>PVKU01000753.1:0-402146 GCA_004027475.1 Anoura caudifer | reverse complement strand
TTCTACTGAATGCATTTATCAGTTTGTTTATTCATGCATCTATCAGAGGCCATTTGATCAGTTTGGCTATTGTGAATAGTGCTGCTACAAACATTCCTGTATATGTACTTCTCTGAAGTCCAACCAGGGACTCAACCTGCAACCTAGGCATGTCCTCTGACTGGGAATTGAACCTTTCACTCTGCTTCACTCAGATGCCCAACCAACTGAGCCATGCTGGCCAGGGCTCTATATTTAACTTTTTGAGGAACTGCCAAAATGTTTCCCACAGTGGCTGAACCATTTTACATTCCCACCAGTGTATGAGGGCTCCAATTTTTCCACATCCTGCCTTAATCAAATATTGACTTTGCAAGGTTGCTGAGTGCCTTAGCTGAGACGGGAGTTCCAGAAGGGAAGCAGCGAGCAGCATCTCTATAGCTCCCTCTCATCTGGATTTCTCAGCACTGCATGTCACTGAGGGACACACTTGGCCTTGGAGAGTTCACACCTGCACCACGCTTGCTCACACAGGTACCAAGGTGAATGCTTGGCTGTGGACGAGTTGAGGGGGTGGTGGCGGGACAGAGGCTTCCTTGGGATGACGTTTCTTTGTCCATATCCATCACAGCCCCCTCTCCACTTCCCTGTCCAGGTGCCTCTCTCTTGCTATCTGGTCTCTATTCAGAAAGCTTTTTTTCCCCCAGAAAAATGTATTTTCAGTGCAAATATTCATATAAAAATCTTAATTTAAAAAGGTTCATAGATATGTTTTTTTAGAAGTGTTATGGGTTTGCCATTCATTGCAATTACATTCCAAATGTGCAGGGTGGTCCACACTGCACCATCACAGCCTGTTGTCCCACTGACGTCACTCCCGTCACTACTTCTACACTCTGGTTTCTCTTCAGATTGTAAAAATCTTTCGCCTTTTACTCTCCTCACAACTTCCCTTGAGCTGTTGTCTTTGGACAGATCCTCATGGGGCCTCATCCGGCTGAACAGGTGCAGGCACACGTGACCACACGGAACCTGCAGGAGGCTAACTGTGTCAGGGACCAAGCTCCTGTTCCACAGAGAGAAGGCATTTTTTTTTTCTGTAAACAACAATTATAATTATATTTTCTAAATTTAGTATTCAGAGAATATTGTAATAAAACATTTGGAAACCAAAATAGTGGGCATAATTCCATCATCTCGAGCAACTGCTGTCATTTTTATAGTGCTTTCCACCCCCAAAATCCTAAATGTTCTGAGCACAGATCAGTGATTTTCACTTCAAGTACCCACATGTGTCAGCAGGGAAAATCTGAAATATACCCATGTTCTTTCTGTGTGAGTATCTCACACAGAGATACTCGGTCTCTGGATTCACGGTCTCTGGAGTAAGATCCCAGAATCTGCTGTTTCTTGGTTTTGTTGTGATATTCATCCACAGCCAGGAGTGTGAACCACAGGAGAACATAGATCTTTTTTGACTTTCAATTTGCGTGTCCATTACCTAAAACTGAGAAGTTATAATAATCTACTTGGTTAAGATTTGTTGGAAATATTTTAAAATTTGTTTTATAATCTTTTCAGCATCTCTCCTCCCCCTTTTAAGTATCCCCCTTCCACATGCAGCCCTGCGGGGCAGAACAGAGGGTGGCCAGTGGGGACAGCAGGGAAGTGTCCGGTCTGAAGTGGCCTCAAGACGGAAGGGTGTGGGCCAGGCAGAGTGTCTCTAACTCCGATATGCAGCTGAGGGGTGCGTACATTCAGAGGGCAAGTACCAAATCATACCGTTATAATCACTGCCGTTTGTCACACCCACGCCAGGTTCAGGGGATTGCGTTCGGCATGTTACAAACATTGTTTTTCATTCTCAAGATAACACTTCAATACAGCAGACGAGGGATAAAGTAGCTTATTTAAACCCACATCCTCTTGGCTTCTCTGCCAACAGAACTTACTGAGAATCAAGTGGGGAGACAATTGGTTAACGCCATTGTTCTGAACTTGGAGTCAGTGAGCAGCTGGCCAGTGGTAGCGCCAGAGACAGCCAGAGTTGTGGTTGCTGGGCCTTGACCTATTCAGCTTGAACACCCAGCCTGGGCATGGGTGTTCCTCAGGTTTGCTGGGAGAGTAGCTTATTATGCTCCAGTGTATACACTGGGAAGACAAGCAGCCATAGGTTCCCATTCTGAATGCCTGGGCGCCTGCTGGACATGGACTTCATTATCATTATTTGGAGTACCAGAAGGTTATTTGGAGAGGGCTTAAGTATGGGGTGACTGCTAGAGGGTCACTGTGTCGGGGAGGAACGGGGAACTGGGGAATCGGTGCTGAGTGGTCTGGGCAGAGGGAGAGGAATGGTGATTTGCTCTGGCCAGATTCCACAGAGGTTGGAGGGGCAGTGATATAGCATCGGTGGGCACACCCTGACCCGCCGGCTGTTGATGAGCTCTGAACAAGATGAAGCTTACATGGCTGCTTTTGAACTGTGTCACCCGACGAATAGGTTAAAAGCTGGAGTCCAAGTAGCTGACTACAACATGATGATGGAAAACTTTGGTTAACAGTATAGTAGTCCCAGCCATGGCAGTGGATAATACAGGGCACACTAGTAGATGCATAGGCACACCCATGGGTTAGGGAGTCTGTGTGAAATGAGGCTATTGTATCAGAAGGGCATTGAGAGCCAGGGCTAATAGAGCAGACTCTGAGGCTACCTGCCTGTCCTTGTCCTGCAGGTTTCACAGAGACTGTAATACAACCATATTATAGTCTCTAGGGCCTAGAGAGATACCTGTTACATGGGTACCACCACCAAAAGCCTCAGAAAGTTGAGAGTTTAGTATCTTACATAGAAACGCTGAGGGTGGAGGAGGGGATGGTGGGGCTGCAAGTAAAGATACCTACTATCTGTCAAAGCCTGGTCATTTGTATTTCCTGATAAAGCCCCGTCAGCTCCCCATCCTGCTCAGGCTTCCATGAAGTCCCCCTGGATATCATCCAAATACAGCTATAAATGGGTAACCCTTTCCCTCCAGCTCTGGGGCCTGCTGGCTGTTTCTGGTGTAGACAACTTTCAGGAATGGGATTCCCTCTCTTCTTTCCTGGATGTCTAGTTTCTAGGTTGTCTGCTGGGTAATTCTGGGTACTGAGAACATGGCAAGTGGTAAAAGTACATCTCTGTGTTGTATTTCTTATTCCCTTTATGATTATACAATTAATCAACATGTGTTGAGCCTTTACATACTATGTGTTCAAGTGTCCTGGAAGGGGTTCCAGGCACTGGCTCTGGGGCCACACTGCCTGGGTTTGAATTATAGCTTCTCTACATTTTACTGATGTGACTTTGAACAATTTATTCAATCTCTTTGGACCTTGGTTTCTTCTTCTGTAACACAGTATGATACTAAAAGCTTCCTTTTCATTTGGGTTGTTGCTGGAATTTTAAAAAATGAGTTAGCACATGTTCCATGCTGAGATTGGTGCCTGGAAAAAAGAAAGCCTTCACTAAGCACGGAAAGAAAATGAACAGATTGAAGTAGTGTGACCTGGTTGGTGTGAGAAGGTCACTGACAACTTCAGAGTCGGTGGCCATTGCTGAGGTGGTGATGTTAGAGCTTCGAGCTCTTGATATAAAGCAACTCGTCATGCTGAGATCTGAGGGTAGAGCGGTCCCAGTAGAGGAAATAGCAAGAACAAAGTCCTCAGGTGTGAATAACCTTGGGAAGTTGAGGAAGAGAGTAGTCCAATGTGTCTGGGGTATGGTTAGCAGGAGACTGATATCAAATGATGTCAGAGAGGAAAGCAGGCAGAGACTTACTCATGAAAACCTTGAGGAGTTTGGATTTAGTTCTGAGTGTGAATGAAGTACCTTCAAGGGTTCCCGATGGGGAAGCATCATGATCTGACTGGTGTTTTTGTGAAATCACCTTGGCTGCTGTGAGGAACTAAGGTGGAGTCAGGGAGACCAGGCAATCCCTCTCCGTAAGCTCCCTGTGCTCATCAGATCAACCCCAGTTCTGTTCTCTCCTGCTCTCTGAGATGAGTGCCCCACTAGGGAGGTATACAGCTTCCACTCTTGGCTGGAGCCTCACTCACATGTGGCAGTCCCTTTCTTGGTCATTCCTTACTCTTCTCCTTAAGTCACCTGTAGCCCCTTTCCTCTCAGCAGCCAATGCTGCCTTAAAAGAAATGAAGGACTTAGGGACAAAACTTTTGAACCAAATGTCCCTTCCTTTTAGGTTTACTCATCACTTCTGCTCACCCTAACACCCTGCTGTTTGTTCCTGGAGAAGTAGAATCTAGATCTTTCCCAGGCAATCCCTTCACATTCAAGACCAAGAGCGAGGTACCAGTGTCCTTGAAGTTTCATTCCGGAAGTAGGAGATGGACAATAAACAATCCAGTGAAGAAGATTACTCAGATAGCAACAGAGCTGCTCAGGCAAAGGGAGATGGAAATAGACTGTGGGAAGGGAGAAGAGCTACTGCGACTGGCAATGCCACCGAAGGCTTATCTAAGGAGGTGACATCACCGGATCTGCAATGAGAATAACAGGAAGAACGGGAAGGTCATCAGAAAAAGCACTCCAGAGAGAGGAGGAGTGGGTGTAAAGGGCCTGAGAGAGGAATGAGTTGCAGTGCCAGAGGAAAGGAAAGGTGGCCATTGCACTCAATTTGTTAGCCAAGGGGAATGTAGGAGAGATGAGGTGAGAGCTATAGTCAGTGTTCCTTGAACCTCTTTGCCAAGGGTGAGGATTGTATTTTAAATGCAGTGGGAAACGCTGAAGGTTTGAGGCGGGAAAATATCTAATTCACACTTTTAAAAGATCTCTTGGGTAACTGTAGAGAGAAGTGCTTTTCTGAGGGGTGAGTTAAGCCCAGGACACTAAGTGGCTAGTAGTCCAGGAGAGCGATGGTAGTAAACTCAACCAGGGTGGTAGCAATAGAGAGAACAAAGAAAAAAGAGATGGACTTGCGATTTATTCTGACTGTAGAACTAATTTAAGGGAGTAGTTTTGGGAGGGGAGGAGAGAAAAAATATGGAGTGACCCTCCTCCCATCTTTTAAAAAGTAAACCAGATTATCCCTTGTTTTGAATTAGGGTCTTCTTATTTTGAATTTAAATTACAATCTCTAATCTTATATATTTCTTAATTGAAAAATTGATATAAAGGCACCCCCTGCTTGTGGCTGCTCTCCTTGTATCTCTCTTCACACTGAGGTTGTTTCATTGACTAATTCATTGATAAATCCAGGGATGATATTTAGTCCCTGTCCCCAATACTCAGTGAAGATTGGTATGGTATTCAGCTCTTCCCTTGCTTGTTAAAACTCTCACTTCATTGGTTTCAAGTCACCAGCCTTCCCTAGTTCTCTCGTCTTTTCCTTCTTACTTGACTCCTCTCTAGTCCTGACACCCATGGAGCCTGCTTTGACTTTTCTGTTTTGTTTCTCAGGATGAAAAATTGCTTCTCCTGCTTGACTTGCATGGCCTCAACTCCTGGGCATTTCTGATCATTTGAAAATCCGTACATAATAATAATTGCTCTTACCTTCGATTGTGCAATCATTATGTGTCAGCACATCTCTAATCCCTATGTCCGTGTTATATCATTCTTTCCATATTTAGATGTAGTGTCACTGTCCCTACTTTGAAAGGAGGGAACAGATTCATAATGGTCAGGGACATTGCCCAAGATCACATAGTCAGCAAGTGGCAGAGCTTGATTTGAACACAGGTCTGAATCCTAAATCCTAAATTGTTATAACAACTGTGGTCCACTGCCTTCCAATATTCCCATTCATTCACCCTTTCCCCCAAACTACACAAAACTCCTCTTTCTGTGCTCTTTGTTTGGCTTCATTCGTCTGTCCTCCATGCAGTGTCCAAATCTAGAAGCATCCTTAACTCCTTCCTCTCCATTATCCTCTGTCAAACCTGGTCTTCGCACCCAGCAGCATTTAGTTCACAAATGTCATGACAAGAATGGGTTGCTATCTTCTGCCTCCTAACTTATTTCCTGAGCTGGTCTTTCCACAGCCCCACTAGTCCTGCACTCTGTTACCTGATACCTTTAGATCAGTCTGATCCTGTCACTTTGCTTTAAAAACTTCTCTTGGCTCTGTGAGTTCTGGTTGCCTACCAGTCTCCATAGCATTCATCTGAGCTCATTCACAATTGGCCCCACCTATATTTTCTGTTTATATTTGTCTCAAATATATGTCAAATATAATTCTTTCAGATGTGTGTAGTTATATGAGGAAAAAAATACAGAATAATTTCAAAGTATTACTAAATTTATAGGGATTTCTCATTGTGACTGTCTCAGTCAATGACATATTAAAAGTACCACTACGTTTATATGGGGTGCTTCAATTTTTTTTAATGTTAAAAAGGGTGTCTCACAAGTAAAAAAGGCTGATTGATTCCTCCTTTTGATTGCTCATCATTTCATAAAAGCTTTCCTTAGTGTTGGGAACTGCTCTGCCTGGTTTCAGAAGCTATAACCACCCCCATGGCTAAGGCTGAGTGAGCGACCTTCAGACCATAAGCCACTAAGAAGACAAAGCTTATCTCCCTGGCAAGGGCACCACCTCTGCTCCTTTTACTTCACCCTGCCTGGCGCCCAGTGCTTGATTGGTTAGCCAATGATGGGTAAGATTCCTCAAGGGAGGGATGACCTAAGACAGGCACAATCATGGAGGGGCCAGGGAAGGACTTGGGGGGCTATAGAAAAAGGGAGTGATGGGCCCTCGCCCCTCCGCTTTGACATAGCCTGAGTCCTCGTTCTGTCTGCAAGAAGTCTCCTAATCTCTTGGCTGCCTTACTTCCCCTGCCTGATTTAAGCCTGGAACAATGACTTAAGCCTCAAACAATGCTGGAGGTGGGTGCCACCCTGTGCTGAAAAGGGCAGGTTCCCTAGGTTGATCAGGCCTAAGAAAGAATGCATAAAATCCTATGAAACCTACTTTGCTAATACCCTCAATTTAAATAATAAGCACCAAACAGGAAGTGATTTTGTTCCCCAAAGTTTTATGGCCCTTTAACTATCTGACCCTGACTCAGAATAAACCCTCAGAGTTCTCTGAATGTTATCTATTGTTTAATCATTTCTGCCTGACAATGATTGATGAGCTTTATTCCTGTGCAAATTGAACCCAATAAAAGCTTGTCAAGGCAAGGGTAGGGGGTACTCTCCTCTTGAGAGAGTGGCTGAACTATCCCTTTTCCTCCGCAGGACTCGGTAGTCTGTGTGAATTCCTCTAGTCTCATCCACAATGCTGCGGACCCCATGAGCTGGGGTCCGTGTCAGCTAGCACCTGAACAGGAACCCCAGGGACCCAGGGCTATGAGCTGTGGTTGTGGAAACACACACACTGATGTGGACCCCAGCTTGTGGGATCCGCAACACCTTGCGACTTTAGAATTTAATAATTTTAATGAACATGATTCACCACTGTAGTGCTGAGGTCATGGACCCTGTAGCCAAGGTCATACGTGGGCAGAATAATGAAATGAGGTTTTGGGGTATGCACCTGGCTATGTATGGGGTTACTAGTCCTAGGATCTCTACAGAGTTGGGAAGTACTTAATTTTCATTAGTCACAGCTCATTAGAAAGAACTTTGAAATGTATCCATCCTTTTTGGTAGGCTTAGTGTGGAAATGGGAAGGAAATCAAAAGAAAAAAGTGGTATTTAGTTATAATACAGTATCCAGTGCAATTCAGTCTTCATTTGTGTCCTGTTGGAAGCAGAGGATGGACATTGTTTTCCAGCCTAGTGCAACCACCTGCTTCTGGCAGCATCACTGGGGCAACCGGTCTGTATAGGTCATTCTCCCCATGTGCTGAATGAGAAAGCTGGGGGCTGGAGTTGGATATATTGGGTGAAAAATAGATGCAAGTCATAAAATATTACATGTTACATTTCTCACATTCAATATAGAAACAAAGCCTATTTTGTAAGGTTACTGGGAGTTTAAATAAGATATAGTTGAACTTGAAAAGATTAATAAATATTGATTTCTTTATCCATGGTACTGTATGCCCAAATTTTTCACTTCCAGTTAGTGCTTAACATGTAAAGGCTGGATGAACCTTAACCCTTATTTAGTCTAGCTCCTTATTTCACAAATATTAAAATACCAAGAGGCCAAGAGAGATCTGTTGGTTATATCATAAAATTGCTATGTAATTGGGAATAGACTGAAGAGTCTCCTAGCCTGGTACTGTCTATTCCTACTGATGCAAAAATTGATCTTTAATCAACTGCTAATAAGATATTAAATGGATTTAATGGAACAAATAAGTGAGAATCTTCTTAATTCTGGACACTGGGCAGGTGCTGCTGGGAATAATGATGAATAAAAATATTTCCTTGATGTGAAATGGTACTTAGGAATTCATAACACTGGCTGCACATTAGAATCACCTGCGGGAGCTCTTTAAACTTATCTATGTCTGGACCTCACCCGGAGTTTTAAATCAGAATGTTTTAATTCTCTTTGACTGGGGTGCGACCCAGGTATTAGATCTTAACACAACTAAATAAGTACTGCTTGGGATAGAATGATGACTGTGATGGAAGTACGAAGTGCTTTGGGAATGCAGAGAAAAAGGGTTGGCCTGGAGATCAAAAAGAAGGCTTTGAGACACCTGGTGAAGAACACTCTCAGTTTATCTTACTCACCATTAATGCAACAAATACATTTGGAGCAAAATGTCTCTTTCAGGTGTGTATTTCACACCACCTGAGAAAAGAGAAATGAGTCAAATAAGTTACCATTAAGGGTGGGGGGGACTATGACAGGAAGTTGAATAACAACAAGAATTTACCATTCTTCCCCAAAGAGATGTAAACAAATGCAGAAGCTCCTTGTTTTATAGAGCAATAAACCAGGCAAACTCCAAGTTTTAGGTAAGGCAGGTCTTTAGAATTAAGATCCAGATCATCCCTGAATTTTTATTGTTTTGATTTGCATCTGTGTTCTGACGCTTGGCTCAAAGGTACAGCTACAGACTTTTCTCCTTTCTCCTTATACCTTCCTCCCAACACTTGCTGCCTTCCCCAGACCTCTTCTCTCCTCGTCCTATAGTTTGGAGTACAGTTGGCCTGACAGCTGCCACAGAGGCCCCACCCGATCTGGAGACCTAGCTCATTCTTGCAGAAGTGAGGTAGTGTTGCCTGTAGCAAGGAAATATCAAGACAAAGCAGGAGTGGGAGGAGGAGAGGGAAGGCTGAGAGCAGCTGAGGGTACAAGGAGCCTGCCCACTCCACTTCTCGCTCTCCTCTGTACTTCGCAGTAACCTCATGAATTGCCATATGCCAGCAAGTTATCGTTTTACAGACATAAATCCATACAAATTTGTATAAATCTCTGCAAATATATGATGATTATGATGCGATAAGAACCTTCTAACATATTGTTGCGGGAGAAAGAACTCACATTCGGTGGAGATGGCGGAACACGAGCCTTTATTTATGCGCGCGGGCCCAGAGCAGGAAGTCTCCAAATTCTGAGCCCCGAACCTTGGCTGAGCAGGGCTTTTATTGCTCTCCAGACACCCTACCCTACGTAGCAAAAGCAGGAGGTACAGAAGCTGATGCGAAAAATAACTCTAGCCTTGAGGTGTCCTTGAGGAGTCCTTATCGGAAGCTGGGTGTTCTGAAGCCGAAGCGGGAGTTAGTTGCTACAATATGACCTGAACTCACCCAACAAACTGAGAGTACTTTAGCTTTCATCCTTTTGTATTCTTTCCACCCACCAACTGCTTCCATTTCATTTTCTTTCCTTTCTAGCTTAAGTCCATGGTCTATTACAACAGGTCCAACTATAAGTGGAATTCCTGGTCCTTGTAATATAATTAGACTTTGTGATAGAGACAGGATCAGTGGAGGGCAGGGCTTGAGGTCTCAAGCGGACAGACTTGAGGAAGGTTACTTAAAGGGGACTACCTACCACTGAAAGAAGTTATGCTATTTATCCAATAAAATATTTAAGATTTAAAAATAATTCACAATATTTGTCCAGGGGAATAAAACATAAACACTCTATGAAGAGGTCACAATGTTTGTTCTGGAGAGCAGTAGACTATGAAAACACTTTTTATTGATACATTACAAGATGTTCTGTTTACTATGGAAGCTGCTGTTCTTCTTCACCAACTTTCCCCCTTTCTTGATTGTAAGCCATATGGATACCTATGCATCTGGATTTGGACAAGTCTTAAGGGTTAGGGAGAGCACATTGGTATGTGGTAGTGCTAGCGAGGCAAGTTTTGATTGGGCAGTGGTTGGAACCTGACCCCTGATGGTTTAGAGTTAAAAGACAAGAGAAAACTCAAAGGAATTCCAACCTGGCAGAGTTTGGTCAGTTCTGTATTTGTCCACATTTGGTCTAGGCACTAGATCTTCCTTACTGAAGGACCTCTTACTTTGCAAAGGGCTCTGGTGGCCACACTTCTGTTACTTGAGTTTACATACTGAAGATTCCTGGTGCCAAAGTAATCCTGAGGACAGGGTTACCCGTTCACAGTGCTGTCTCTGTGAAATAACTCAAGGACTGCATCAATCACCAATCTGCTGTAAGAAAGCAGAACCATTTTAAGTTGGTCAGTGTGATTTGTGTGCTGTTTCAGATACAGTATTTTGGAATTTCTGGAAAGATCCAGATTCAGGAATAAAGCTGGGATTCATCAGCATGTAATTTTTTTTTTAAAGTCATGATATTGAATTAGGTTGCTGAGTGAGTAAAAAATAGTAAGGAGGTCCAGGGACTGACTGCCCAATATTAAGAGATCAAGATGATAATAAGGAACTGGCAAAGGAGATAGAGTATCTGTTGAAAAAGGAGGAAAATCAAGAGAATGTGTGTCCGGAAAGCCAAGGATTTAAAGGGAAGGCAGTGGTTAATTGTATAAAGTGTTGCTGATAGGACAACTCAGGTGAGGACAGAGCAATGACCTTTGGGTTTTGCAACTGTGAGGGATACTGGTAACTTTTGTAGAATGTGAGAAAGAAATCCTTTTGGAGTAAGTTTAGGATAGAATAAAAAAAAAACATTGGAAATGGGGAATTTAGGTCAACCATTGGAAGAGTTTTACTGTTGAAGGTAAACAGAGAAATAAAGTAGATGAAGAAAGAAGTAGAGTCATAGACTCAAAAATTTGTTGTTTGTTTTGTTAGGATGGAAGAAATAATGAGGCCACCCACTGAGGGGAAGGTTCCTAGAGAGGTCCACTTCAGCTGTGTTAATGCTGTTAATTAGCAGCTTCCTGTTTTTAAGTTAGATTATGTTCTCTCTCTTAGAATTATACATCCCCTTTTCATAATGAAGCCTTCAGACTTCTAGGAAAGCTGAATGCTCTCTCTGTGTACTGCTTCTCCCCATTCCTCAAAGTACTCTTTGTTCAGGTCAAGAGACACATCCTCATTAGTAGAGCTAATGGTTAATTTTCTGCTCCATAACTGCTTGGTAGGTTTATTCTGATCCATGCTCCTACCCGTTGCCAACTTTTTCATTGGTGTCCAGGTCACCACCTCTCCTGTTTTTCCTCTTCCCTTTTCCTACTCCTCAGTCTGTTTGCCTGTTTCTGCTGTGCCTGCCCCTCCAGAGTTGACATCCCCAAAGCCCTGCCTTTAATTATCCTCTCTTACCTGCTTCTAAGGTTATCAGCTCCAATCTTTTGGCTTCCATTTCTACTTGTATGCATGGTTCAGTTATCTAATGCAATAATAATGGCCTATAACATTTACTAAGCAATTACTATTATGTCAGGCACTTTGCCAACTGATGTTTTTGCCTTGTCTTTCTCATTCAGCCCACACCAAACACTCACCTGAATCTAACTGTTCTCATTTTCAAATAAGGAAGTTTATGCTCAGTAAGCCTCCAAATCTTGCTCAATCCCATGGAGTCAGTAAATGATAGAGCTTTGATATAACCCATTGCCTACTTGACTCTAAAGCTATTGTTATAACCACTGTGATTTATTGTCTTCTAAAACTCTAACTCAGATCTCCTTAGTTTTAGATTGTTACACCCATCCAACTGCCTGATGGCATTTCTACCTCAGTAGATATTACTTACTTACTCAATATTACTTACCCCTCATTTCAACCCTTTCCCTTCCCTGCAAGTGTCCCTTTTTAAATATCTCCTCTTCTGATATACCTTATTATTTTTTTTAATCATGCTTTCTCCTTTAGCCCATTCCCTAAGCCTAGAACATTCCGGATTTTCCCTCTCCCTCACTGTCCTGTCCATTGGTCTTTAAGTGACCGCAGAGGTGCCAGGGCATCCTTGTGCTGCCGACATTCTCTCTCCAATCGACCTGCTGCTGATGGGCTCCTGCTGCTGAAGTTGGTTCTCACCAGAGTGAGCCTTCCGGGTTAGTGTTTGAAAAGTCAACCTGATCATTCCACTTCACTTACAAACCTCTCCTGGCTCCTGTCCCCTCCACTGTTATTTCCATTGTCTTTAAAATATCACTCTAACCTTAGCCCTGCCTATCAGAGAGATCATGGGCATAAGTGAAGAATTATATTTCAGGACATATGTGGATGCTGTTATGTTGAAAAAACAAAATGTTTCAAAATCTTTACTACATTTTAAGTGGCTTATTACTTTTCTCAATCAATGGGAAACAAAATGTACAACTATTATTATGTGAGGGTGCTAATTTTTTTACATTAAAAAGACGTTTATATTCATAACTACATACCGACTAGATTATCTTCATGTAAAATCTCTTGTTTTAGTTAATCTTCTCAGCTGGAGCTGTTCTCTGGCTGTGGACCCTGCAGCTAGGATCTATTAATTTTACATAATAAATTTTGGGGATATATGAGTGACAGCGGGATGAGTAAGTGGAGATAAGGAAGGTGGGAGTATTGACACCAGAGTCTTTTCAAAACAGGAATGAGATTAATTCTATATTCTTAATATGTCAATTAAAATAATTAAAAAATGCCTCTGGTCCTGTGTTAGTTTTCAACTGAAAAATGCAAGCAAAGCCTGGAGAAAGATCACACTGAGTAGTAACTATATTTTAAGACAGCACAACCTGAATCTCAGCCGTACCCTTTAACAAAAAGAATAATCATCTAGGCTGAGAGAGAATAGACTCTGGCGCCAGATCCACTTGGGCTCAAACTCTGGATACACTCCCTCATACCTGATCATGAGTAAGTTCTGCCCTATCCCTGACTGTGGTTATGTTTAAATGGAGGGGGGGTCCTATTTGCAATGTAAATGTGAGGGTTCTTGGGAGTGAAGATCAATAAGTGGTCATTTCTCAACCTATATTGGAATGCCCTGAAGAGCTCACATCTACTTAGTTTTAACAATTAGAACTCTTAGAAAGAACTAGAAAATTTATTTATTTCAGTCCCATTATTTTGCAGATGTGGAAACACAAGAAGATCACGTGAATTGCCAAAGAAACACATCATAAACTATTTGTATACTGGGAATGTACCTGAATATTCTACAAAGATATATTGGGTTGAATAAAATACAACTTTAAGCTGTTATTAAACTTAACATGAATGAAGCTTTTTATTATGTACATTTTTGTAGCCAATGATTGCCACAGGATAGCTACTATCATCATGAGATACAGTCCAATTACTATATACTTTTTTAATTCTAGAAAATAGATCTGTTACGGAAAATAATTCAGAAAATAATGACTCTGGCACGATTCGGGGTAACCAGAGTGAGGCTTTATTACGTGCGCAGACCCAGAGGAGGCAGTCTCCAAATTCTAGGCCCCAAAACCTTGGCTGGGCAGGGCTTTTATAGCTCCCCAGACGCCCTATCCTATGTGGCAAAAGCAGGAGGTACAGAAGCTGATGCGGAAATAACTCTAGGGTTGAGGTGTCCTTGAAGATTCCTTATCAGAAGCTGGGTGTTCAGAAGCCAAAGTGGGAGTGAGTGTACAGAAGCCAAAAATGGGAGTTAGCTGCTACAGATCTACCTACCAAGAAAAAAAAAAAAAAGAAAAGAAAAGAAAGCAGAAAGGAAGGAAGGAAGAAAAACACATCGATAAAAACAAATTTGGTTGATATTTTTAAAAATTTTACAAACTAGCCTAAAGGTTTCATTTGGCAGAGGAGGATTTTGTTCCGATTCCTTAGTGATTCAGGTCAAATAATTTTAAGTGCCCCAAGGCTGCTTTCAGAGTGAGGCTTGCACGCGGGGGTAGGACAAGATGTGGGAAAATAGGCCAACATAATTTAGTTTTCATTTGTGTCTAATAATTAAGAGAGGATATGAATCATCTTCCACTGCAGTTAAATCCACCTTATTGATCTAAGGTACATCCTCAGTTATACCTTAGATCAATGTATTGGTTAGGGTTCTGATAGGAAGCAGATGGCACACTCCAGTAAGGACCAATTACAGAAGTGTGGGCAGGGTTTGGGAAAAGCAAGAGAGTTCAGTACCCCAGTGCTAGGACTGAAGGGGGCAAGGAGATAGCAGTTCCTGGAATCTGAACAGAAGTGGGGATGGATAGGGCCAGGTAACAGGTGCTGTGGACTTCAGGAGAGTAATTTTGTGGTAAGGAAGTCAGGGGAAGAAATAGCCCAAGATTTCTCCTTCCCACCCTCGCATCTCCTTGAAGTGTCTCCCCTTGGAACGCTGCACTGGAAGAGGAGGGCAAGGGAGCCAGGGCACAAAGCAAGGTGGGGAAGGATGTTGGAGTGGCTCTGGGGGGTAAGAAGAAAATATTCAGCACAACCAACTACACTACATGACATGCCAAGTATCTGTCTCCCATGACACAGGCAGGTGATAAGGCAAATGGGATCTGGCTTTGTACAGATTTTCATTCAGTTCTTTATGATTTAATTCAAACTGTGTGTGTTAAACTAAATCCCTCAACTCCTCTGAGTCTCGTTTTTATCTTTGTAAAGTGTGGCTAGAAGATCTATGTGCCCAGGTAGTTGTCAGGTTTGAGAGAGATTATGTAGATGAGGATAGAGCAAAGTCTGTTTGGTGCTGAAAACTTCAGGGCAGTAGGAACTTTAGAACTTAGTCATCTGTCATCTTTGTTCTTCTCTGTCAACTGCTCTGTGTCCACTGCATGCTCTGTGCTTACGGAATTTACATTCTTGGCAGTTTTTGAACTAGTCAGGGAATGTACTGCATGGGGATATCAAACTCGTATACTCTACAAGCATTGACTATAGTCTGATCTTCGTATGTCTTGCACATGTAATTTTACTATTTCTCAATTTGGTGCTGACGTGACTAATGAAATAAAAATTTATTTGAGAGTTCTAAAGTCATGTTACCTTGTTTATTTATTTATTTTATCATGGTGGTGTATTTTCTCTGTCAAAGGGTTACTGACAGCACACTCTCTTCTTGTGGGGTCAGGTCAAGAAAACTTTGTGTGTGTGTGTGAGGTTCTAAAAGGAATTTTTGTATTTAAAATGTTTACGGACCTCTAACCTATAATATTTCCGCTATCAGCTTGACTTAGATTCTTATGAGGAAATTTTAGGCCTTGAACACCTGTTTCTGAGGACAAGTCTTTCCTTGTACTGGGTAATAAACTCGAAGGCAATGCTGGTACCAGATAGTTCAACAGTGCCTTTAAAAAGGAAAATCTCCCCTTTCAAACTCTCAGTGCAGATAATAAATAGGAAAAAAGTCTAATTTTAGGGTCATGATCCAATATAGGAACTGGCATGAAATCTGGAAAAGAAAATGTATTAATCCTGAATGGAAATCATTCATGTTCAGTAAAAATAACAGAGGCTACGTCAGCCCCTTGCTCTCTTGTCAGCATCTCTAGTACAACCCAGCCCTTCTTGCTGTTTTAGTCCATAGGCAGAATGTGATGAAAAGAGAATGGCCTGCAGATCCAGACAGCCCTGATTTCACATCCTGGATCTACAAGTATCAGGTGCATGAATTCGGATAATTCACTTCTGATTGGGCCTAATGTAAAAATATCAAGATTACAAGGCTATTTTGAGTTTCAATGAGCTAGACTGCATTGTGGGGATGAAAAAAATTAATTTCCCTCCTTGGATGCTATGGCTCTACAGAGTTCTCATCACTGTAGTACTTAGAATTTCAGGGCTGGAGGGACTTCTGGTCAAGATGGTGGCATAGGCAGCTATGGCTCATCTCTCTGTACAACCATGTCAAAATTACAACTAAAATATAGAACGACCAACACTCAGAACCATCAGAAACCAACTTGAATGGAAGTCTGACAAATATGGAATTAAAGAAACCACATCCATACAGACTGGTAGGAGGGGCACAGACGTGGAATAAGCTGGTCGCACATCATTGTGTGGTGGATAAAAATTGGGGAGCTATGTCTCAGGAGTGGGGAGTCCTAGACCTATACCAGGTCCTCCAGCCCAGGGTTCCAGTGCCAGGAAGATAAGTCCCTACAACTTCTGACTACAAAAACCAGTGGGGACTGAGTTGGTGGAAGAAACTTCTGGAGTCCCAAGCAGTTCCTATTAAAGATCCCACACATGGACTCACCTGCTCAGACTCACTCCCTCTGAGCTCCAGCACCAGGGTAGCACCTTGAAAGGCACCAATAGTATACAGAGAGAAGCTGAAGACAGGGCCAACAGAGGCCATTGTCCCCTTGTTAAACCCTCCCCCCACAGAGCCAGTGGGCTGGTGCCATATCTGAGCCTCCATCAACCTGGCTAACATTGTTTGAACCCCCCTTGAAGATCCCCAGAGATTCTGCCCCTCCCCACTTAAGGGCCCATCCAAGCTCCTTTTCCATAAGAATAGGTGGTATTGGCACACGCATCACAGCTTCTTAAATCCTATCTAAAAAGCAACAGCTGGCCTCAGTGAGCCTCAGGCTGGGCACTAGCAGCAGTCCGATTAGAATCACAGCTTGGCTTCAACTGGGAATCTCCAAAGCCAGCACAAGTAGCAGCCATCTCAGATTGCTGTACAGTTCAGGCAGGGTGGCCCCAGGCAAAACATAGGTGGGGGCTGACCTTGGCCTGCACCAGCTTGGAAACCCCAGGACCAGCACACTCAGTGGACAGCTATAGACCACACTGGAGCACCACCCCCCTGCCTCTGCACAGCTGATCCTCCACAGAAGGCAAAGGTTGGGGGTCAGTGGTCACAGCCAGTCCTTGCAGCTGACTGGCCTGAGTAAATCTCTCCCATGACCTGCCAATAGCAACTAAGGCTCAACTACAAGAGGAGGACGTACTCAGACTACTCAAAGGACACACCTTGAGTACCCAGCTTGGGTGATAAGGGAGGCTGTGCCACTGGACCCTCCAGGACACCCACTACATTAGTCTACACTACCAAGACACAGAATCAAAGCATTTCTACCTAATACATAGAGACAAACACAGGGAGGCTGCCAAAATGAGGAGACGAAGAAACCCGGCCCAAAGGAAAGAACAGATCAAAACTCCAGAAAAAGAGTGAAACAAAATGGAGATAAGCAATCTATCAGATACAGAGTTCAAAACACCGGTTATAAGGATGCTCAAAGAACTTGCTGAGGACCTCAGCAGCATAAAAAAGATCCAGTCAGAAATGAAGGATTCACTAATTGAAATAAAGAACAACTTACAGGGAAACAATAGTACAGTGGATGAAGCCAACCATCAAATCAATGATTTGGAACAGAAGGAAGTAAAAAACAACTAATCAGAACAACAAGAAAAAAGAATCAAAGCAAAAATGGGGATAGTATAAGCAGCCTCTGGGACAACTTCAAAAGGTCCAACACTCACATTATAGGGGTGCCAGAGGGAGAAGAGAAAGAGCAAGAAATTGGAAATCTATCTGAAAAAATAATGAAAGAACACACCCCTAACTTGGTGAAGGAAATAGGCATACAAGTCCATGGAGCACAGAGTCCCAAACAAGATGGATGCAAGGAGGCCCACTACAAGACTCATCACATTTAAAATGCCAAAGGTTAAAGATAGAGAATCTTAAAAGCAGCAAGAGAAAAGAAGTTAGATACCAGATGAAAGAGGGGTGCAGAAGAATGGATGAAGGGGCGAGGGGATTAAATAGGTAGTTACAGAATCACCGTGGGGATGTAGAATACAGTATAGGAAATAGAGAAGCCAAAGAACTTACACCCATAACTCACGGACACAAACAATGGTGTGGGGGTATTGCCTGATGGAGGGTGGGTGCTGGGTGGAGGGGGTCAAAGAGGGAAAAAAATCAAGTCAACTGTAATAGCATAATCAATAAAATATTGTTAAAAAGAATTTTGGGACTGGAGGAATCACGGTCTTCTCTTATTTCTTTATTCTCAAGATAAGGAGGTCATAGGGCATTCCGATGGTCATATAAGCAGTTAGTGGTAAAATTCAGACTGGAGCTCAGTGTTTTCCTGAAAATGAAATTCATCAGCGACCAAATGTAATGAGGAATCAAACTGAATACATGTTTGAGAATTTACCTAATGGTATCCACTGAGCTGATCCACTCGGACTCAAAAGGTGAAGATGTCAACAAAACCAAGAAGGTGACAATGTGGGAACACAAATTCAGGACAACCTCATCTCAAATTTAGTAGTGATCCATCACAAAATACAAATATACTAAGCTATGTTCAGAGGTAGAATATAATGAAATCTAGTTTGTATTTAACAAAAAGAGGATATTTTTCCAGCTATTTCTGTCTGCCTCACTGTAAGGAAGGTGTACAACACTCCTTAAAGACCTTGCAGTTAAGGATATGAGGGAGATCTGATGCCCAGGGGATACAGCAATCAATTTGGTGAGGATTTCCCTAAGAACCAAGTGTAGAAGACCCCCTAATTGTCAGAACAGCATGCAAGGTAAACCTACGAGTCAATAGGGACACTGGTCTGACCTCTGAGGCGATTCTTCAGCAAGTGCACTAACACTTTAAGGAGCTGGAAGCGGAGCGCTTCCTCCCAGCTCCCACGCCCACCCCTCCTCAGCGCCCCGTCTCGCTCCGCCCGCCGGGCCACGCCCACACCCCTGCACGCGCTGGCGCTGGTTGGTCCTTGCTGGCCTGATGAAACTTCCCGCAGCATTACAGGAGCCAGGCGTGTATAAAGTGAGAGGAAAGCGGCCGCGCTGCCCTGTGCGCCTCCCGTCCGCAGCCAGCGTCGCCGCTTCCCCCGCTAGAGGCTCACCTTCCCTGTTCGCTATCAGGTAAACCAGACTCCCGCGCCCAGCGCGGCGCCCCGCTCCGCATAACTCGGGCTGCACCGGGAGCGGGTGAAGGATGCGCTGCAGCCTGGCCGGGCAGGTGAGAGGGCAGGCAAGGATCCCGGATCTCGGCTTCGGTTGATGCTGCGGCTCCGGCGGCTCTGGCGGTTCCAGCCGGGTAGAGAGGGCGGAGCCGATTATTATGCACGAGGGAGCAAGCGCGAGAGGAAAGACCTGTGTCGTGGTCACCGGTGGGAGGCCCGCTGCCTCGGAGAGAAGGCGGAGGCGGCGGCCTAGGTTGCCCCTGTGAATTTTATTATTTTTTATTATATTGCATCGAAGCCTGTGGAAATTTTCGTAGTCCGGGGCCTTCCGGTGCACCCGCCGGGGAGTGCACGTGGCCTGGGTGCGGTTGGGGCACCGGCGTCGGGGGACTTGATAGCGTAATCCTGGTCCAGGAGGGAGGGTCTCCAGGTTTGTGGGTCTGGGCCTCGGGGTTTGTACTTACCCCCCCCCTTCAGTCCCCTCTTCCGGCTGCCCCCTTTTACCTAGGCACCTCCGTTCCCCGACTCAAGTGACTTGATGAGCAAACCTCGTCAAAAAAGATCTGTTGAGGGTGACAGGCGGCGTGGGATAGGACAGCAACAGAACTGGCATACCCATTTTCTGTGGATATGTATTCTATAGGACTGGTTTCAGATTAAGGTTACTAGTTTGAATAAAGGCCCGGTTTTCTTCTCGTCCCACGGCATTATTTCTTTACTGTCTGTTGCCTTGGGTGTTTGACGAATAATTTAAAAGCACTGCGAACTTTTTTTTTTATTGATTGATTGCATTGCTGAAATATTGGTTAAAAGCAGTTTAGTCTTGCACCTGACCAGGAGTTGGTTACTGAGATCTTAATGTAAAAATAAAGTGACAAGGAGTTTAAGTAGTTGGTAATTAGAATAGATGGCACTGAAACAACACTATGCCAATTCGGTAAAGCCGCCTGTAACTCTAGTGAGAACTTGAAATGCTAGCTAGTCCCAATTGAGATGAATTTTAAGTGTAAAATATACCGGATATTAACGCTTTAATAGAGAAAAGCAGTGTAAGATGTCTCCTTGAAAATTGTTTATACTGATTACATGTTGGAATGATACTGTTTTCAGTAAATTGTGTTAAATAAAATATATTTAAAATTAGTTTCACTTTTTTTCTCCTTTTTTTAATGGAGCTACTAGTATATTTAAAATGACATGTGGCTCACATTTATGTTGGGCAGCACTGCTCAAGAAGTTTATGAGGAAATGCAGAAAATTACTGGGAGCAAGGAATAGCAGTGGGAAAAAGCACTGCAACAGGACCTCTGCCCTCTAATGATACTGATTCCAATAAACATAGATGATGGTTTTTATTTGTTTTCTGCTGGAGAAATAAGCATGCTTCACAAACTTGTTACCTCCCTCCCCCCTCCCAGTTAGTGGTTATAGTATTAAGTTTAGCAGACTTAATAGGATTCTCTAAGCAACGATGGGAGGACTTAGGTAAATTAATGATTCACTGATGACCTCCTGTGCTTTTTGAAGTGCTTTCCCAGCCCACTTTTAAAAAAATTTAAGTTTCAGTTGTACAACATTGTAATTTGATATCTGTATAGACTACAAAGTGATCACCCCCCAAAAGTCTAGTTATTATCCATGGCCATACAATTGACCCACATCACGCCTTTTACTCACCTTCCAATCCCTTTTCCTCTGGTATCCACTGATCTGTTGTTCTCTGTGTCTATGAGTTTTGTTTTGTTTTTTAGATTTCACATACAAGTGAAATCACATAGTATTTATCTTCTAACTTTTTTTACTTAGTATTATACCATCATGATCCATCTATGTTATTACAAATGGCAAGCTTTCATCCTGTTTTATGGCTGAGTAGTATTCCATTGTATATATGGTATAGAGTCAAAGGTAGATGACTTATCAATAGTAATCTCACATCCCACTAAATCTCAAGGTAAATATCTCATGATTGGCTATTTGGCCCAGTGTGCAAAAGGGACTGTGTGAGACATGTGATACTTTCATTTTCAAGTTGTTTGAGTTAATACCATATTTCATTAATTTGGTCTAGTCTCATTAAAAGGCCAAACAAAGCTTTGGTTCATTTAGATACATATGAAATGCCCTCAGAGAATTGCTCAAAATGATTGATCTAGCCTGAGTATATATTTTTTCTTTATGATCTTTGTCCCCAATTATCTAGTCATTTGCTGCAAATTTGCATTTTTTAAAAACACCAAAATCGTTTCCAAATTAATATTTTTGGTAAAATAACTTTTTTTTTACCAAAAATATTAATTAATATTTTGGTAAAATGACTTTTTTTTAACCAAAATTTGAGCTGGAAGTATCCAAATAAAACAGCCCTCTATTTCACAGTTGAAAAGTTGAAATTGGGAAGCAGTTAACAATTGATTTGCTTCTTGGCCCACAGGGATGAACCCAGCTGTTCTTCAGAGATGTTACCAATGTCCCCGTCTCCCCTACTTTTCTTACTTACTAAGGCAGCAATTTGAGAACATTTTGTCCTTTAGGATGTTTTGATGGTGAACATTTTATATCTCTGTCAACGTAATTTTTTTTTTGTTGTTAAAAAAGCCGGGATATCTGTATCAGATAATATTGCTTTCTTTTTCTCTCTATAATTTATTTTGTCACATTTGAGTAAATTATTTAGAGGTTAGCTAGAAGTTGTAAAATGCTTATAAGAGCTGTATAGCTTAATATTATACTTTAGCGGTATGTATAATTTTCCATTCTACCTACCATATTCTGTATGCAGTTCCTACAGGTAAAGAGAGTACTTCTAATTGCAGAGGAGACTGTAGCAATCTAGAGAGTCTTGTGGATTTTTGAGGGCTTTTGAGATTCTGGGCTGAAGAGAGCGGGGCTGGGATCTCTGGGTAGACTGGAGCCAGCCTACATGAGCATCTGTATCTTGGGAGTAAACCTGGGATGCGGAACAGAATGCGGCCTGAGCACAGCCAGCCCTAGCTGACCGAATCCTAAGGTGAGAGCTATGCAGGCTTTGGGTGCTAAGCTCCAGTAGCTGGTTGGACATGATGGTCACCCATCTTTTCTGAATGCTTGTAAGTAAATAAAATTATTCTCTGCCTCTGCGTGCCTGCCAGCCTAATGAAAAATTGCTGTAGATAAGATAGTTTATATATATAATATATAATCTTCATTATATTTTTTCATTATCATTTAGTCCCCTTATGCCCCGTCCCCCCAAGATAGTTTGTATTTTGATCTTTGAAGTGGTTTATGCAAGTTTTTGGAATCAAGATTTGATACGAACTTGGGTCCGATGCTGAGTATTTAACTGGTCTGCTTCTCCCTCCGCAGAGAGCCCGTCACTGCGTCGCACCATGTGTGGCATCTGGGCCCTCTTTGGCAGCGATGACTGCCTCTCTGTTCAGTGTCTGAGTGCCATGAAGATTGCACACAGGGGTCCCGATGCCTTTCGCTTTGAGAATGTCAACGGATATACCAACTGCTGCTTTGGGTTTCACCGGCTGGCGGTGGTTGACCAGTTGTTTGGGATGCAACCAATTCGCGTGAAGAAATTTCCTTATTTGTGGCTATGTTATAATGGAGAAATCTACAACCACCAGAAGGTAAACAGAATGAAACCAGAGTATGTCATGATGTGGTTAATGCTCATAGCTTGTTGGTTATAACCATTTTATAAATTTTGTATAATGGTTCTTACTTTTCAAAGCATTCTCCACGTTTGTGATGTTATTTGTTCCAAGTATGTAGATAGAAAACTGATGGAAGAAGAGGTGAAGCGGCTGGGTCGTGCACAGAAAAAGACAGAATGGGGATTACAGTTCAGGTTCCTTAACTCTTAGAATCTTTTCCCCCTATTATGAATTTAAATATTAATTAGTGCTACGCTCTGCGTTAGGTGCTGGGGATACAGTAATAAATATGAGAGGTAGGTGTGCTCTGTAATGGAGTTTATTTTATTACGATGCAGACAAAAAAATCATTGTACATATAACAAGCGTTCTGAGAACATGAATATGGAGCTGATGGATACAGAAGACCCAGGTTTAGGAAGGGTAGTCAGAGAAGGCACTTGAGAAATTGACACTTGGACTGAGAACCAGTGGATGGACAAGGATCAGCCAGCAAGGCTGGGAAGAGCATTTCTTGTAGAGGGAATAGCATATGTAGAAGCCCTGAGGCGGGAAGCAGCCCTGGGATAGTCCTAAGGAGACAAGATAGAGTTTGGAAGGTAGGCAGGACCAGATCAAGCAGGATTTGTTTGGGAGTTGGAATACTATTTTAAGAAGCATGGAGATTTGAGGATTTAAAGGCAGGCATAGAATTTTATAGTTTGGAGGTGATCTTATCTGTAGCTTTTCTACAATGCTGCCCTTAAGGTATTTACCGTTGCTGCATACTGCCACCGAATCAGAGAGGACGGAAACGTGGCCAGATGCAGTGGAGCGCAAGAAGCAGGACGTTTGAGGACTTTTGGCAGCATTATAATTGGGAGGTTTTTCGTCTGGTGAAAGTTTACTCTTGAAGGGTGAAGGTGGGTGAGGGGATGGAGATTCTGACTTGGGGAAGCTAAATTTGCTAAGAACCTTTCAATCCAGAGTTACTTGCCTACTGTTTCATGATAAATTTTTTAATCCTAAATTTGCAGAGGTTTTGTTTGTGTGTCACCCTCATTTTCAACTTTTAATTTTGAAAAGTTCAGACTTACAAAACGAACAGAACAATGGAAATCTGTATTGAATAATTGTTAATGTACGTGCCTGTCATTCATGGGTAGGGTTTTATATGTTCTCGCCACCCTTTGGACATTTTTATCTCAAACAGTAGCTTTGGCCATTGTTTGTTGTCTGCTTATAGGAACACTCTCAACTATAGGTTCTCACTTGAAAAGTATTTATAGTTTTTCACCAAGTCACTTTCACATTTATTAAGGGCCAACTGTACATAAAGCATCATTTTTCTAGGTGTTTGGCGATGAAATGATGAACGGGGAAGGTAAGGACAGAGCTTCTCACTGGTAGGAGGACAGGAGGGGGCAACTGAAGCGTCTTTCTCACTGAGCCAAATGAGTACCAAATACGTGAGAACACCAGGCTGTATTGTCACAATATCAGCCTGACTTTCACCGGAAACGGGACAGGACATTGCTTGTTTACTTGAACAGCGTTGCTGCTGTTGTGTGTTTTGTTAATAGTTATAAAAAAATAAACTGTTTTGAAAATATTTCTATTGTAAATTAGCCAAATACATCTTTATTTTCAAAAGCAGAGAGGTTCCACTGTTTCTATCAGTCATCTATGGTAATGCAGTTTGGAGAGCTGGAAGTCTGTCGATAGAGCGGAATGGACATTTTAGGCCCTTATAAAGTATTCTGCAACATAAGCCCCAGATCCCTCCTGTTTTTGATGAAAATAAAATTTGCTACTAAAATACAGCCTGAGGCATATTGGGAGTAGAGGGACAATAAGTCAAGGCCAGGAGGAATCTGAGTAAAGGCTGGGGCATAGAGGAGGCCCACTCCCTGCAGGACGCAGCAGGGGCTCGCAGCCAAGTCCAATGGCCGTGCGAGTTCTGGGTGGTGGCAAGATACAGGGGCTTTTGTCTTGGGAGAGTAAGAAGTGGTACATGAATCATTGACCCATAAATTACCTGTGAGGGTTAGGTCCAAGAGTGGCGATGACATGGTGTTGAGGGTGGGGAGGAGCAGGAATTGGGAACCTGTTGCTTGCTGAAATCATTGGCTGCTTTAGAGTCATTTGTCCTTCAGGTACTTAAGTCCAGAAAGGTCAGCGGAAGACCACTGCCAAGCCCCCCTGCCAGTGGCAGAGATCATCCCTGATTGTCTCTTGGAGTAGGGAGGGGAAGCCCGGAGGTAGCTTTGTGCACCCTGGAGGCAGCCAAAGCCCCTTTTTGGACAGTTCTGTGAGTTTGTAGAGACAAAAGTCTCACAAATTTATAAAGCAAGCAAGATTGCAAAGCATGTTTTACAGGCCATACAGATGCAAACATTAGACTTACCTTTTGAAATATAAAACCATGTTTTAAATGTTTGAACTTAACCTAGAATTTGCACTTGATTTTATATGAACCCCTTTCTCTCCATTGTCAACTAGAAATCATGAGTTAAGTACAAAGAAAGAGAACCTGCCAAGGACTTTTCACCCTCGCAGTTTGCCAGTGGTGGAGAGCCCGGAGTGTGGGGCATAACTGACATCTCTTGCTCTGTACGTGGTGACAGTGACGGCCTCTTTGCTGTTCGTTTAGGGCATGTGCACTGATAAGCTCCACCGGTGGGTTTTCCGTCAGGGAGAAGTAGCTGCAGTCCCGCGGCGGGGTTGGGAGGAGCAGATGTTGTTGACCTCCCCTGTTGTTGTGATGGAATCATTTATTTGTCAGGGAATAGTGACAAATGCTTTTGCTTTCTGTTTTTCTGGGTAGGTCTTTAAGGCTGGACTAGAAGGAATTCAGCCAATACTATATTCCCAAACCAAAATCTCGTAGTAGCAGAAGATATATTTCTGGTATCATGGCAACTGGACAATGTATTTGCTTAACCTACATATATGTGTGTAAATATATTTGTATTACCTACACAGTATGTCTATAATATGCATTTCCATCCCTCCATGTATTACTATCCTGGTACTTTGTCTCTGCATTCTGTTTATCAGAATGCAACTAAAATTTTCACAGGTTTAGCTTTTATAAAGAATGTGTAGGGTTGTGAATTCAAACCAGTTATATTTTTTTAATGCTATGATTCTTCTAAATCACTAACATGCATGAAATGATTAGTGAGGACAGAAATATTGAAAGAACTTGGAAAAAATTATTAGTGAATGCACAAGAAATCTAACATTTTTATTTTGCTATTGCTTCCTTAAGCTGCAACATCATTTTAAATTTGAATATCAGACGAAAGTGGATGGTGAGATAATCCTTCATCTTTATGCCAAAGGAGGAATTGAGCAAACAGTTTGCATGTTGGATGGGGTATTTGCGTTTATTTTACTGGATACGGCCAATAAGAAAGTGTTCCTGGGCAGAGATACCTATGGAGTCAGACCTTTGTTTAAAGCTATGACAGAAGATGGATTTTTGGCTGTGTGTTCAGAAGCTAAAGGTAATGATAGAATTTTTCTATAGATTTTCATTATTATCCTGGATTTTGTGTTTTTTTTCTAGGTCATATCTGCAAATCCCATAGGGAGCAATATAAGATTTTATGATTGACTAAGTCAGTCATGGATCCTCTGAGGTTTGTATTTTGTAAACCAGGGACTTGGACTCTCTTTTTCAATACTTAAATTCTGTAATCCTTGAAGTCTACATCCGTGCAGTAAAGTCATTTAATTTTTGTTTTGCTGATGTGCATTGCATCTACTTTGATCCTTTGTGTATTGGCACGTTGACCTGTAGCATGTTGGAACGCTAGGGTTGGCCCTGCAAGCATCGCCCTGTGGCACCAGGCCATCGCTGTAGCAAATGTTTATTTAGCATTTTGAAAACAGCTTTGTTGATAATGTCATTCACATAACATACAGTTAACTCGCTTAAAGTATACAGTTCAGTGGTTTTCAGTATATTCACAGATATCTGCAACCAAAATTCCTGTCGATTTTAGAAATTTTTTTATCAACTCAAAAAGAAACCTTGTACTCTTTAGCTATTACTCCCTGTCGTCTGTATGCATCAACCATTGGAACTCTCGGGATTTTCCTGTTCAGGACATTTCGTAGGAGTGGGAGCATGTCATATATGGGCTTCTGCGACTGGTCTCTTTCACTTGCATAGTGTTTTCAAGATTTGTCTCTCATAGCATATGTAGGTACTTCCTTTTTATTTTTCACTTTTTGTGGGCAAATGACATTCCATTACATGGATATACCGCATTTGTCTATCGTTTGCCAGTGGGTGGACATTTGGGTTGTTTCTCCCTTTTGGCCATTGTGAGTAGTGCTGCTGTAAACATACATGGACAGGTTTTCGTGTGGATGTGTGTTTTCATTTCTCAGGGGCGTATGCCTGGGGCGGACTTGCTGGGTCAACGGTAGCTCTGTGCTTAATTGTTGGAGGAACGCCAGACTGTTTTCCAAAGCGGCTGCACCATTTCGTATTTCCACCAGCAGTGCACGAGGGATTAGGTTTCTCCTCATCCACACAGACACTTTCTTCCTGACTTTTTTGCTTCTAGCCATTCTAGTACATATGAAGTACTAGTGCGTTGTCATTTTGATTTGCTTTGCCCTGGTGACACTGATGTCAGGCATCTTGTTTGTGCGCCATTTGTATTCTTCCTTGGAGAAAAGTCCATTTAGTTCCTTTGTCCTTTTTTTTTCCCCTGCTGAGAATCATTTAATTTTTTAATGTTTTTAAAACTTAACAGACTATTTTTTAGAGCAGTTTGAGGTTTCAGAAAAATTGAACAGAAAGTACAGAGTTCCTGTACAGGGTGGGACAAAAGTAGGTTTACAGTTATGAGTACACAAAACGCAGAGTGCATTCTTGTGTTATTATTTGTTATTGTAGTATTTGCCATATGAACAACTCTAAAAATACTTTCGCCCCCCTGTATATTCCTTCTATTATGATCAGCAAAGTTGCAGAGTATATGGTCAATATGTAAAAATCACTTGTATTTGATACACTTGCAGTGAACACTTTGTATACACTTGTAATGAACAATCTAAAAATGAAATTAAAACAATTTTATGTATAATAGCATCAAAAAGAATAAAACATTTAGTATTAAGTTTAACAAAAGAAGTGTAAAATTTGTACTCTGAAAACCATAAAACACTGTGGAAATACATGAAAGATGTAAATAAGGAAAATCATCCCATGATCACAAATCAAAAACTTAACGTTGTTAGGATGACCATATTCCCCGAAGTGACCTCACGTTAATGTGATCCCTATCGGAATCCCAAATGACTTCTTTGTAGAAATTGACAGACTGACTCAGATCGATGTGAAAGTCCAGGGACCCAGGATAGCCAGGAGAGTCTCGGAAAGGAACAAAGCAGGAAGACTCATTACTTCCTGATTGCCAGTCTCACTGTAATGTAGGGTAAGCAGGACAGTATGGCACTGACGTAAGGACAGACGTAGAGACCAGTGGAATAGAACTGAGAGTCCGGGAAGTGAATCCACACATCTGTAGTCAACTGGTTTCAACAAGGGCACCAGGGCCATTCAATGGGGAGAGAATAATCTGTTCTACAACTGGGACAACTGGACATACACATGCAAATAAGTGAGGTTGGACCTTTACCTCACACCGTATACAAAAATTAAGATGGATCAAAGTTTCAGATGTAAGAGCCAAAACTACAAAATTCTTAGAAGAAAACAAAGAGGTAAATCTTCATGGCATTGTATCTCACAAAGATTGTTTGGATACGACACCAAAAACAAACAACAAAAGAATAGATAAAATGGACTCCATCAAAATTAAACACTTTTTACGAAAGAGAATACCATCCAGAAAATGAAAACACAACCCACAGAATGGAATAAAATACTTGCAAATCATATTTAGCATATTTTGACAGTAAACTTGAGGGAGACATTCATATCTTTTATCTCTTACCTAGACAGCAGTAACATTCTAAAGGCTGGTCTACCTGCCTGCCTCTTTTTCTTCATTCCTTAAGTCCTTGCTCAGCTTCCAGACTTACTATTGGCTGAAACAAGGATAATGAGATCAATAAAAGGGTACTTAGGACACCAGTCAGTGTGGGTACTAACAGATGTCTGAATTGGTCTGTTCTCAGGCATTTCAAATGGCACAGAACTAGTATATTTGTTAAGTGCTATCAGGGAAGCCCAGTAAAGAGAAAACTAGGGAAAACCGGCCTTCCGCTGTGTCTCCCTTGGACCCTATTAACTTGATATGGAATTATAGTCTTCCATTTACCCTTAGAAATTTCTTGACTGACTTTTTACACTCATCATAACACTGCTCTTTCCCAGACAGAAGGACCTCAGCCAGAGAACTGCAACAGTTTTCATTTCTCACTGCTTTTAGAATAACTTACCAAAAACTCATCTGGTCTTGGTACTACTCCCTGCCTAAAACCTTTTAACTACCCCTCCCCTGCCCGGGTTGTGTGGCTCTGTTAGGGTGTGCTAGCTGGTGGTGGGATCTGAGGCTTATCTAGTCTTCGAATTGAGTGGTACACAGTAGATTACTGGGTTAACAAACTCAAATTTTAAATCATACTGAGTGTTGTGTACAGAGAGGCTATTCCTGTTTACAATGAAACATTGATTCCGAGATCCTGGCGGGGTCAGGTTGGCCCCTCCCTGGGAGAACTTGCTGATGAAATTTGTTACACTGTGGGCATAATAACTAGTTAGGGAATAAATGCATGACTTCTCGACACCTGACTTTAAAGTACTTCATAGTGGATCATTTTCCTTGTTAAAGGACTGGGAACCAGGGCTGTTGGCTTAAAATACCATACTGATGATGAAGAAATGACTGTCAGAGATTATAAAACTGACATTTCAGGTCCTGCCTCTTTGCTTAATAAATGCATCTCATTTTTCTTTTTATATTTGCTTGCTTTATTATAGAAAGTAGATTTTCTTGATGAGAAATTCTAGCTAGGCAGAAGAAACGGAACATTGGAGATTTTCCTGTTGCTTCGAATCACTGCACATCGGTGCATTTTTGCTGTGCACCTCGGTACCACTATTATCTCTCTAGTAACTGCATGGTAGGGTTTGCGTGGTCAAATTTATTTTCCTGTTTTGATTCTATAATGGACATGCATTTGTATGAGAAAGGGAAAATAAATAGGAATTTCAAGGATATTAACCAAGTATGAAAAGTTCCTGTGAAGTGTTCTCCTAATTTGAATAAATTGATCTTTTTGAACTTGCAGGTCTTGTTAACTTGAAGCACTCCACAGCTCCTTTCTTAAAAGTGGAGCCGTTTCTCCCGGGACACTACGAAGTGTTGGATTTAAAGCCAAACGGCAAGGTCGCGTCGGTGGAAATGGTTAAATACCATCACTGCAGAGACGAGCCTCTGCACGCCGTGCACGACAGTGTGGAGAAGCTGTTCCCAGGTGAGAAAGCGGGTGCCCGCCCAGCCACCCCCACCTCCCTCTCCCGAAGGCAGATTGTACTCTTGCATCGTTGGGCTGACGTCAGTTTGAAAATCTACTTCCTGTTTCATTTGGAGGTGGCCTGTTGGCGTCTGCAAACTCCACCGTTGAGCAAATACCATCATGGTCGACGTGGATGATTGTTGCCTCGTTTCAGTGAGCAACTCAGCCGAACTTTTCCAGAGCCGTTTCCCTTACTTTATGTGTTAACAGGTTTTGAGATAGAAACCGTGAAGAGTAACCTCCGGATACTTTTTAACAACGCCATTAAGAAACGTTTGATGACAGACCGGAGGATTGGCTGTCTTTTATCAGGTGAGGACTGTTAATATTTAACCTAATAAAATTAACCCACTTATATTTCATGTGTGTTTGTTTAAGTTCGGTGACTTAGAGCTCCCCCTGAGGTGTTATCTATAAAATATTTACTTTATGACTTAATCTTTTTTGCATGATAGGATGAAGTTTTTGATAAGCTGCATTTAATATTTGTGGTAATTTAACAACTTAAAGTTACGCTATAATTACATTATTGTTATGAGTGAGTAAATTCTTCAGAGTTGTGTGTAGTGATGTTAACCAATTCAAATACTGATACCATTATCACAAGTTGTACATTAGATTTTTCTCTTACTAAAGTTGTTTTTTAGTTTATAAAACTTGGGGATTTTATATGATAAAAATCCAGTCTTGGTACTTAGTAAGAATGTAAGCCATCTGTCCCAACCTACACAAGACAGGTAGGTGACCAGCACACTTGCTGTCTTGCTCACAGGGGGCTTGGATTCCAGTCTGGTCGCTGCCACCCTGGCGAAGCAGCTAAAAGAGGCTCAAGTCCAGTACCCTTTCCAGACATTTGCGATTGGCATGGAAGACAGCCCTGATTTAGTAGCTGCCAGAAAGGTAAGACTCTGTCTCTGCCTGTTGTTAGAAGGAAAATTAAGTCAGCAAATGATGATTCTGTACTTGTGCTTCTGCATCGACTCCAGTACTTGCTGTAAGTTAAGCATATTAAAATGTAGTGTAATAAAATGTCCGTTTAACATTAGCTATGTTGTACACCATATTGTGGGCACTTTTATCTTCCATGGTCAGTGCAGTTCTCACAAAAACCCTAGGATAATGATTCTCTTGAAAGTGAGGGCCTGGTGCAGTGGGTAGGACGGCAGGCTTTGGGGCCAGGCTGCTGGTCTCACGTCCCACCTCCACCATGCAGTTCCTCACTTAGGCGACGGGAATGATAATGTCTACTACAGCCTAGTTTTGAGGTGGAAAATTATATAATTCATATATAGCGCATAGGATAGAACCTAACACGCAGTAAGTACTTGGTGAATGTTAGCTGTTGTTATTATTTAGGTTTTTTGTTTTTTTTTAATAAACCAGTATGTTAAGACCTATGGGTACCAGGGGACCTGGTACACATTCAGTGTGCGGGAGACCTCATTCCTACTCTGGAAAAATTTTACATAGAATGATTGAAAAAGAGCTAGAGAGCAGTCCCAAAGCAAGTTGATTAATGCTGAAAGAATCCACAATGGCCAAAGAAAATAGAATAAGGGGAGAGGCCATTTCACTGAGGCATAACATCTGGGTGTAAAATCAGGCGTTGCAGGAAGGCTGAAAGGTGGGCAGCGTTAGAGCAGGCTCGCGCTGGAGTAGAGAGAGATGAGGCGGGTTGGGTGAAATAGGTGTGTGTTTCGGGGGCTGCTCATTGGAAGCCCCTTGACGGTTAGGTTGAAGTCTGGAGTGGCAGGGGCTGGTGGGAGGTCTGCCTCTCGGTGGTTGGGTGGAGGGGAGGGATCACGCGGGGACAGAAGAACTTGACTGGATGGGGCTGCTGTGTGGCGGCCTGGAGGATCATTCCCGTACTGCGGTGGCTTACAGAGCGGCGTCCTCTTGTTTCGCCTCGTTTTCTGCTGCTGTTAGTTCATAACACATTGTGAATGGCTGTCATGTTTCACTTTCAAGGGCATTTCTGTTCTTTGAATAACAAGGTATTTCTTTAATCAGGTGGCGAATCACATCGGGAGTGAACACCATGAAGTCCTCTTTAACTCCGAGGAAGGTATTCAGGCCCTGGACGAAGTCATATTCTCCTTGGAAACTTACGACATCACGACGGTTCGTGCTTCAGTGGGTGAGGAATTCTGTGATATCAAAAAGATTTGTAATTCTGAAAAAGTATGAAGTTTGAAAAATATTATTTCAAGCAACAGTTTAAAAAACAATGCTCCAGCATGCACACAAATAAAATTCCTATGTCATCAGTTGTCTAAGACAAGACCATTTAAGAATTCTTCAAATCTCTTGGAGTGAGAGGAACGCAGTAAATACAGAAACTTCCACATTTAGAGTATAACTATTTCTATTTCTCCAAAGAGTAGATACACATTTTCTGTAGTCTCTTCCCTCAGTTTCTCTGTTTAAAGTTTCTTGAGCTGTACAGAGAGAGAGATCTGGGTTGTAACTAACCTTCTGTAAGGAATACTCACTTTGGATATGTCTCGGGAAAGATTTCATCATACAGCTTACCAGTCAGTAACAATTACTGCCCAGCAAGCAGTGCTAGTTTTACCCTGTGGACACCCACCGAGATCAGAAGTGTACTTCAAATCAGACTGATCCAGTGTTGTCGAGCCTCTGATGTGCTACCAGCCTCGATATGCTTCTCTTTAAGGCGACTCAGAATCTGATAGGGTGATCTCGCCCACAGGGGAGCAGAAATACATGAACAGATATTAATATTTCATTGGGAGTGAGCAATTAGGAAAAATGTCTAAAATGTCTCCCTAGGGAGACGATAATGAAAATGGTTAAGAACAAATACTGGGTTCCAGGGGTGTGGCGCAGGAACCAACGGGCATCTTTCCATAACTTACACACTACCCTTAACTATACGTTAATTTGGTGGGTGGGTAGTATTAGAGCAAAATTGAAACTAAACTACCAAAACCTCAACTCTCAACTGTTTTTATATATACTTCATTTAAAAGGCATGCTTTTGCAATGAAGTAGCCCAAAACCAGTCCACAGTTTTATATATAGGTTTTAAATTTTAATGCTTTTAGACCAAGCATGTCCACCTTAAAATTTTGCTAAACTGAACAAGGATGCAAACGTCTAAAAAAAATTTATACCTTTCATGTTAGTATCTCTATACAGAAATAACAAGAGTCTAATCCAAGAGCAGAGCTCGCAGTTGTTTCCAAAAGCCAAATAAATGACATTTTTGGTGAAGGGTTATATTGACGTTAATAATCATTTCTGTCTCTTTTTTTTAAGGTATGTACTTAATTTCCAAGTACATTCGGAAGAACACAGATAGCGTGGTGATCTTCTCTGGAGAAGGTTCAGATGAACTTACTCAGGGTTACATATATTTTCACAAGGTAAGCCTTAGGAAATGGAAGGATGCTGGTGTTAAGTTAAGAAAAGTATGAATTATTTGACTTTTCCATCGTCTGTCTTTTCGGTATAGCAGTAACACTTTTGAGTAGCTTGTGAGGTGTGTGAGGAAATCTTATTGTGTCTGCTTTGTGTTTCTTTTGGGGAGAAAGAAGTCTTAATCACGTCAGATAGTCTCTATTCTTTGAAACTAGTCACACATGGAAATCATGTGTCTTATATTTCTCAGCCCGGTGATGTCACGGCCATTGCACGGTGTGCCCGTGCCGTTTGGCTTTATACAGCCTTCACTCCCGTTCCTAAACTCTGCTTAGCTTTTCTTCTTACCTGTCTTTAGAGTGGGAGTATGCGTAAGAGTAGGAAATAAAAACTGTTTTATTTGCCCAAAGCAAATCTGTCTGTGTGTGTATATTTGTAACTTTCAGCTCTTTGTTTGTAAAACAGGCTCCTTCCCCTGAAGAAGCCGAGGAGGAGAGTGAGAGGCTCCTGAAGGAACTCTATTTGTTTGATGTTCTCCGTGCAGATCGAACTACCGCTGCCCACGGGTAACTCAGGACAATGGAGCTTGTCTCTTAGTCCTAAAGGAATTAGGCTCAATTCATAGTGTTGTAGAAATAGTGAGTGGACTTTTGCAGGTCGTTCTAGATGGAGTTTCCATCTTTAAAGTATAGCGACATTCTGCTCATATCTGAACAACTGAGAGGGGAGGCAGTTGCAGCTCTTTTTAAGTCTTTAAGGGCAAGGAAGATCATACAACTCCTTGAAATGAGTGTTGAGCACCTGCCAAGCCTGTTTGATGCTCCGGTAACCTTGCATGGGGATGGGGCAAGGAAGTTGCAAGAGGCTTGATTAGATCATAAACCTGTAATCTAATCAGGGTTTCTTTAGTATCATTTCTGGTTGTTCACTTTTTAGCTGGACATGTTGGAGAATTGAAGAGTCTTGCTGTACATGATAAATAACGAACATTTAATGTTTCTGTTGCTTCTACCAATCGCACTTAGATTAAAAAATAATAAAATATGGGGTTGAGAATGAACTGAATCTGGTTATGATCCTATGCGCTTGTCCTAGTGAGAGTCACTGGGATTCAGGGAGCAGATGATGTGGCCTTTGAGGAAACACTGTGGACACTGGTTTATACTGAATCTTGTATGTAACTTATTAATCAGTTGAGTAAAAATTCTTTGAGTCAGAAAGGTCAAGGCCAAGGACATTCTTGGTGATCAGGTCACTCAATATTCTTTTGCTGCTCTTTGAGATAGACATTTACTTGTTCACAGAAGAGAAAGTAAAAGTGATTATTCTCATACGGTTTGTTTCACTTCCTAGATGGGGTAAGACATATATTGAGTGAAGGTTTTTGTGTTCATGCACTCTTCCAGGGCAGTGGGGAGGATTGTAAAAATGACAGTATCATCTGAACATGACTTAGAGGCTTGTTGAACTGCTAGGAAACTCTAAATCAGAATCTAAACTGACAGGCACTAAATACTCATTTTGATTTAGTTTTCTTCTCTTCCCCTTTAAGCCTTGAATTGAGAGTCCCATTCCTGGATCATCGATTTTGTTCCTATTACCTGTCTCTGCCAGCAGATATGAGAATTCCCAAGGTAGGTGAATCAGTTGAGGATATTGGGTTGGCCAATAAATTCATTTGTTTTTTTCTGTAAGATGGCTGTAGTAGTGTTTAGTTGTCTTTAACTTCATTCAAAACAATTTTGTTAGATTGTATTGTGACAGCTGTCATATCAGGGTGCATTAAAAAAAACTTACCAAAATTGGTGAATTTTTGTGTAGCTATTTTAATGTTGAAGATGCAAGATAATACAAAACACTTTCACATTATGCTTCATTATTTCAAGAAAGGTAAAAATGCAACTGAAACATAAAGAAAAGATTAATGCATGTATGGAGAAGATGCTGTGGGAGATCGAACATGTCCAAAGTGGCTCGCGAAGTTTCGTGCTGGAGATTTCTCGCTGGATGATGCTCGACAGTCAGGCAGACCAGTTAAAGTTGATAGTAATAAAATCGAGACGTTAATTGAACAATCAATGTTATACCATGTGGGAGATGGCCAACATACTCAAAATATTCAAATCAATCAAGTTCTTGGTGAAAATGAAAAATGTGTCTTTTATTTTATGGAAAAAACTAAATGGACTTTTTGGCCAGCCCAATAAAAACTGTCCATTGGTATTGGGTATGTTTGGACCTTTTACTGATGCTCCTTTTGTTTCCGTGTCAGAATGGGGTGGAAAAACATCTGCTGAGAGAGACGTTTGAGGACTCCAACCTGATACCTAAGGAGATTCTCTGGCGACCGAAAGAAGCCTTCAGTGATGGCATAACCTCAGTGAAGAATTCCTGGTTTAGGATTTTACAGAACTATGTTGAACATCAGGTATGATGTTTTTAAAAATACTTCTCTGGATTAGGACAGTTTGGATGCTGAGTTTATTTTGTATTAAGTGTTTTGCATCTGTAGGAGAGATTGCCTCTTTTATAAGAATTAAGTAGCATGCAGGATTATAAAATAGCATCTTATGTTAAAAGAGAGACAGAAATGGAAGACAGTTAACCAGTCAACACTGACCCTCATTTAACACATTTTTGGGAACCTGCTGGGTGCCAGACATTATTAGGCATAAGTGGATAAAACATTCAGAGCCACCACAGATTAGAAATATGCATCTGAATGTTCTTCACAGCTACACATTTTATGGTATTTAACATTTTCTAAGTGATGGGTGAATCAAGGGATCTGGCACTATTTACAGTCAAGCCTTTTCATATGCTTTTTTTATCTTTTGGTTTTGTGAGCCAGATTAAATACAGGGATTTCCATGCTGTTAAAAAAAAGTTTTGCTTTTATGCTTTTATGTTTACAGGTTGATGATGCAATGATGGCAGGTGCAGCCCAAAAGTTTCCCTTCAACACTCCTAAAACTAAAGAAGGCTATTACTACCGTCAGATCTTCGAGCGCCACTACCCAGGCCGGGCCGACTGGCTGACCCATTACTGGATGCCCAGGTGGATTAACGCCAGCGACCCTTCCGCACGCACTCTGACCCATTACAAGTCAGCCGCCAAAGCTTAGGCGTGTTCTGAGCTATAGAATGGAAGTAAATGTTTCTTCTTATTGTGAAGGGCAGAGGACTTGGGGGCTAGAAGGGTGGAAAAAAGCATCTTCCACCCAGGGCGTGAAAAAAATAAAAGTCTTCAATCTAAAACATTGCTATAGTCATTTGTAGTCCTACTGTGCTTTCATTAGAGGGCTGGAAACTGAGCAGCTTTTGCCTTGTGGCCGTAAGGCAGGGAGTGAGCTGGGGGCAGGGGGCAGCCTGACGTTTACTGCGAGGACTCACAGGGGCTCTCCTGGCAGGGCTGCTTTGTCGCTTGCCCACGTGGCCTCCTTCCAGTCCCCTCCTCATCAGACTGTGGTCTCTGACTTCCCTCTCAGTTCTTTCTGCGCTCCTAACAACTGGCCAGGCAGACTGCAGAAGTTAGTCCTTTGCGAGAGCTCATGGCAGCTCTGTTTTGTGAGACAGTAACTCAGATGTTCGGTGGTTGTTGAACCAGTGCAAGGAGTTTTACGGAACCGTTAATGGTGATTGGCACTGAGTGTTGGAGCTTGGTCCTTAAGTTTGGCTGAGGATTCAGAGTCAAGACCCAAATACCAGCGGAAGTTTATTTAGAAAGTCACAGAGGTAGAAGAAGTGAGCCAGCTGGGCTGGTGTGCTCAGGAAACAAGTTACAGAAGCAAAAGCAGGGCCCTTGGATCCCAGGGGAAGGAAAGCAAAGGTGTGCGTGCGCCTTGCGGGGAGAAAGGGAGAGAGAGGGAGAGAAAGGCGGGGGCAGCACACGCACTGACTGGCGCCTTTGTCTTCAGGGGTTTTATCTGTTTCCCAAAGGCCAGATTTGTAGGCCAGGTCTCGGGAGGATCTCAATAGAATATTCCGTTTTCCAGGTTGTGTCTCCTCAGGGTCGTGGTCTGCACTGATTGGTTGGTGCCAGGGCAGGAGGTCATTGGTCATCGCAGCTGGTTCTGGTGTCAGCCATAGTGTTGCCCCACCTGGCCCTACCGATTTTCTGGGCCTGGAGCTGAGGCCTCGATATCATCACTAGTTTGACCAAAACTGTCTCTGATCAGTAAACCAAGGCTTTGTTCCTAAGATTATGTGATGTGGGTCAGAACCTCCCTGCCTTGAGGACTTAATGCTTAAGGGAATGGTCATGCAATCGCTCGTAGGAGAATCATTCAAGGCTTTTCTCTGGCCTCCTTAGTCCCCCTGTAAGAGGGTCTATTGCATGATGAGCAACGTGGCAGAGGAGAAGGCAGAGGAGGGTCTGACCTGCATGGAAAGGTCACCCTAGGGGCAAGGTCCCACCCTACAGCACTTGTCCTCCCAGTTCCGCCCATTTATGGGTACTGGGGCATTCCACCCTGGTGCCCCTCATACCTGGCTTACCGTTCCTGCTCAGCCCATCTCTGCCTAACTGCCTGCTGTATTAGAATTATCGCTCGTGGTCAAAGGTCAGCACACTTTTTTCTGTAAAGGGGCAGAGAGTAAATCTTTTAGGCCTTGCAGAGCTCTGTTGGAACTAAATGCAAAGCATCCGTAGACAATGTGCCAACAAGCGGGCAGGGCCGTGTTCAATTAAAGCTTTATAAAAATGGCAGTGGGCTGGGTGGACGTATTCTGTGCACCGTATTTCTGGAGGAGCAACCCAAGCCAAGCATTTCTGATGAAAGGAGAAAGCATTTTGAACCCAGTTTGGTGAAGAAAATACAAGAAGGAAACATTTTTGTGAAGAAAAAATTATCCTCTACCCTTCTAACAATCTAATGAACATGACAGATTAGCAGGAGAAAACAAAGTTTAATAGCCTATACCCCCTGTATACAAGGGGGAGAGACCCAGGAAGACTGAGTAGCTTGCCATTTCAGAAGCCATCACCTTAAATAACCTCAGCTGCAGGCAAAAGAACCCGGGAAAAGCGCCTCCAACGAGGGTAAGGTCGTTAGCGCAGGTTAAATCCAAGCTTCTCCCTTAGCAGTGAAGGCTGGCCTGGCACAGGGAGGGAGACGACCCTACAAACATACGCGTCCTTTGACAAAGAACAGCTTCTACTTGGCTTTCAGAGCTTCTACCCCATCCGCCCTTGATTAAAATTAACCAGCCTAAAAACCAATATTCCCCAGTAGGCGTATTTGGAGGTGGCAAATTCTACTCCCCTTCACATTCAATTAACAGAAGATTTTCATTGGAATGCTCATTGGTTGTTCAGGGTCAATATTTTGAAATCCAGTATAAAGATGAATTTTGTGACTGGAATTGAAAGGGATGCTGGTGCTCAGGGAGATGTGGGGAGGCTGGATGGGAAGAGGGAGTAGGCCAGGGGGTTAGCTGGTGAGCTGGAGGATTCAGACTGTTAGAAGCTAACTATAGGCTTTTACTTATAACTTTAAAATGTCTCTAGAAAGCTGGAGAAATATCATTAATTAATAATGGATGACTGTTAATGATAATCTTGTATTTGCAAGTGGTTGAATTGCTTAAATGTAGCACCGTTTGGCTCCGGGCCTATCTGTTCATAGTACAACCCCACCCAGCCAAGCTAAGGGATCCTAAGGCTTGGGAAATTTGACAGTAATTAGGAGGCAGGAACGTTAGAAAAGGGAAAAAGGCTCCAAGCTCTGTCCCAGCCCGTCTCCATCCTGGCCGGAACTTCACAGATGAGACTTCACCGACCACCTGTTCTCTCACTCCCTGCTCCCCAATTTCCTGTCCTTGAAAGGACGAAAAAAAATCACTATCTAGGAAAAGGGACAAGGAAGAGCAGCATTGGCAGTCACCCCACCAGCGTCAGAAGCAGAGCACGCCCCCCGTTTTCCCCTAAGCCCACGTTCAGTGAAAACCTTCCACCCAGACCCCACCAGGGCATCCGGTTCTCTGAGGTTGCCCCCTCCCGCTCCTCAAGCGTGTACTGTCGTGTTAATAACTCCGCTGTCCTTTGCTAAATCCTTCTGTCTTGCTCCTGAATCCTTTTTTGTTCTGTGACAAGAATTTGGATTGGGTTGAGGCCTCCCTTGGCCTCCCCAGGTGCTACTGGCATCTACCCTGTATATGCAGTTGACCCTGGAACAATGCTGGGGTTCAGGGGGCAGCACAGTTGAAAATCTGCATGTAAATTTTGATTCCCCCAACACTTAACGGCTAATAGCCTGCTGTTGACCATAAGCCTTACCGATAATGTAATCAATTAACATGTTTTGTATGTTACATGTATTATGTATTGCATTCTTACAATAAAGTTAGCTAGAGAAAAGAAAATGTTAAAATCCTAAGGAAGAGAAAATACACTCAAGGTGTATATAGAAAAAAAATCTGTATATAAGTGAACCTGTGCAGTGCAAGCCCATGTTCGAGGGTCAACTATACCTTGCAAGATTAAGGTATGCCATAAACCACCAACTGCCAGGTTTTGATGGTGCAAGTTCAGCTCCACATTTTAAATTTTAGTGACTATGAAATCAGGCATATTTAGATATCACCCAAAAGTTTGCGAGTTTCATAGTCAACTCAGTCCCACAGGTCAACCATAGCTGCTGAAATAGGTTTTTAAGAAACTATTGCTACTGGGTGTGTACAGATGACTCAGCGGTTTCATCCTGGCCAAGCCTGTTTCCCTGGACAAATCTGATGCTGGTGACTACGTGCAAAAGAGGTATGGTTTCCAGTCCACACAGCATTGCTAACAATAGGTACTCCAGTCCTGTGTGCGTAAAGGGAAAGGTTATTAGCTGGTACTGCCCTGCCTTTTCAGCCTCACTGGAGCTCCCTAGTGGATGATGTGCCCCTTAAGAGGTTTGTTTCATTTTGCCTTAACACTGACTCTATAAAGGTACTGTATAGTTTTGGACAGAATGATATACTTCCAACAGTTTACAGATACCTCAAAAAATAACAGTAGAGCTGCCTGCCATATGATTCAGCAGCTCCACCTCTGGGTATTGATCCAAAAAAGACACAAACACTAATTTGTAGCAAGATATGCCCTGCTGTGTTCATTGCAGCGGTCCTAGTAACGGCCAAGACATGGAAGCAACCTAGATGCCCGCTGATGGACGAAGGGTAAGGAACATGTGACATACATGCAGTGGAGTATTATTCAGCAATAAAAAAGTGGAATCTTGCCGTTTGTGACAACATGGATGGATGTAGAGGGTATGCTAAATAAAATAAGTCAGAAAGACAAATACCATATCATTTCGCTCACATGTAGAATCTAAAAAAACAAATAAAAACAGAAACAGACCCTTAGATATGGAGAACAAGCTGATGGTCAACAAGTAGAATAGGGGTAGGGAGTGGGAATTTTAAAATGCTCAGGGAGCTCATTAAAAAACATAAGTAAAAAAATTAAAAACAATTAAAAGGCCACCTAAATCCTACCAACGCTTTAAATGGTTTTAATGCTTTCTTGCAGATCTCTTACTATAAAGGCACAATTGTATGCCTGCAAGTGTATGGTCTTGGTTAAATGGTCTTGGTCCTCGAAGCTTCAGAAACCCTTTACAAGGAAAGTACACAGCAGAACGAACCCGGGGCTGGCTGGTGTCAGACTGGGGCACGGATACCTCCTCGAGGCTGCAGAGTCAGCCAGTGCCGCTCAGTCCTCCGGGCTTGCAGTTGCCTTCATTTGGTCTGGAGTCTGAGATAACAGGGCCCTGGAGTGGGTCCCCAGGAGGGTGGTTCCATGATTCTAAACCTGGGCTGTGGATCTGTCACACCAGGCACATGCCTACCGACTGTCCTAAGGACTTTACTGTTTGTTCATTCCCTGAGTTAACCCTCACTTGAGGAAGTGTGGCAGATTTTATTTTCTAAAACTGGCTACAGCCATATTTCTGGCCACATGGGCCCTTCCAGAGCCTTGCCCCTTCTTTGCAGGGCCATCTGTTTCCCCGTCCTGGGGCCTGGCCAGGGTTTTATGATTGCCTTGACTAACTAGAACCCAGCAGAAGTGACACTGACTTCTGAGGCTAGGCCATGGAAGGTGATATGACTTCTGCTTTCACTCTCCATACATGTTGTGAGGAAGCCCAGACCACACGGAGGGGCCATGTGTAAAGGTCAGGGCTGATGACCCCAGCCAAGGTCTGGGGGTCACCACCAGGTATGTGAGTGAGTGACCCTCCAGATGATTCTGGCTCTTAGGCTGAGTCTTCCAGCCGAGGCCTTGGTCATGGGGAGCAGAAATCATCCATCCATCCCTGCTGTCCTCTGTTCAAATTCCACGGTTGTTTGCCACTAGGACATTTTGGGGTGCTTTCTTATACAGGCATAGTAACGAACAGGTAGTCACTATCACCCCTATTTTACACAGGTCACTTGAGCAAACCAAAGTCATTGAGCTAATTGCTAAGTGGTGGGGCCCCGAGGTAGCAAGAGAGATGGGTTTCTGGGCCTTTCGTTCTTTCCCAGCTTCCCACTGTCAGCGTGAAACTGCAGCCTGGTCTGTGCTGTGAGGTGGGATATGTAATTCCATAATTTCTCCCTAATTCTATATTTTAATGGGAACATATAGTCCATTTTATGGGTAGTTCATAAGTTATTAAGCACATCTAATTAGGCATACAATAATAATTTTTCTTTTTAAAATATGTTTTATTGATTATGCTATTACAGTTGTCCCATTCCCCCTTTTATTTCCCTGTGCCTCATACACCCCCTCCTACCCTCATTCCCCTCCTTTCATTCATGTCCATGGGTTGTACATATAAGTTCTTGGGCTTCTACATTTCCTATACTATTCTTAACCTCCCTCTGTCTATTTTCTATCTACCATTGATGCTACTTATTCTCTGTACCTTTTTCTGCTTTCTCCCCTCCCCCACTGATAACCCTCCGTGTGATCCCATTTCTGTGATTCTGTTCCTGTTCTAGTTGTTTCCTTAGCTTGTTATGTTTTTTTTTTTAGGTTTGGTTGTTAATAGCTGTGAGTTTTTTGTCATTCCACTGTTCATATTCTTGATCTTCTTCTTAGATAAGTCCCTTTAACATTTCATGTAAAGGGACTTATCTAAGTCCCTTTCATCATTACCCAGGCTTGGTAATGATGAACTCCCTTTAACTTGACCTTATCTGGGAAGCACTTTACCTGCCTTTCCATTCTAAATGACAGCTTTGCTGGATAGAGCAATCTTGGATGTAGGTCTTTACCTTTCATGACTTTGAATACTTCTTTCCAGCCCTTTCTTGCCTGCAAGGTTTCTTTTGAGAAATCAGCTGATAGTCTTACGGGAACTCCTTTGTAGGTAACTGTCTCCTTTTCTCCGGCTACTTTTAAGATTCCTCATCTTTAATCTTGAGTAATGTAATTATGATGTGGCTTGGTGTGTTCCTCCTTGGGTCCAACTTCTTTGGGACTCTCTGACCTTCCTGGACTTCCTGAGAGTTTATTTCCTTTGCCAGATCGGGGAAGTTCTCCTTCATTATTTTTTCAAATAAGTTTTCAATTACTTGGTCTTCCTCTTTTCCTTTTGGTACCCCTATAATTCAGATGTTGGAAAGTTTAAAGTTGTACCAGAGGTTCCTAAGCCTCTCCTCATGTTTTTGAATTCTTGTTTCTTCATTCTGTTCTGGTTGGATGTTTATTTCTTTCTTCTGCTCCAAATCATTGATTTGAGTCCTGGTTTCCTTCCCGTCACTGTTGGTTCCCTGTAGATTTTTCTTTGTTTCACACAATGCAAACTTCATTACTGCCTGGGTCTCTTTTATGCTGTTGAAGTACCCAGTGAGTTCCTGGAGCATCCTGATTACCAGTGTTTTGAACTGTGCATCTGATAGGTTGGCTATCTCTTTATTGCTTAGTTGTATTTTTTCTGGAGCTTTGAACTGTTCTTTCATTTGGGCATATTTTTTTTTGTCTTGGAGCACCTGTAATGTAGTATGGGGTGGAGCCTTAGGTGTTCACCAGGGCAGGGCAACTCATGTTGTTGTGTTGCAATGCTTGAGAGGGAACAATGGTGCTTGCTCCTTTCTTTGCAGGTTTTCAATCACTTCCTCCACTTCCCACAATCAAATTGGGCCCTTCTGGTGCTGATTCCCAGGTGGGTGGGCTTGTGCACTTCTAGGACCCTGTGGGTCTCTCCAACAAACTCTCCTGTGAGGCTGGCAGTTTCTTCCACTGCCTCAACCCCCACAGGTGTTTTCAATCAGAGGTTTTGAGGCTTTATTTCTCCACCCTGGGACCCTGGGTTGTGTGGTCTGTCTCACTCCCTAGTTGTTACTCCTGGTTTATCTGCACATGATTGGGGGACCACCCTGTCCACCAGCCACTGCCTTGCCACAAGTCCTCTCCACTCAGCTGCCCACATCCGCCCCTCCTACCGGTCTGGATAAACTTTTCTTCTTTAATTCCTTGGTTGTCAGACTTCCATACAGTTTGATTTTCTGTCAGTTCTGTTTGTTTTCTGTTTTTAAATTTGTTGTTGTCCTTTTGGTTGTGTAAGGAGGCACACAGTGTGTCTACCTACGCCTCCATCTTGGCCAGAAGCCTACCATAATATTTTTTCAATTTAAAAAATACACAAACACACAAGCACACATCACTTGTACAATTTAGACCTTATATGACATAGAGCTGATGTGATTTAGATCTTACATGAATTCTTACCTGATTTCAGGCCCTAGCTAGCCAGCAAATGGATGCTGAGAAATTAATTTATTGCTCTCTTTGCAACTTGGAAAATTTGTAACAATGCTTGGAGGTGGGCGGAGTCATACTCAAACTGTTGTATTTTAGAATTCAGTTGTTGCAATATAAAATCTTTATTGATTTCTGAGGTCTAGTATAGTAAGACCACAAGGTGGCAGTCATCACACATGATTTCATCCTCAGGCAATTTTATGCATTTCTCAAACAGTGATGTTGACAAAGTATTTTATGCCAAATTGGAGAGATGTTTTGTTCATTTCATAAAATAAATCTCAGCACAAAAGCTCTGTGATTTACTAAAGGTTGTTAGTAAGTGGTTTTGGCTTGCTAACAGCATATGACTAGTGTGTAGTCTAGTATAAGTTTATACATTATATGTATCTTTTTTTAAAGAATGTGTTATCTCCCTCCTCTTTGATCCACCGTCCTGAACACACCTGTACAAAGTGTGCCCTTAAAAGGTAAGATCTTTTATATTCTGAAAGGTAAGAAGGAATGTGGCCACCCCCAAATCTGGTTTTATTTGCCTTTCAAATGCAATAAAATCTATACATAAACTGTTGTGCTTATAATCACCCATTCTAGCTAGCCCTGACTCATTTCAGCTTATTCTGATCCACCTACAAGACAAAGACCTTGTCTTGAACACTTCATTTACACATAAAATCAGCTAATGTACTGTGATGGCTTACTGTGAGTCTAACCACAATCCTGGTCTCTATAACAGTTCTGAAAGGTACCCACTATTGTTGTCATCCAATTTTATGGATGAAGACACAGAATGTACAAGCGACCTAGATATTGAAAGAGAAGAAGGTCAACCTGTGGTCAATGGAATTGTCTGTTGATTGTAATGGATACCACAGAAGGGAGTTCTATATTAGTGAGGCAATTTTTATTTGCAGATAGATAATCCGCAGAGACTTGGTGAGCCCCAATTATAATGACCATTATCGTGTACAAGACATGCCTTCTTTAGTTCTTACTAACAAAGCAGTTACTTCTATCCATTAACTTTACTGGGCTGAGCTCACTGGTCAAGACTTTTGTGGGAATGCTGGAATTTCCAGGGCAGGGAGGTGAAGAGGCAGGGAAGAACCCTGGCTCTGCGCCGACCCATTCCAGGGAGTGACAAGAAAGCAGAGTTGCAAAGAATGGGGCATTATTGGGTGAAAGGGCAGGGTGTCTGGGGCTGGGCAAAGATTCTGATCAGATCAAATTTTATGAAGTACTCTCTTAGATCTTTACTAAAATGCACAATATTATATTAATCCTATTACATTATCCCCTGACCAAGCCACATTCTGTTGTATTTGGTATGGGAATAGTCCATATGGTTCTCACATGACCACAAGGTGGAGTAAGATTACATTCAGTTAAATATGTTCCACAAGGTTTTTGGAGGGGATTTTCCTGTCAGTTTTAATATCTGAATTATCTGTGTGTGCATGCATTTGTAGTCTAGTGCTTCTTTTGTGGACATAGTTTAAAACCATAAACCCTAGGTGATAACCTTATAAATATCTCTGTTAATAAACCCAAACAAAAAAATCACATACTCAGTAGCTGAGAGAGGCCAGGCAGGTGGTAATGGTGAGGTCAGCATGGGTAAGGAGTGGTTTGCTGTGGGCCATGGCAAAGAAAGACCAGACCTCTGTACAGGGCACAGCTGCTTCACGGGAGAGCCCAGGTTCCAGTTTTTCCTTGAAAAGATCTACCTGCATACTTTAAAAGCTGCTGCTTAAGGGTCCAACCTGCAACCAGCCTGCATGCCAGAACTGACTGAGATCCTTCCTTTTGGGACACTGACAGGTTTTGGCATGCCCTCAACCATCAGGAACCACAGAGAACGAGAAGGCAAGTTGGACCATCGCAGAGCAGGTTTGAGAAACAACCAAGAGTTCATGCCAGGTTGCTCAGTAAGGTTCATCTCTTATATGAGACCACTCTGTCAAGACAGGGAGAGGTGACTTTTATTTAATGCATAGAAACTAATGCTTAGAATCAAGGAAAATAGAGAAATAAAGAAATACACTCTAAACAAAAGAATAGTATAACACTCCAGAAAAAGACTTAGTGAAATGGGGTAAGTAATTTACTTGACAAAGAGCTAAAGATAATGGTTATAGAGATGCTCCCAAAGGTCAGGAGAACAATGCATGAACAAAGTGAGAATTTCAACAAAGATATAAAAAAATAAGGTACCAAACAAATTGTAGAGGTGAAGAATGCAGTAACTGCATTGAAAAATTTAACATAAGAGTCCAACAACAGGTTAGGTCAAGTGAAGAGTGGACCAGCAAACTTGAAGAAAGGGCAGTGAAATTCACCCAATCAGAGGAGCAAAAAGAAAAAAGAATGAAAAACAATGAAGACAGTAAGGGTCTTATGGACATGATCCAGCAAACTGTGAGGAGTTCCAGAAGGAGAAGAGAGACTGAAGTGGGCAGAAAGCTTCTTCAAATAAATGTGGCTGAAGACTTCCTTAACCTGGAGAAAGGAACAGACAGCCAGATCCAGAAAGCCCAGAGTTCGAAAACTAATAACAATAATAATAAAAAATCAAGAAGACCTACACTGTAATACACTATTACCAAATTGTCAAAATTTAAAGACAGAATGAGAATCTTAAGAGCAATGAGAGAGAGAGAAAACAAACTCTAAGTACAAGGGGACCTCCCTAAGACTATCAGCAGGTTTTTGAGCAGAAATTTTGCAGCCCAGAAGGGACTGGCATGATGTTTCAAGTACTGAAAGGAGAAGAAAAAAAAACCACTATCAACTAAGAATAATCTTCCCAGAAAAGCTGTCATTCAGAATTGAAAAGGAGATCAAGTTTTACAGACAAGCAAAATCTGAAGGAATTTATTGCAATTAGACCAGCCTTGTATGTTAAAGGAACTTCTTCAAGCTGAAATGAGAGGATGATAATTAGTAACGGGAAAACATGTGAAAGTATAAATCTCAATGGTAAGGGTTAATTCAGAATACTCTAAAGTTGTATTGATAGTAGCAGTGGCTAAATCACTTATAAATATATTATGAATGTTAAAAGACAAAAGTAGTAAAAATAATTATAACTACAACAATTTGTTAATAGATAACATAAAATGTGTAAAAAATATAAAACATGAGGGGGGTATAAAAATAGAGCTTAATATGTGTTCATACTTAAGTTGTTATGACTCAAATCAGATTGTTACAGATTATTGCTGTATGTTAGTATGCCTCGTGGGAACCACAAAGCAAAAAAACTATAATAGATACATAAAAGATACAGAGAAAAGAATGTATGGGTATCACTACAGAAAGTCATCACATCACAAAGGATGAAAGAAAGAAGGGAACAAAGGAATTGTAAAGCAGTTAGAAAACAATCAATGAAATGACAACAGTAAGTCCATACCCATCAGTAATTATTTAAAATGTAGATAGACTATATTCTTCAATCAAAAGACATAGATGGGCTGAGTGGATTAAAAGAATAAAAAGACCCAACTATAATATATGCTGTCTACAAGAGACTCACTCCAGCTTTAAGGACACGCACAGACTGAAAGTGAAGGGATGGAGAAAGTATTCTATGCAAATAGAACTCCCCTCCTTCCAAAATGGACTTTAAGTCAAAGACTATAATAAGAAACAAAGGAGGTCATGTATAATAATAATGGGGTCAATTTAATGAGAAGGTAGAACATTTGTAAATATTTATATACCCAATGTGGAAATACTTAAATATATGAAACAAATATTAATAGACTTAAAGGGAAAAACAGACAGCAATACAATACCAGTAGGAGACTTTAAAACCCCACTTTCAACAATGGATAAGTCATCTAGACAGAAAATCCATTAAAAAAATTGAACTTAAATGAAGCATTAGGCCAGTTGAACTTAAAAGACATTTATATAGCATTCCATTCAAAAGCAGAAGAATATACATTCTTCTCCAAAGCACTTTAAATATTCTCTAGAATATATATGAGGTCCAGCAGAAGTAAGGCCTGCTTGGGTGTGGTTGGTAGAGTAATAATGAGGGTGTAATAATTTGTAGTTTTAATTTGAACATTTCACCTAAAATGCCATATGGTGTGCTTGAGGGTGCTATTGTTATGTTACAGAATTATATGCTTATGATTTTGTAATAAAAGATTTTGTAATAAAAGGGGATGTTATTTGTGCTGCACCCTGCTGTATGTTAGGTCTCTCTCTCTCTCTCTCTCTCTCTCATACGCGCGTGCGCGCACACACACACACACAGTGTTCTAATCAATTTAGGAAGGTTGAAATCATATCAAGCATTTTTCCAACCACAGTTGAATGAAACTAGAAATCAATTATAGGAAGAAAAATGGAAAATTCACAGATATTTGGAGATTAAACGACATGCTACGGAACAACCATTGGGTCAAAGAAGAAATAAAAAAGAAATTATAACCAAAATCATGGGATGCAGCAAGGGTAGTTTTAAGACAGGAGTTTGTAGCACTAAATGCCTACATTAAGAAAAGAGAAAGAGCTCAAACTTTACACCTCAAGGAACTAACAAAAGAACAAACTAAACCCAAGGTTGTAGAAATAAGGAAGTAACAAAGGTCAGAGGAGAAATAAATGAAACACACTAAAATGACAATAGAAAATATCAGTGGATATTTAGGTTTCACTATCATGGCTATTGTAAATAATGCGGTGAACACAGGGTGGGGGTGGGAAGGGAAGGTGCACATATCTTATTCTGCAAAAGAGCTGCCTAGGGCAAAAAAACCAAAAAAGTAAATCTCATTCTACCAGTTCTTATTTGCAACTGGAATTAAAACCTCATCAGGTGGTGTGACTTTTAATGCAATGATGCTAAAAAACAGCCCACCTCAGACTCCTCCCTAACTTCCTGCTGGGTATCTGACAAGTTCTCAGCTGCGTGACAAACCGTGTTGCCCAAAGCAGAGCTCAGTTTGCCCCCACCCCACTTTCCCTTTTACTCCCTATTTCAGTTGAGGATCTGGGTTGGGGAGAGCAGCTTCCCTTACCACCAGCCAAGGCGAGTCACAGAAGTAGGAAGGTGCATTGATGAAGTTCATCAGCATCAGGCTGGCATAGGAGTGCTGTAATGCAATAGAAGCTAAGGTCTAAGAAAGACACAAACAGTACTGCCTTAGGCCATACTGACTTCTGGACACACACAAGTCACAGTTGTTCAACTAAGACATTAAAGCCCTGGCTGGAGTTGCTCAGTGGATTGAGTGTTAGCCTGCAAACTGAAAGGTTGACGGTCCCCTTCACAGACAGGGCACATGCCTGGTGGGCCAGGTCCCCAGTTGCGGGTGAGTGAGAGGCAACTGATTGATGCATCTCTTGCATATCAATGTTTCTCTTCCTCTCTTTCTCCCTCTCTTCCCCTCTCTAAAAATAAATGTATAAAATCTTTAAAAAGAAAAAAAATCCCTGTCAACAGATGAAAGGATGCTAGGAAAATTGCCAGACTGCAGTGTTTATCTGATTAACTTTTTTCCTGAATTCCAAATCCCCCACTTACTCTTTTTCTTCTCCTTATGAAAAAGGCCAGCTTAAGATGAGGTATAAGAAGGTCTGTTAGGGCCCATAACCTGCCATCTTCTCGGATCGCTGCCCATCTGAATAGAGCGCCCATAAAGATCCAATCCTTGTTTCTACTTGTTGGTTCTGGTAGTGACAGACTACACAAACGCTGACTTTTCAGGTTTCAGTTTGACATTTATTATTGGTGGGCTTATTTTGTTTTGGTTATATAGAATTTAAAATTTTTAGGTTTTTAACTTTGGATCCTTGTTAGGCATCATTTAGCAAAAGGTAGAAGCAGAAATAAATATATTTATGGTCCTGTATAAATTACCCTCTAGGTTATGTTTTCTTTTGTGCCTTTGCTTTAGAATTTGTCTAAAGAGTCATGGACCATACAGTAGGCAAACTACTTATTAAATCCTTCAACTCCTAGTGGGAAAACTTTCAAAAAGTTCCTTTATTGGGAGAGAGGGAAGAATTATTGCCCTAGAAACGATTTTGAAATAATGGGAGTATTTTCAATTACCATAAGACTGAGAGAGTCTCCTGACACTCAGTGGATGGGGCCCTGGACTGCTAAACTTCTGCAATGTACAAAATAATGAGGAATTGCTCCTCCTGAATGCCAGTAGTTACTGCCATTGAGAGGCGCTGAGGTAGACTGTTATCAGGGATGTATTTTTAAAGGTACTGTTTCTTGAAAACGTTATACCAAAACATTTTTTAAATTGACATGGTAGTATTTTCTCCACACTGTGTTTACATATGCAAACTTAATGAATTGGAACAGATCAGTGTCTTGCTCCAATAATAGATAATATGCTTGAGTTGAGTATGGATACCAGACAGATATTTAGCATGCGCATAGTTATCAATTTAGCTTATCAGGTAAGTTTCATTACTGATTTGCTGAGAAGAGTTACTGAGTGAGCTGAAATAAGTAACTTGCATTTGCCCCCTGAGCGTAGTGATGCTCCAAAACAATTCTGTTGGGGGACCCAGCCATTTCCCCATCTTGCCTTTTATTGTGCATTCTCCAGTGAAGACTGTGACCTCAGGGTTGCCGACACAACCGCTTTTGCTCAGTATCATGCTGTTTGCTCTGGGTGCTGTTTGTTCCAGTGCAAATGTGGAGCCCAGGAAATAACCAAGTCTGTTTTTATCTGTGAGTGCATTGTTCCCTGGAAATATAATTATTTTGTTCATTTGCAATTGCCTTTGCTCCAATAAGTTGGTATAAACCAGAGATTTTTTGTTGCCTGCAGATGGCAGTGATTATTAACTTGTCATTTTAAATACAAGGTGTTAGTTTTACCCAAGAGTTTTAAAGTGTTATATTAATGGCAGGGTTTATTGTGTTCTAATAAAAATTAGTAAGGTTCACACACTGCCTTTGAAGGAGAGAGCTGAATTTATGTGCTTACCGTTGTGTCATTTAAAATATTAGGTAACCAGACATGGAGCACAGAGGCCTGTTAAATTAACATATTTCACCTGATTATACAAAACAGTGAATGGTGACAAAACAGTTTGAGAGCAGGGTTCGATTATTGTGGCCCAACTCAAGTAATGTATCTTAGAAAATTAAATGCCAAAATACACTTAGATCATGATAAATGTCTTCCTGTAAGTTTTAGCTCCAGAATGGTATGTAAGAGTAATTAATGGCTGATTGTTCCTTAAAAACATTGGCAAGATACATACTGGAATGCAGACAAAGATGCTGTACAAATGGAAGGAATCATCAGAAGGCAAGGGAAATAAAACCACGAACGCCAGCTTCCCCTTCTATACGCTCTTGGGTAATATATGCAATTCTAAAGCCATAAGGAAGCTATAATGGAACTGCAGAAGTCTGAGGAGAGTCCACTGAATGGTCAAGGGAATGAGTAGGAATCACATGTGGGTTGACTCAAAAGGTGGGTGTTCATCAAAGCGATAAAGGAGGAGCGGGAATGTAATCAGAATTCTTTCTTCATGGTCACTGGGCATTGCTTTACCTTTGACAGGGGTTAATGTGGGCACATGCAGAGGGGCTGCTTGCAGTTGGGCACGCTCATGGAGCCTGCTTACTAAGAGTGTGTGTAAGATAGAAACACAAACGTGTTCAAGGTGATGTATGCAAATGTGTTGTTTTCTAATAAGTAACAAAAGGAACAAAGTGGAAGCTTTGGGGACACACCTGTGCTCTTCTGAGGCTGAAGTAACTGCGTGACGATAGCTCTGCCTTCTTGTAAACCGCCTTGGTTAGGGAGGCAGACCACGCGAGCCGCAAGGCCTTCAAGGCAAACTCAGTGCCAGTGCTCACACTCCTGTTTTTATTGGAATTACAAATCAGTTTGTCAAAGCAAAGCCGAAGCACTGTACTGTCATGAATCTAGAAAATTCACAGACATATCAGAGAGTGTCATTGGAAGCATTCAGAAGAGGCAGGACAAGATCTTGCTGGAAATGCCAGCGATTTGTCCATTAGATGTTGACCAGATTAGATTTGTCATTCTAGACTTGCACTTTTAAAAGAGAGGAAATGATCAAAATATGAGTGACATGAACCTGAGTATGAAACGTTTTGATTTAGCGTAACTTTCTGAGCAATGGAGCCGCTAACTCTCTTTATTTCCTTTGTTTCCTTCTTTCTAAGCCGATATTTTCTCATTCTGTATTCAGAAGATACTTGTCAAGCTCTTATTCCGAGCCAGGATTGTAGGCCAACAGTTGTCTCTCGATACATATTTATTTAGTAGGTAGGTTATGATAATTAGTAGTAAGACAGAGAAGATGACAACCACAGTTTCCATCCTCACATGGGCAGAAATAAAATAATGTAAGAGGAACAGAACTGAAGAGATGGGATATAGAACTACCACGGAATAATTGTAATATAAAGAGCTATACACTTCCCTAAGTACAGCTTTAAAATCATCCCACAAATTCTGAAATATTGTGTTTTCATTTTCATTCTGTTTAAAATACTTGTTAACTCCCCCTTTGATTTTTTTTTCTTTGACCCATGGGTTTCTTAGAGTGTGTTTTTTAGTTTAATTTGGGAATTTTTCAGATTTCTTTCTGTTGTCTATTTTCTAATTTAATTCCATTACAGTCAGAAACATATTTTGTATGATTTGAATTCTTTTAAATTTATTGAGGTTTTTTGTTCTTTTTCGTTTGCCAAATGACTGTATAGAATGAGACTCTTTGGGTTTGAATAGTCACTTAACATATTGTCAAGTTAAGTAAAACTAGCTCCTAGTTACTGTAACACACCCCAAGTTTCAGTGGCTTAACATAATAAATGTTTTTATCTTCTTCATAGTACAGGAAGCGTTTGATGGGCAGCTTTCCCTGTGATACATAGGAACCTAGACTCCTTCATTTAGAGGCTCCATCATACTTCAGGGGATTCTCAGATTTCTATACTAGAAACCCTGCCTTCAGATGCCCAATGAGTAAAGAGGAAGACCATGGAAGACCATATGAGCAGTTCTAGAAGTCAAGCCTAGAAGAACTTTAAATTACGTCTGCTCACTTTCTACTAGCAGGAAGCCAGTGTTCACTTGGCCTAACCTAATAGGAAGCGGGGCAGGTTAGGCATGGCTTCAGGAAGAAGAGAAAGGACTAGCACCTACTAGTAGTAAATTTAGAATTATCTGGAACTAGGGTGCCTTAGATGAAGGCATACATTCCTGAATTTCTTTTTTTTTTAAAGATTTTATTTATTTTTATTTTTAGAGAGAGGGGAGGGGAAGGAGAAAGAGAGGGAGAGAAACATCAGTGTGTGGTTACCTCTCACATGCCCCCTTCTGGATCCTGGCCTGCAAACCAGGCATATGTCCTGACTGGGAATTGAACTGGTGACCCGTGGTCCACAGGCCAGCACTCAATCCACTGAGCCACACCACCCAACACCAGCCAGGCTCCTCATTTTCCGAAGTTATTTACTCCTTTTTTTTTTTTTTTTTTCAAAACAAAACATCTCAGGATTCCTTTCAGTATAACTGCAGAAAATTGCAGTGAAGCTCTCATAGGATTTCTGTTTTTCACCCACCACGTAATAGCCTCACCCCTGACATCCGTTTCATTTCTGCTACTGCCTGTTGCCCCATGTCACTACAAACATGGACACTGCTTCCTTCATTGTTACGATCACACTGACACAGAATAGAAAATGGCGGCAGTGATTTATTAGAAAAGCATTACAGAGAATCTAGGCAGACAGCCAAGGGGGAAATTATAACATGGAAAAGAAAGACGGTTGATGTTGCTGTTGCAAAGCTCCAGCAACCAAACCCCACAGCAGAAGTCACTCGATGGTTGTTTCTCTCCAGATCTTGGGATTGGGCCTGTTGGCATGTATATGGAGTCCTCCAAAATCCAACCAACCTACCAACCCACCAAACAACCAAATAGTCAGACAACTTTTATATTTCAGCTTCCAGAAGATTCAGCAAAACACTCAGTTTAAGAAAATCAAACCTATTGGTCAACCAAACAACAAAACCAATAGGAAATTGCTTCTCTGCCAATGGAGACATCTTTTTAGCATATCATGCTGAATAATTCCAAACTCCCCTAGACTCAACATTCCCCACACAAAGTAGTCACTGGTTCTGGTTCATCCATCTAAAAACCTTTGATTTCTCCAAGTAACAATTTTCTCCCTAAAGTGCTCTCCAGCTACCTAGATAAAACTACTTTTTTTTTTTTTGTCCTTGCATTATTTGTTTGCTTTCAGTCCCTCTGGCATTTTTTTCTCTTTGGACCAGTGGTATATAGTCTAATAAACTTTTCATAACCTCAGGAAATCGTTAAAAAAGTGAAGAGAAATCTGAGCTTTCAAGAACAGTAAGAAAACAGCAGACATTCTCAACGGTATCTGCACATTAGAATCGCCTGGGGAGCATCTGAAATGCTTGCTCCTCAGTCCGCACTCCAGAACAATTGCATTCACATGGGGGGGGGGGGCTCGATATCGGAACAGTCACGTCGTTCGTGCGATTCCAATGTGCAGCCACGAGAGAAAGCTACAGGGTTAGAAGATCCATCCTCAATTTCAAACTTTTAGGTGATGCTCATATTGCCAAGAAGATATATGTGTTTACAAAATTAGAGAAGTAGGTATACCCTTAGAGCCCTTTCTTTTGGGAAAGAGCCTACAGTTTTCTTGGATTACTACTGTTTTAAGATATTGACCCTGGGATATAATGCATTGGCTTCCCGATGAAATCAGATTGCTGTTTCCTCTGAAAGCAGCAGCATCAAGGGCAGTCATCACGGAATTGTCAAACTTGTCTCTTTCAACCTGGGAAAGACTCTCCTTGCCAGTTGAAGTTTATCCATGGGTAATTAAAACATTTCACAGTAAATGTAATTTAAAGTAAAAGAAATTTTATTAAATTTACCATGGCTAAGATTATTAGATGCTGATAAAGCTTTTAGAATCGGTGATATGAAGAAAATACAAGAATGATTAACTTTACAGATACCTTAAACTCTCAGCCAACCCTGTGTATTAATTTCAATATGAATTTTCCGGGTCCAGAATTATCTTCTCAAAATAGTGAAAAATGGTCCAAACTGCCTGAAGCCCACCTTTTCCACAATTCAATAAATGTTTATAAAGGAATTAGAGATTTTTGTACCTATATATGATATGCTCAAAGTTTGGCCTTTAAAATGTCTCTCTTATCAGCTCTTACTAATCTGAGACTGAGTGGCTGCCTCCCTTCCGAGGTTCTCAGTCTTATTCCATATTCCATCTGGGGTATCATTCTATTTTAGTCACCAAAATACATCATATCTCATTTTGGAATACCTGTCAGACATTCTGCATCCTCTGCATTCCCACTGCTGCTTTTTGTGGATCAGGACTTTATAACGGACCTTCTTAGCTGGTGTCCCAGCTTTCATTAGTCTTCCTTTTATTAATTTACCCTCCTCCTTTTGAACTTTACCTTCTTGGTCACCACTTTCAGCAAAGCCATGGATTCTAATCTCCTCAGCATGCTTCTTAAGGCCTCTCATAAGTGGAACAGTCTCTGGCTTTCCGACCTCTTTCTTACTATTCCAACATGCCCCAGCTCCTGGCTGGAAATGTAGATTTCCACGGGAAAGTCTAAAAAGACATTTAAAAAGAAGGGAGGATGCTTAAAGATAATTATTCATTATCTTAAAAATTCCTTTCAGGGCAACACAGTTTTCTGAAGATGCGGTCTGGTTGATTAACAAAAACAATTCATTTATTTCCCCTAGCACCAACTGCTTTGTGCCTAGGTAAATCACTTTGCCACTTGCCTCAGTTGTACAAGGATGATACAGTAACTCCTGATCCCCATTCACGCCTTGTAACAAAGAAGATGGCAGCCCAATAGATGCGGTTCTTACTACACGTTTATGAGTCAAAAAGCTGTTATTGTTATTTTTGAACTTAGAGTGTGCAAAACTGATCCAGTTCAAAGATTCACTCCCCCACCTTCAGGGAGCCAGCATGAAGATGCTAATTAGTATGTCAGCTGCCCCTCCATGCTGCTAGTATATGGACATACCTTAGTCTTCAACTACTCCCCTGCTCCAGGGATGATGCTCCAACCAACTGAGCCACCTGGCCAGGGCTTGGCTGAGTCTCCTCAGAGAGCCTGAACTAAGTAACACTGTAGTGGTAACTAAGAATGCTAAAGCCGCCTTTGGTTCTCATATCTTTGTAGGGGTCCTTGTGTAGGTGTGTATGTATGTAATTAAAATAGATTTTTTTCCTTCATGTTAATGTTTCTTTTATTACAGGAGGGTTTTAGCTGAGAATCTAGAACGGTAGAGGGAAAATTGTTTTTCCTCTTCTACATAGTCTAATTTCAAATTTCACCAACTGTCCCAAAGATGTCTTTTTACAGTTAGCGTATCTGAGTCATAATCCAAAGAAAACCTTCAAATTGGATTCTGATTATTTGTCCTGTAGAATATCCGACATTTTGGATTTGGCCGATTGCTTCTATAAAGTGTCACTTAACTGAGAGTTAGAGGCCTGAGTAGATGTTCAGATTTAATTTCTTAGGCAAGATTACTTTATTGCTACTGTTGTATATGAGGGGGACTCAGAAAAAACCAGAATTATCTTCTGGAGAACAGACCCCTTGTAGTACAAACTTCCCCACTAGGGGGATGTCCTAGGAACCCATCCGCACCGGTGCACCAGCTAGCATTGCCTTGAGAGGCTGCATTCAGCTTCAGTGAAAATTTTTTTGAAGACTCTTTTAACGAGTTTGCCCATTTCTTGATGGGTAATTTTCAACTGCACCTGTCCACGCTGTACTGAGTATTCAGAAGTTTTTGACCAAAATGGCATGACCCCCGTGCCCCACCCTCCCTGCTCAAATGATCTCAACCCCCAAGCAACATTTTTTTTGTTTTCCCAGATGAAAAATGTCCTCAAAGGGAAACTTTTTTGCTGACATGGAAGGGGTGAAGCAAAAAAACAGCAGAACTGAAAGGCATCAAAATCCCTGAGTTCAAAAACTATTTTGAACAGTGGAAGAGTTGTCTCAACAGGAGTATTGCATCAAATGGAGAGTACTTTGAAGGTGACTGAAGTTTAAACATGTAAGAATAAGTACGCAATTTTCTATGAATAAATTTTTGTTTTTTGGGGTCCCCTCTTGTACTCTTTATTGCACCACATTCTGAAGCAGATAACGTGGGGCTGTTTTATTGCATCCCATTTAGTAATGTAACGGCAGACTGAGGATGGCCGCATGCTCTCGTCATATCCCACCCTGGAGAGGCGGGAGCTCTCTCCCTTCCCTGGAATTTGGGTTGACTGTGGTGCACTGCTTGGCCAGTGGAATGCTGCTCTGCCAGTCATAGGCCTGGGGCTGGGAAACCTGGCAGGGCTCCAAAATAAGTTACTCAGAGAAGTTTGCTTTTGTATCTGGCTCACCCATTCTCTTTTCTCTCCCACTGTAGAGAAGCATTTTTATTAATTTTGGGTTTATCCTTCCATCTTTTTTATGAAAGACATAAATATGCACATTTGTATATATATTTATATTTATATATATTTTACCCCAAAACATAACATACCATAATTAATTAGTACACTATCATTGTTTATTTCACTTCACGATGTAACCTGGAGATCATTCCTTCTTAGTATGTAGAGATTGTTCTCATTGCTTTTCATGGCTACACAATTCACTGAATGGATTATGAAAATCTATTCACTCAGGCCCCTTTTGAAGGAAGATGGAAATTGGGTTGTTTTCAGCTTTTTGCTCATTTAATGATGCTACAATGAATAGCCTTGTGTAGATAGTATTCTGTAATTTTTACCAGCATGCCTTTGCAATGGATTTCGAGGAGTGAGGTGGATGAGTCAAAGGGTGATGCGCATTTAACTCTGTTAGACGTGGCAAGCAGAAATTGGGAGTAACGGAGGAAGCCTGTCAGCGGCGAGCTGAGAGGCGGTAGAAGCACTGTGGAAGGCTGAGACACAGAGGAGCTAGAAGGTGAACCCTCAGGGGCCTCAGTGAGAGTAGGCAGTTTCTAGAGCAACTGGAGTGCCCACGAGTGTTGGATTCCAATTTTAGGTCCAGTCTACCAGCGTTCTTAAAAATCTATATTCTTGAGGTAACTTGAGTGGGTGTCTGATCCTTGGAACCAAAAATGCCTAATTAGAACAGTAAGAGAGTGAAAATATTTTGGCAAGGTACTGTCATAACTAGTTTTAGAAATTTTCTCCAGTCTCCAATATTTCATTAAAAATTTTTCAAAAAGACAGAAAAGTTGAAAGAATAGTACAATGAATATCTCTATGGCCACCACCCAAACCCAACAATTATTAGTATTTTTAATATATATGCTTTCTGTAGAATAATTTGGAATTAAGTTTCAGGTATGACACTTCACTATCTAAATAATTCAGTGTATATCTCCTGAAATAAAGACATTCTCCTAGGTAACCACAACACTGTTATCAGAATTATGATAATTAGCAGTAACTTCCCAAGACAATGTAATATCCTGTTCATCTTCAAATTTCTCATATTTGCAGAATGATTTTATAGTTCTTTTTTCCCCCAAGGTATATACAACCAGGTTATATACACTGCATTTGGTATATATAAATAAAACATGACTTCATGTTAAGGAAGTATGTTTTGCTGTGTAGTATATTAAATTCTATTAAAAATTCTTAGGTTTTGTTGAGGAAATTTAGCATCTATGGAGATCAAGTGAACTTTCTCCCTTGGTCTCTTAATATAATGAATTTTTTATTAATGGATTTTTCCTTTAATTTCCTCACTGAAATCTGCTTATGGAGTCATGATGTATTTTTAAAGAGGTGCTGCTGGATGTTGTTTGCTAATACCCTGCTCAGGACTTTTGCGTTGCTGTAAGTGGAGGGGTCCATGGCTTTCTTGTGTGTGTGTGTGTGTAGTCTGCAGGTGGTGGTGTGAGTGTTGTGCTCACCTCAGTGAAGGAATCTGGGAGTTGTCCCATTTTTCTTCGGCTGTGATTTACAGCATTGGACACAGACTGACATTATCCATCCGTCTTACATGGATGGATCTGGTGCTTTCATGGGGCACAAGAAGCCCTTTATTTTTGCTCTTTCTTCTAGCAAAGTGACATGGTTAAACATATTTTCAAAAAAAATCTTTGCTGAGGTGAGTTATACTAAATTAGGTTTTCCTAGAAAATTTTTCATCAAAGTTTTTCGATGTGTTTGTTGTTTGGCACACACTTGTGAACTATTCACTTAAGATTTTTAGTTTTCTATTTTAATGGTGCTTCCTCTTGCAATTTCTTATTTTGGATGTACGTGTTTAAAAGCTCTTTTTTTTTTTTTGGTTAGGTTGCTAAGTGGTTGTCTATCTTTTATCTTTTCAAATAACCTTATTTTTTCATTTTAAATTGTCCTTTTTACTAATGTTAATTTATGCTGTTAATAATAATCCTTCTGAGCTTTTGTGGGGGTTACTTTATTATTCTTTTTTCAATTTTTGAGTTGGATGATTAATAACTTTCATTATTTCATTTTACTGATATTTAATGTTACCAATTTCCCTCTGATCATTACTTAAATTGTACCCATAGATTCTGATACTTTTCAACATTTTTAAAAAATCCTGCTGTTGCCGTTTGTACTTTGTTTTAACCTTGCAATTGTGTAATATTGAGTTTTTAAATTTCCAAGCAGAAAGATCTTTAAAAATGTCATTATAAACTTCTGGTTTATCACATTTGATTAGATAGTGTTTTGATTATCTTTACTTCTTGAACTTTACTAAGGTTTTTTTGTGAGGTAAAACATGGTCAATATTTATCTATGCTCCACGTTCACTTGGAAAACAATGTAATACTACCTATGCTTTTAATATTCTTGCTTCTCCTACAGTTTCTGAGTTTTGCAGGTTGCTGGTATGTTATTTGGCTACATAGATATATTATGGATTTCTGTAAATTCTGGTCTTTTGTATTAAAACTTGTCCTTCTTTGTCTTGTTTCATACTTTTTGTCCAGGATTTTACATTATTAGATATGTAGATCTTTTCTGATTTGTATGTTCCTAGTTCATCTTTGTTCATCCCTCCATTTTCAGGCTTTTGGAGTAACTTTAGGTGTGGTTCATGTTCTGCGGCTACATTTTGCTTGTTTTTGTGTCACTGTGAACATTTAAAAGAGTCATTTTCTGATTATAAAAGTAGTATGTTCATACTGCAAAACAACTGGGAACTTCAGAAAGTATAAAGAGAGAAAAAGCAAGCATGTCTACCTTCTGCTTTCAGGACAACTGTTATTAGCATTGTGTTGTGTTTCATTTAGTTGTTTTTCTGTTCTTTATAAAATGTTTGTTACCAAATATTTCTATTTCACATGTCACCTATTTTAAAAAGAGCATTATTCTTCAGGACATGAATTGAATTTTCCGTTTGTGTTTTGGAACCGTCAAGGGCAATGTAGCCACCTTTTCTATGCTCCCACATTCAAGCATTCAGAATGCCCACTAGTGAATTTATACTGAAGTGCCTATATTATTTTTTTAAACTGCCATTGGATTTCTCATTACAAATTTAAGTCCTGTAACTTTTGTGATAGTTTGGAATGCACTCTCTGATCTCTGGTCTGGCTACATGAGTAGTGACCAAATAAATTATTCTCTAAACTATGACTTCTTTGAAATGAGGGTGACCTCATTAGTACTTAGATCAAAATAACAGGTATAAGCCTGTTATGTATCCAGGGCAAACTGGAATTTATAATCATAACACAGATGAGAAGCTCCATCCTGAGGCTACTTCCAACATTCCTCCTGGTAAGCTGCCTCCACCCTGATACAGGTGAGAGGGATGGAGCTTCAGACCTTCTCTTCAAATCTTCTTCCTTCTCAACTGTCTGATTCTTGTCTAGCCAATTGAAGTTTTTATTGAACTAGTCAAGATCTGTCTATTTGTCATCAATCTTGCCTCGATGTTCTTCAATGTCCATGTTGATCTTCATGGTTAATGCAAGGGTTTGAAGAAGTTCTTGGGGGACCAACTTGCCTCTTTGCTTCATATCTTCAGCTTTGTATTATTCTACTTTCTGGACTATCTGCTCAACATCTTTCTTGCTCAAATGATTTTTGTCATGATCTTGTCCTCTTTTTATGTATTCTTGTGTACAGAAAACCTACTGGGGATGCTGGAGACATCTACTTCAAATGCTTCTTCAATCCGTGAGCTCAGCCTTGGCTAGTAGCTTGTTATTATCCTTGGTTACTGCACACTCCACTTCATTGACCTGAGTGCACCAGGCTCATCATTCAAGCAGGTAATGACAGTTTGTGCCTACTTAGCAGACAGTTAGCAGTGGAGTTGTTGGGTCAAAGTACAGTTCCATTTCCAGTTTTCTGAGGAAATCCCATACTGTTTTCCACAGTGACTGCACCAGTCTGCATTGCCACCAACAGTGTGCTAGGGCTCCCTTTTCTCTGCATCCTCGCCAGCACTTCTTGTTTGTTGATTTATCAATAATAGCCATTCTGACTGGTGTGAGGTGGTATCTCATTGTGGTTTTAATTGAAGTGTCTGCTCAGGTCCTTTGCCCATTTTTTAATTGGATTGTTTGTCTTCCTGGTTTGAGTCATGTGAGTTCTTTAAATATTTTGGAGATTAAACCCTTGTCCAATGTATCATTAGCAAATATGTTCTCCGGTATGGTTGGTTCCCCTTTCATTTAGAGGATGGTTTCTTTTGCTGTGAAGAAGCTTTTTAATTTGATGTAGTCCATTTTTTTATATTTTCCTTTATTGCCCTAGGAGATATATAGGCAAAAATATTGCTATGTGAGATATCTGAAATTTTCCTATGTTTCCGTCTAGGACTTTTATGGTGTCACGATTTATATCTGCCTTTTACCCATCAAAAACTCTCTCTAGAGTTTATTCTGGTATATGGTGTAAGTTGGTGTTCTAGTTTCATTTTTTTTTACATACACCAGGCCAGTTCTCCCAACACCATTTATTGAAGAGGCTATTTTTACTACATTGTATGCTGCTGCTCTCTTTGTCAAATATTAAGTGACCATAGAGACTTGGGTTTATTTCTGGGTTCTCTATTCTGTTCCATTGATCTATGTGTCTGTTCTTATGCCAGTGCCAGACTGTTTTGATTACAGTGGCCTTGTAGTATAGTTTTATATCAGGTATTATGATTCCTCCTACTTTGTTTTTCTTTCTCAAGATTGCAGAGGCTATTCAGGGTCTTTTTTAGTTCCATATAAACTTTTGAAATATTTGTTCTAGATCAGTGAAGTATGCCATTGGTATTTTAATAGGAATTGCATTGAATCTACAGGTTGCTTTGGATAGTATGGACATTTTAATGATGTTAATTCTTCCAATCCCTGAACACAGTATACGCTTTATTTTATTTCACTTTATTTTATTTACTTTCATGTCAAATATTGTATATTCTTAGTGAAGAATATAATTATTTCAAAAACAATTGAAGTGGAAAAGACAATGCACTGACTATATTTTCAGTGCATATAAACAACAGAAGTTTGACACACAGGACATATAACTATTCTTACAAATCAATAGGAAGAAGATAAAAAACCTCAGCTGAAAACTGGGAAAAAGTTATGAGACAATTTACAGAAAAGCAGAAGAGTAAACCTGAGTCACCAAAAAACATACTCCATCTCACTACAAATCAAGAAAAATCCAAATAAAAACCACAACAACTACATTCACCACACTATAAAAATTAATTTTAAAAAATGATGAGCCCAAGTGCTAGCAATAGTGTGGGTTGATGAACTCCCTTTTTACCTGGCATGAGGAAATTTGAATTGGTATAGCCCATTTGGAGACCAAATTGGTAATATTTAGTAAAGTTTAAAATAAGAAAATCCCAGACTAAATTCCTCCAGTGCTGAGAATGTGTATCAATGTTCTTTACAGTCCTTCTCAATAAGCAGTGGTTGGCTAGCATAATTTAGATCATGCAGTTCATACTCATTTTTAAATTAGAATGACTTAGCTATCAATATTTAATAATCAGTGCATGTTAATATAAAAGAAATTTTGATGGTCAGCAAAAGAAAAAACTCTTATTGGTTCTAATATGCACATTCATTTTCTATTGCTTTTATTATGTGCCTACTATATACAAGTGGTATATTAGTGCTGGGTGAATAAGACATAGTAGCTACTGGTAATTAATATAAGTTTTTACTCAAATGCTCCCATCTCTGCTCTTATACACATTTCTGTCCCAGAAGGCAAGTTCCAGCTTTGCAGAGAGGGTAAAATTTTCTGGATTAATCCATCCCTTTTCTTTGTTGTCTGTCTCATCATGAGTATAGATGATGTTCAGTAATCAGTGACAAACTTTTTGCCTACCTGTCTCCTGGGCTCTCATCCAGAAAGAGATGAAAGACATCATTTAGTCACTAGCAGGAAATGAGTAACAGATACAGATGGCTTGTGAGATTACAAAGCACACACAGAAATAATTCCCCGAAGTTTCATCTTTCAGAGCTCTTCCATTCTTGGTTTCGAAGATGCAGAGGGCATAAGAATACTAAAACATGATAAAGAAAGAAGGCAATCTTAGTACATTATCTAATGCATTGTTCCTAAAGCATTTCAGAGTAAAAATGAAACATATTTTTATAACTTTTTTTTCCAGAGAAGGATGTTGACATTTGTTTCCTCTTTATCAAGTGTACTGTCCTATATATTTTGAGATGACAGGGTGATTTTTCTATTTTGCCTATTCACCAAATTGATGAACACTTCTCTCTAAACTGCCAAATTGGAATTTAATCTGATAAGCTTGATTTTAGTTCTCGTTAAACCCGTCAATAGGATGGGAATATTGCAGGCAAGCAATGTCCTACTTCTATTTAGAGATGAGTAATTTTGTGTGAATTTGGCGGAAAATAACCTTAGACGATAGGCAAGCTGAAAAAAGTCTCTGCTTTGACGAAATAATCCATGCCTGCAGCATATGTGTCTCAACCATGCTCTTCCAGCTGGATCTCTCCTGCTGTGGACAGGAGAGATACAGTGCGGAACCCAGATACATTTTGCTTTTCTTGGATTTTCCTCCAAGTACACTGGCCAGACTAAGGGGATGGTTCTTAGCATCAGAGCAAAAATTCGTAAATTTCGTAGTAACAGTGCATGGCAGAGAGCAAGTTATATCTTCTCTAGTCTTACAGAAACAGTTTGCAAGAATTTCTGCTACTTCCCTTTGCCTTATTGCTGCAGAAGGGGCCTAACCCCTAGACAATATGTCTCTTTTATTCCAATATACTATGTGTTGTTATTACTCTGCAGAAGCAGAATAGACACCCACATGAAATTTAATTTTGAAGTCAAGATGGATGATGCTACACATACACAGGATATTTTATTACATACAGCATGAGGCTCTCTGGAGAGAGCAGGGCTTGAGAGAGCAAAGAAAGGAGACTAGATTGGGGACTTTATAGTGGCTACAGGGTGGGGCCCAGGTGAGTGTTTCTTCACAGAGTCAGGTTTGAATCTCTAACAGTGGAAGCAAGAGTCCCTATAACACCTGGTTGTAGTAATGATTCTGATTAGCTAATGCCCTGAACACTAACTACATGCGAGTTACCAGGGTAAGCACAGTATTTCCATGTCTCATTTATTTTCAACTATCAGCTTGTGAGGTAAGTCTCACCATCATTCCCACAAAGAAGGCTTGGAGAGGTGAAGGAAGTTTCCCAGTGTTAAATAGCTAATAGGTAATGGATGTGGGATTTGTTCTTTTTTAAATATATTTTATTGATTATGCTATTACCAGTGTCCCTTTTTTCCCCCTTTATTCCCCTCTGCCCTGCACCCCCCCTCCCACCAGCATCCCCCACTTTGTTCATGTCCATGTGCCATACATATAAGTTCTTTGGCTTCTCCATTTCCTATACTATTCCTAACCTCCCCCTCTCTATTTTGTACCTACCATTTAATGTTTCTTATTCCCTGTACCTTTTACCTTATTCTCCCCCTTCCCCTTCCCCACTGATTTTCTTAGATAAGCCCCTTTAACATTTCATATAAGGGCTTGGTGATGACGGAGTCCTTTAACTTGATCTTATCTGGAAAGCACTTTATCTGCCCTCCCATTCTAAATGAAAGCTTTGCTAGGCAGACTACTCTTGGATGTAGATCCTTCTTGCCTGTAAGGTTTCTTTTGAGAAATCAGCTAATAATCTTATGGGAATTCTCTGGAGGTAACTGCCTCCTTTTCTTTGGCTGCTTTTAAGATTCTTTCCTCATCTTGAAACTTGGGTAATGTAATTATGATGTGCCTTGGTGTGTTCCTCCTTGGGTCCAACTTCTTTAGGACTCTGAGTTTCCTGGACTTCCTGGAAGTCTATTTCCTTTGCCATATTGGGGAAGTTCTCTTTCATTATGTTCTCAAGTAAGTTTTCAATTTCTTGCTCTTCCTCTTCTCCTTCTGGCACCCCTATGATTCACATGTTGGAACATTTCAAGTTGTCCTGGAGGTTCCTAAGCCTCTCCTCATTTTTTTGAATTCTTGTTTCTTCATTCTGTTCTGGTTGGATGTTTATTTCTTCCTTCTGCTCCAAATTGTTGATTTGAGTTCCAGTTTCCTTCCCTTCATTGTTGGTTCCTTACACATTTTCCATTATTTCACTTTGCATAGCCTTCTCTTCTTCTTCTACTTTGCAACCATACTCAACCATTTCTGTGAGCATCTTGATAACCAGTGTTTTGAACTCTGCATCTGATAGGTTGGCTATCTCTTTACTGCTGAGTTTTATTTTTGGAGCTTTGATCTGTTCTTTCATTTGGGCCATTTTTTTTGTCTTGGTGCACCTGTTACATTGTAAGGGGCAGAGCCTTATGTATTCCCCAGGAGGGCAACCCATGTTGCTGCGTTGTGGCGCTATATGTGGGGGAGGGGTCTGAGAGGGAACAATGGTACTTGCTCAGCTCTCTGCTGGATTCCAGTCACTTCCTCTGCCACCCAGAATCAAATAGGGCCCTTCTGGTGCTGATTCCCAGGTGGGTGGGCTTGTGTACATTGTAGGACTCTGTGGGTCTCTCCAGTGAACTCTCCTGTGAGGCTGGGAGTTTCTCCTGCTGCTGCCTTAACCCCCACAGGTGTTTTCAGTCAGAGATTTGAGGCTTTATTTCCCCATGCTGGGTTGTGTGGTCTATCTCGCTCCCCAGTTGTTCCTCCCTATTTATCCACACACAAATGTGGGACTGCCCACTCTACCTGCCACCACCTTACTGCAAGTGTTCTCCACCCTGGCTGCCTGTCTCTGCCCCTCCTGCATGTTTGGATGAATGTTTCTTCTTTAACTCCTTCATTATCAGACTTCCATACAGTTCAATTTTCTGGCAGTTCTGGTTATCTTTTGTTTTAAATTTTTTGTCCTTTTGATTATGTGAGGAGGCAAAGTGTATCTACTTATGCCTCCATTTTGGCTGGAAGTCCTGGATTTGGGATTTGAACCGAAGCAGTCCAACTCCAGGGTTGGGGCTCCTAACCAGTTTTCTATAAAATGGCTCTTCAAATCATACCACGTAATCCCTGTGCACATAACCATTTCCTGCACCCACATCCAAGGATGGCTCTGCTCATCCTTACCACTAAAACAGCCCACTGGTAGCTGAGATTTATTTTCAGGCTCTGAAAGGCCAGGAGGAAGTACCAGCTAGTGGGGCTGTCCCTGGGGTAGTCTCAGGGCCAGGCCTGAACCAGGTGGGATGAATACCTGGAAGAGCTAGATATGGTGTAAGTGGCTGAACCAGGGCCAGATTTGAGATGCAGAGCAGAACATCACACCCAAAGTGCTCAAGTCTTAAACAGAAAGCCAAGCAAGAAGTGCAGAGCTGGTAGACTATAGGGGCGGACTGGGAAGTGAGGTAGAGTGTGGCCACTGATGAGGACTTGGAGTCCAGGACACCTGAGTGCCTATAGCTCTCTGTCCCCGGCCTGCCTGAGTTAAAGGCAGAGCGCTGAGACCAACTCCATCCGCTTGTCCCATCTTATCCGGTAAGAACTTGGCACAATCAAGGCGCCATGGAATTCCTTGGAGGTGACAACCACATACACACACAAAAGACAGAGAAGCAGGACTCTGTCTACTTTTGCAAGGCTGACCCCCTACAAAGCTTCAGGGCAGAAGGCGTTATCAGTTACTCCGGGGTTGTAATTTAGGGAAACTAACAAAGCACTACTAGCAACACCCAACTCTCCCTTACCTCTCAGCCAAATGTCTCTCCTAGCTCTCATAGTATATCAAAGATGCATTTACTTGGATTAGAGTTTATATAAATGTCTGTGGAAGGTATAATGGGGAGCCATAAGCTTCCGTTAGCACTGTAAGAGAAGACGGGCCTCCACTGTGAAAACTGAATGGATGAGACACAGAACAGGTGGGTTTTGATGGGGACGTGGAAGGGAAGGACAGATTCTGGGCATTAAGAGCGGCTCCGAGGAGCCAGGCCAGGTGGGCACAGCTGTGGCCATTCATGTTAGCAACGGGCAGAATGAGGATACAGGGCTATGGGAAGAACAGAAAAGGGAGGAGAGTGTAAGGTCAGGGTGATGTGTTAGTTACCCTTAAACTGTCCAGGATGCCAACCCTTTGACTGGTTTTTTTTGTTCTTTTTTTTTTTCCATTTGTTGAGCTTCATTTTGAATTATTTTTCTCCGCTAACTTTTTAAAACATATTTTAAATTCTTTCATAGTTTTGGGTTACCCCGACTTTCTCTGTGCACATTGGATGTGACAACATCACTTAGTTTGAGTAACTAGGACCCAAAACTTTCCTGTAAAACCTCCCTGCCGATTTTTAGGGAATTCATACATTTCCGAAAGCCTAAATGTCCTTTGGCAGTAAGGGAGGAGTATTTTGCAGCAAAAAAAAAAAAAAAAAAAAAAAAAACCTTCTTAAAGATGATACATCGTGGCATTGTTTCACCAAATGCTAGTTCAGCTTGGGTCTTGTGCACCGGGAGCACGGGAAAATAGTTCCGATGGTGGCAATAAAACTTGGAGCATTTTTGCCCTTAACTATTAAACAGAGTTGTAGACATTTGAGCAGAATATCAAATGGGAAAGCCAGCTGTGTACATAAACAAGGACTATTCAAGTAGACCAGCCACTCTGCAGACACCATCTGAGGTTTAATAATGAGAACATTTAGTAAACGCCCGTGTTGGGAGGAATGTTTTATTAATGCTGGGTTATTGGCTGTTTCAAAAATGCCTTTTAAAAAGGGCTCTTGAAATTGAGATGTAATGAAATGAAATTGAGATGTACCAGAGAAAAGGGGGAAGAGCTAGAGCAGAGTGTCTGGGGCCTCTTTTGGCCGTGGCCAGGCCAGATGGGAAGGTGCTGTGGAGTGGGGGTGGCTGAGTAAGGACAGAGGGAAGGGAACACTGAGAGAGGAGGTGCATGTCGGCAAATGTGAGGAAGGAGGAGCAGGGCTTTAGGTCAAGGCGTCAAGGGTGCAATGGAAGGCAGAGCATGGTCACAACTGAAGGGGTTCGTACTGGGTGTGAATGTGCCTTGGAAGGAGGGTGGGAACCTTACCGGGTGTTTAAGTAGAATCTTTTCATCAGAACTACCGCCCTCTCACAGCACTCTATTTTAGATACTCAAAACAACAACAACAACAGCAACAACAAAAACAAAACTCCAAACCCTCAATCTTTAATTAAATTAATTATGAAATATTTCAGACATACAAAAAGGGATTAAGAGGCTAATGACCACCTATATATGCATCACTCAGTTTAAGAAGTAACACAACACAGTTGATCCTTCATCAAGGCGGGGGTTGGGGGATGACCCCTTGAGCAGTGGAGAACCCGAGTGTAACCAGCCTCGCTTCTTCCCAGTACAACTTCTGATTCCACAGTCAGCCCTTTGAATTCTCGGTGCAGTCTCCATGGTTGAGAATCTGCAGCTGGGAAACAACAGTTTGGAATAAGAAAACACTGTTTTTGATCCCACTTTGCAAATCTGCGGTTGGCAATGTGAAAATACTGTTTTCAATACATGGTTAGTTGAATCCTCGGATGCGAAACCTGCAGATAGGACGGGTCACTCTATTTATTGAAAAGAAAAAAATTTCACGTATGAGTGGACCGTGCAGTTCAAACTGGTGCTCTTCAAGGGTCAGCTGCACATGTGCTGCGGAGGCCCAGCGGTAAGCACTACCCTAAATTTCCATGTTTACCGTTCCTACTAAGGTGGTCCTTTTTCTACGATGTATGCTGATATTTATGCACAATACATAATATTGTTTTTGCATATTTTAAATTTGTAATAAAAGGGTATATACTTTCTCAATATTTTTTATTTTCAGTATCTTATTCACATTTTTTTGAGAGTTAGCCATTTAACTGTATAGTATTCTGTTGAATAAATCTTCACAATTCTTTATTCATCTTGCTGATAGGTATGCATGAGTTTTTCTAGGGTAAATGCTTTAGAATGGAAAGTTTAGACCATAGAATTTGTGCATCTCAAACTTTCAGAGATTGTTGCTGGGCATGGGGGCAGTCATTCTTATTAACTTACAGGAGTTATTTATTTATTCTAGACATTAACTCTTTATCAGTTATATGCCCACCAATCAGTGATTTGTCTTTTATTTTATGATGTCTGTCAACAGACATTTTAATGTATTTGCATTTATCTTTATTTCCTTTTAATTGCATTTATTGCCTTTTGAGTTGTGAGCTTGTTTTGTCTTTTTTCACCTTGTGCAACATATCCTTATGTTTATCAGGATAATAAAGACATTCTTTTGAATTATCTCCTGAAGTTTTAAAGTTTTGATTTTCATAGTGTTACATTTGGTCCTCCATCCATTTTGAATGTATTGCTGTGTATAATGTGAAGTACCAATGAGCATTTTTACATGGATGACCAATTGTACAAGCACAGTTGTTAAAGAATCGATTTCCCCCCCACTAATCTGCAAAGGCGGTCTGTTTCTCTATATGAGTAGGTATATCCCCAGAATCTGAATTCTGTGCTATTTAATATTTCTCTATCCCAATGCTAATATTACAACATAATAATTACTATAATTTTAGAATAAATTTTGATATCATATATATATTTAAAAGATTTTATTTATTTATTTCCAGACAGAGGAGAAGGGAAGAGAAAGGGAGGGAGAGAAATACCAGTGTGTGGTTGCCTCTTGTGCACCTTCCACTGGGGACCTGGCCTGCAACCCACTCATGTGCCCTGGCCAGGAACTGAACCAGCAACCATTTGATTTGTAGGCCAGCGCTCAATCTACTGAGCCACACCAGCCAGGGTTTGATATCAGAGTTGGCAAGATTATATTAAGCTCAGTTGGACAGCATTTAAATACAAGTAGAAAAGGAACCAAATGATACATAGGTATTTTCTATTTTATAATCTTGATTATTATTATTTGCTCTTTGCATTTCCATATAAATTTTATGAGGAGTTTCAAAATTCTTTCAGAAATCCTATGGTGAAGGGTTTGGCAAAGCTTATAGTCAAAATGTAATTATTTCTTCTGAAACAAAAATGTTATTGGGCTTAAAAGAACAAGATACCGCTACATACCTATTGGAAGGGTGAAAATCCAAAACACTGACATCAGGAACTTTCATTCATTGCTGATGGGAATGCAAAATAGAACAGCTACTTCGAAAGACAGTTGGTAGTTTCTTATAAAACTGAGTATACTGTTATCATATGCTCCAGCAGTAGTGCTCCTTGGAATTTACCCAAATGAGTTAAAAACTCACATTCAGACAAAAACCTGCACACAAATATTTATAGTATCTTTATCCATAATTGCCAAAATTGGAAGCAACCAAGATGTCCTTCAATAGTTCAATGGATAAACTGTGGTACATTGAGACAATGGAATATTATTCAGCAGCAGCAGCAGCAGCAGCAGAAGAAGAAGAAGAAGAAGAAGAAGAAGAAGAAGAAGAAGAAGAAGAAAAGAAATAGGCTATTAAGCCACAAAAGGACACAGGAAACTTAAATGCTAAGTGAAAGAGACCAACATAAGAAGCTACATACTGTGTGGTTCTAAATATAGGACGTTCTGTAAAAGGCAAAACTATGGAGATGGTTAAAAGATCATGGTTGCCAGAGGTTCTGGGGGATAAATGAATGAAGAAAAAGTGTTATTGAAGAACTTTCAGAATGAAGCAAGGAGATTGGACTAGGTTGAGTTGGATGCCCTGTTAACTGCCTCCCAAGCACCTTGTTCTCAACCACAATACGATATTTATCTTACTGTATTGCAGTCATCTGCTGCTTTCCATTAGGGTATAAGCGTCTCCAGGGTAGTGCCAAGTTTTATTTATCATTTTATTATAAGTGGTAGCAGAGAACTTGATACTTGGTTGGTGCTCAAAACATTTGTGCATCAAATGTGTGACTAATGATGCAATGTTTCAAAAACTTTAAAAGAAGATGAGGGGAGATTAAGAAATGAAAAATATAAACCTAATGCTCATTTGCTATGACAGATAGAGTAAAAATGAAATAATAAAACCCAAACTGTTTACCAACATCACATTTTATGTTTAGACACGATTTTGCTTTTATTGGGTTCACCTGCTTTCACAGAAATAAGTTTGCAATTTGAATATGCTGCCATGAATTTTTAAAAGTATTTTCCTGACAGTGTCTGAGGTAGAGGCAAACATGCTTTACCCTCTTAAAAAAAAAAAAAAAAAAAGCAAAACCCACACTGGCTCAGTGGATTGAGTGCTGGCCTGCAAACTGGAAGGCTGCTAGTTTGATTCCCAGTCAGGGCATGTGCCTGGGTTGTGGGCCAGGCCCCCAGGTGGAGGCATGTGAGAGGCAACTGATCAATGTATCTCTTGCATATCTAATGTTTCTCTCCCTCTTTCTCCCTCCCTTCCCTTCTCTCTAAAATTAAATAAATAAAATCTGCTAAAAAATACCCGTAAAATAGCTAACTTAAGAAATGTAAGGAAGCATTGCATTTAAATGATGTGGATCAGGTTTTTAGAGGAAAACACTTAGCTATACTTTTGTTTCTTTTTCACTTATATTTAAATGCTGTCTGGCCCAACTCATTTGAACTTTATGTCAAGAATTGACTCTATTCCATACCATGACTTTTTCTTCTAGCCTCTCTTGATTTTTTTTTTTTTTTTGTATTTCTTGGTGAACCACTCTACCCTCCCTCCTACCAGCAACTAGGACTATTTCTCATTAGAGATATGAAAAGATGCCATCCAGAGAGGGATGAGACAAACCACTAACTGGTAAAAAAATATTTTCAGAACCGTGGTTAACTAACAAGGGGTTGGTATCCAGAATATATAAAGAACTGATATGAATAAATAAGAAAAAGGCAGCCAATACAATAGAGAAAATGTGATGCGGATCCCAGCTCCTGGGGTCCACAGTGTTATGGATGAGATGAGACAAATTCACACGGACTACTGAGTCCTGTGGAGGAAAAGGGATGGCATGGCCTCTCTCTCAAGAGGATAAAAAGCTTTGGAGCACCTTGACCACCCTCTCAAGAGGGGAAGCCTTGACCCTTACCTTGACAGGATTTTATTGGGTTCAATTTGCACAGGAATACTGGGTGTATACATAAAGCTCATCAATCATTGTCAGGCAGAAGTGATTAAACAATAGATAATATTTGAAGACCTCTGAGGGCTTATTCTGAGTCAGAGTCAAATAGTTAAAGGGCCATAAAACTTTGGGGAACAAACTCACTTCGTGCTTGGTCCCTTATTATTTAAATTGAGGGTATTAGCAAAGTAGGTTTCACAGGACTTTACATATTCTTTCTTAGGCCTGATTAACCTAGGGAACCTGCCCTTTCCAGCATACTGCACCTACCACCAGCATTGTTTCAGGCTTAAGTTAGGCAGGGAAAGTAAGGCAGCTAAGAGATTAGGAGACTTCTTGCAGACAGAACAAGGACTCAGGTGATGTCAAAGCTGTGGGGCAAGGGTCCATTACCCCTTTTTCTATAGCCCCCCCAAGTCCTTCCCTGAGGGCCCCTTCATGATCATGCCTGTCTTATGTCTTCCCTCTTTTGAGGAATCTTACCTGTCATTGGCTAACCAGTCATCCACCTGGGGCCAAGCAGGGTGAAGAGAAAGGGGGCAGAGGTGGTGCCCCTCCAAGGAAGATAAGCTTTGTCTCCTAAGTGGCTTACGGTCCCAAGGTCCTTGACTCAGCCTTAGCCACAGGGGATTACAGCTTCTGAAACCAGGCAGGGCAGTTCCTAATAAAAATGGACAACAATATTGAAGTGCTATTTAATTCTGCAGAGAGAGTCCATCAACTGGACAGAAGCTAGAAAGACTAATAATACCAAGTGCAGCCAAAGATGTAGTAGAGCTGTTGGAACTCTCATCCCTGTTGGCGAGATGCCAGTTGGCACAACCACTTTTGAAAGACAGTTTGCATTACCAAGTGAAGTTGAGCATGACCATGTCATATGACCCAGCCATTCTGCTACCAAGTATATGCTCTTGGCAAACTTTGGCAAACATACTAGGAGATAGGTAGCTGAATGTTTACAGCAACATTGTTTATAATAGGGAAAAAGGGTGGAACAATTCAAGTCTTTATAAACAGTAAGATGGATGACTAAGAATGGAGTAGTTATAGAGTAAAATACTACACTGCAGTGAAAAAGATTCATCTAGCACCCACATCAACATGGACAATCTCGACGGCATAAACTTGAACAAAAGAAACAAATTATAGAAGAAGACACAGTTTTATTCCATTATAAATGTTTAACCACAGAGATACATAGGTTGTAAAAACAGAAAGAAAAACTAGAGAATGATTACAATTTCAGGATAGCAGTTACCACTGAGAGGGGTGGGGGTGGAGAGGGCAGGATTCAATCAAAAAGAACACAGAGTGGCTTCTGATGATGGTAATATCCTATTTCTTGACCTTGGCAGAGGGCATATGAGTGTTTATTTTATTATTGCTCTTTAAACCGTACTAATGCTTTCTAAACACACTTGCATGTGAGTTATACTTTACAATTTTAGCCAAAGCCACCGATAGGCAGGGCAGTAACTGTCCGCAGATTTAAGGTCAGCTTAATTTAATCCTGATGCCGTTAATTTTGTTCTTTAGTTTTAGCTCCCCCCTTTCTACTCTGTAGGCTCCTGCTTCTTTATGCCCTTTCGGTTTTCTGCTGGGTAGAACCAAATATTTAGTACTATTGAACTATAAGTACTCACAGTTGACTGAATTCATCTTGGGGGCTTGTTTTTCTCAGGGGGTCACTTATATGTCTTGTAAACGAAACAGCCTCAGACTCTGAGATTCTAATTTGTAAACTAATGATAAACTTCATAGCATGTGGGAAAAATGGCAAATAGTATTTCTGTTGTTTCCTCCTTTAAAAAGCCATTTAAAATATTAAAATACTCAAATACTGTACATTGTACAAAACAAAAAGCATTTTTATAGCATCCCACCTACATAGTATAGTTTAAGAAAAGTGCCTTATAGCATATTTCAAATACAGCTGTCCTCTTAAATATAGATCCTTTATTTTGTTCCTTTAATACTGATTAAATATTGGGAAACTTGAAAATAAAACTTGACCTTCCAGTGGCAGACAGAAAAACAACCTAAGCTTTGTGAATCTTGTGGGAAGCCAGTACGAGAATACACATTCCAGACAAAAATCCATTTGTTGGGTCAAATGCTGTTTAACTGTATGTTGTGAACAGACATTTCTCTTGGTTATTTACTGTAGATTGTGAGTGAAATTTGTCAGTATTATGTAAGTATGGATTTGGCCACAGGACTAAAAGGAAATAACATTAAGTTTTCTGTGTAATAGAATTAAAGTTGGACATTAATGACATCCTGAGTATAAGGATTTTTAAGAGTACATGAATTAAAAACATCCTGACTACTGGGGTTCCTCGGAAGTTGCTACTCTGTTGTAACAACTAGAAAGCTGAACAGGCTGAAAAATCAACAACTTTTTTTTTCTTTAAAAAGAAATAACAGCTTTATTGTGATACAATTTACATACCATAAAATTCACCCTTTTAGAGTGTGCAATTCAGAGGTTTTGAGACTGATCATACAATTGTACAACCATCCCCACAATCAATTTTAAAACATTTACATCACCCCAAAAGAAACCCCTTACTCCTGAGTAGTCACTACTCACTCCCTGACATGCTCATTCTCTGCAAACCAATGATCTACTTTCCATTTCCCTGAATTTGCCTATTCTGAAAATTGCATGTACATGGACCATACAATATATGGTCATGTTTTTCTATTGTCAACCAGTTATTTTATCTTTCTAAAAAAACTTTTTATTAAATTCATTGGGGTAACATTAGTTAATAACATTATATACATTTCAAGTGTACAATTCTATAATACATCATCTGTATATTATATTGTGTGTTTACCACTTACAGTAAACTTTCCTTCCATCACCATATATTTGACCCCCTTTACCATTTACTGCCTCCTTCCACTCCCTTTCCTCTGATAACCACCATATTGTTGTCCGTATTAATGAGTTTTTGTTTGTTTGTTTGTCTTGTTTGTTCATTTTTTGCTTTTAGTTTCATATCTCACATATGAATGAAATCATAAGGTTCTTTATTTTTTCTGATTTATTTTGCTTAGCATGACATTCTCAAGATCCATCCGTGTTGTCACAAATGGCAATATTTCATCTTTTCTTATGGCTGAGTAGTATTCTATTGTATATATGTACTGCATCTTCTTTATCTGATCATCCATTGTAGGACATTTTACTTGTTTCCATGTCTTGGCCACCATGAATAGTGCTGCAGTTCAGGGCACACATATCTTTACTAACAAAGCACAGCTCTTCTTAATCTGTAAGAGAAGAGGAATAACAGAGCAAACTATAGCCTCCAAAACTGGAGACAGGCAGGTGAATACAGGTGGTCCAGGCTTATCTGAGCAGAGAGTGGAAACCGAAGCAGGAACCAGGGCTGGGGCAGGAAAGGCAGAACTGGAATTGGTGAATGGCTGGAGGCTTAGTGTAGACAACTCTGAGAAATAAATCTCCAGGGGGACCCAGTTGTGGTGGGGAAGGGGGGGCCATTATTGTGAGATTATTTCCAGGAAGTCAGCTGGGCTCCTCTGGTAAATATTGGACAAAAATCCTCTGGTGCCCCCATCAGGAGGAGGTGAAAAGGAGCCATTTTAAAATACACTAAAAAAAGCCCTCTGGATTTTTTTGGTTTTGTTTTTATTTTTCAAGCAAGGCCTGCCCTCAGGGGAAACTAACTAACCAGAGCTTAACTTACTGGGATATTACTAAAGCCTACCTGACCTGGGGAAGAAAAACACCCAAGTACAGCCCACTCTAGCCCTGTTGTTCCATGGAAGGGAGGAGAAAATAGCTGAGAAGTTCTTGTAAAAGCCAGAGGCACAGGCTCCCTGAAAGACTGAAACCTAATCGTAGGGCTATAGAATGCCTCTCTTTCCCCCACACCTCACCATCGCATTGCTGAGCAATTCCTTTTATCCAATGCATTGTGTCTGGTTACCAAGAAAAAAATTACAAGGCGTACCAAGGGACCGTAGGCACTGGTGAGGAGCTAATGCAGGGTCTAGGAGACAGACAGAGAAGATCAGAAGTTGAGCTGTAGCCATGGAAATGGATAGGTGGGACCGCTGCCGGCAGCAGGCCGTATCTTTTGGTCTGTAAAATGGATGCATCTTTTACTGAGTTAGCTCCAAAAAAGGCTCAGATCATCGTAGATGGAGCATGGTCTTCACAATGTGCACAGCCTTCATTCGTCATCGCTTTTATTTTCATGATGAAGAGGAGAAGCAGAACACAGCTCTTTTACAGAAACAACATAATTTTGAATACCGTATTTTTCAGACCATAAGACACACCTAGGTTTTAGAGTAGGAAAATAGGGAAAAAATTTAAGTAAAAAATGTGGTAAAATATTTAATAACACAAATAACATAATATTTCACCAATGTAAATGTAAACAGAACTCAACAACAGCATTAACAACCATTATTCCTCCCAAATTTGGGGGCAAAAGTGCATCTTATAGTCTGAAAAATATGGTAGTTCATATAGATAATCTCAAACTAGACATTTAAAGTGTCCCTGTTTCCCTCAATAATTTTGTTATTTAGGTTGGGTACCTCTCCTTACATAAGGCTGTAAACCTCTAAAGCTTTTGTTTGAAATTTGATGGGTGAGCAAGAATTTTTGTGGCTTATTAATCTGCATGCCCACAATCGGTGGCATTGCCCTCAGAAATGTGTGGAATCCTGATGCACCTCTGTTCAGCCTGGAGGAGCTCAGGGCTGGGCCTGTGTTATGGCAGACTGCTGAATGGGGTGGCTTCTGTGGCAGGCAGAATTCTAAGATGATCTCCATCCCTTGAGTATGGGAGGGACCTGGCAATGGTGGGTTGTCAGCCTTGGCCAGTGTGGCTCAGTTGGTTGGAGCATCGTCCCATACACCAAAAGGTTGTGGGTTTAATCCCCAGTTAGGACACATACCTAGGTCATTGACATGTTAAAGGGACATTGGGAATGCTCCCTGTTTTTGCTCAAGCTGTGACCTTTATTGTAAGAATGAAATGTAGGTGTGCTATCTCCTGGGGAGAACTGGCCTTTCTCTGCGGGAGACTAGTACTTTTAATATTTAACTGTTCCTTCGGGGAGACCTGGCCCTTCTCCCAGAGGGACCTGATGGTTAGTTAAGTCACACAAGGCCCTTGGTGCGTAGCCACTTTTGTCTAAAACTTCTTTAACCATAGTCCCCGAAGTGAGACTTTGGAATCTCACCTAAGAGCAGGATGCTTTGCTTGGATGGGAAAGGATGCTTCCCCAGTCGGACCCTGAATGCTGTCTCCGGGATTCCCTGGCATCTATGTTTGGGCGTTGGTGAACTCCTGCCTGGTGATGTGTGCTCTTGATTCTTGCTTTCACTTTGCTCTCGCTTAATAAAGTGCTTAGCTATTCCTTTGACTTGGGGGTTTCATTGTCTGAGAATCTGAACCTCCAAATTAAGGGCCATGATCTCATACGTGCCCCTTAGTGGCACAGTTGTGAGTTCAATCCCCGGTTGGGGCATGAGTGTGAGGCAATTGATCGATGTTGCTCTCTCACATCAATGTTTCTTTCTTCTCCTTCCTCTCTCTCTAAAATCGATAAACATTTTTTTAAAATTTAAGTAATATATGATATGTTACCACTCTGCTGACTAGGTTATGTTACATGGCACAAGGGCTTTAAAAAGGAGAGATATTCTGGGTGACCTGACCTAATCTGGTGAACCCTTACAAGAAATGAGGCTCTTCCTGGAGACAGGGATTGAAAGTCTGGGAAATTTGAAGCATGAGAGGGATTTAGCCTGAGAAAGATTCTCCATTGTTGGTTTTGAATATTCAGGAGCCATGTGGCAAGGAGTATGTGCAGCTTCCAGGAGCTGAGCATGTCTTTCAGCCGACAATCAGCAAGCAAATGGGGACTTCAGGTTTAAATCCTCAGGGAACTGAATTCTGCCACAACCACATCAATTTGGAAGAAACCCTGAGCTGCAGCAGGTGGGAGTGCAGCTGGCCAACACCTTGTTCAGCCCTGCGAGAGCCTGAGATTCCTTCCATGCTGGGCCTGGACTTCTGACTACAGAGCTCTGAGCTCTGTAGGGGGTTGTTTTAAGCCACTAAATTTGTGCTTGTTTGTTATGCAATGTGAAAAATAATATAAGCAGAGGCACTTTAAAATGGAGTTGGAGCTGCCATCCAGAGGAAGTGCCTTGTAGGTCTTCCCCCCAGACCTCCGGAATGTGAAAACTAGGTGAAATAACTTTGGGACTGAGCCTAAAGCAGTCCTGTAATGCCAGCTATTTGCAAAGATAACAAGAGAGCAGACATCCTGACTATAGACGGAAAATTGAAGACATTCGTTAGAATAAGCATCAGTATGTTAGTTTATCTGCACCTATAGGAATTCCTTCCGTCTATTCGTGAATTGTTCCCCTTCCCTTTCTCATAAACACCCCTTGCCTTCACCTCCTCATCGGAACACTGGACTTCTGCCTGGGTCAGTGCTTCCTGAATAGCTGTTCTTTTGGATCTCAAACAAAAGCTTGTTGCCTCTGAGTTTGGCCTTTTATTTTTATGTTCACAGTAGCAACAGAAACTAAAGCAGATTCTAAACTTGAAATTTGCCTGGGTGTCAGAAAAGCCAATATATCATATTTTCACAACGACAACCCAGTCATTGTCACAGAAACGGAGGGGAAGCCCGCCCTCTCCTGACTGCCTGGCTGTCACTGAGGAGTGGCCTCACTTCTCTGGATGTCAGCTTCCCCAGCCACAGACGAAGCAGTTAGGTAAAATGGTTTCTCTCGCTGGAACATTCTGTAATTCTTTTCTGGCCACTTGCACCTATAACTGACAAAATGTTATTGCTAAAAGAGTGATTCTATCCTCTGCTTGCAGTATGTGGTGGAAGGAGGAAGTGCCATTACTAGAAATAATGCTGTAGGGCCTGCTGAAGAGAGGGTCCTACCTTTCTGTCCCTACTTCCGGGCTGCCTCACCTGTGCTGCACTCCTGAGAAAACTGTAGGTTCAGCATTCTGAACGGACATCAAAACCCTTACAGATGGCTTAGCCCTTGTTGAGGGATTCATGAATATATCCTTTTAATTGAATTTATTGGGGTGATATGATTAATGAAATTATATAGGTTTCAGGTATACAATTCCATAATATATCATCTGTATAATATGTCTTTTAAAAGTTAAATGTGGCTTGTTTAGATCTACCATCTCAAGTAGAATCATCCTTACATTATTTTATTTAAAACAAAACAAGCAAGGTCAAACTGCACAAAATGAGGAAACAAAAACAGTTCAGTTGATCCATCCCGAGTATAATATCTCTGCTTTGTGGCAGACTGAACACACAATTCATTTCCAGTGTGAGACTGCTTGCTGCTACCCTGGGCATAATAAAGTGCGAGATGCTGCTCACACCAACTCAGTGCCAAGAAAGAATAATGATGCCGTGACTGTTGTATTGCTTTAAAAGTCAGGCTCCCTGGCAGTCAAAAAACTGTTTTTGTTCTGCAACTTACGGGTATTAATGGCTCATTGCATTTAGTGATTCCAATTTTCCTGTAAATGAATGGGACACTAAATTGTAATATCTCTATACCTACTTCACTGTGATTTGAGGTTTTTATAACACAACAATCTGGAGAAGAGTCTTAGTATTTTTTTCTCTCTTATTTTTGAAGACTTATTTTTTACGTCTTATTTCCTCTTATTTTTAAGAGGAGATATTTTTCTTATTTAAATTATAGCATTAATTTCAAGTTCATTGTAGAGATATTAACAGTGCAGCCAAACAAATATGCACACATATATACATATATGTGTATCCTAATGATGCACTTATCGATGTGTATTTGCACAACCCCGAGAGTGAGTGCCTCCTTCCTTAAATTGTTCGGCCTGGGCACCTTACTCATCTCAGCTAGTCCTGACCCTACAGAAATGTGTGTGTCATAAACATTTCTGTGGGTCAAGGTTTGCAAGACACAGCTGAAGACCAGTGCTTCTCAAACTTCAGTGCACACGAGTCACCTGTGTATATTGTTAAATTGCAGATTCCGTTTCAGTAGGTCTGGGATTGGGTCCGAGATTCTGCGTTCCCAATAATATTGCTGATTCCCAGACTACATACTGAGGAAATTAGCAAGCCCTCAGAGGACTCTGCTCTAGGCTATAAGATCAGGCTCACTGTCGTTCTGTTAAAACACTGAGTGCTAGGCTCAGCTCCCGGAGTTGCGATTTAGTGGGCTTTGCAAGGGCCTAGGAATCTGCATTTCTAACACACCCCTCGCTGACCATGATGGCGCTGGTCCAGGGACCCCACTTTGAGAACCGCCACAGTGCTCTGGCCCCTCAGGCTCCAGACTTCCTTCTCAGGCTGCGGTTCCCACTTTGCTGCTGGCCTCTCATGATTTATCTTAATTTTTTTTGCAGTATCTTTCATTAATTTAAAGGCATATTTTAAAATATTTTCCCCCTAAAAATATTTTAGGATGGTTTGAGACTAGATGATTTTAGGGTCTCAGTATTCCCTATTGCTAGAAATTGAAATACAATTATTTTTTTTTTACTTGATGGCTCAGTATTGGTTTCAACTCAATTCACTTTATTGAGGAAATGCAGGGTTCATTTTTTATTTTTTTTTTGGTTAGGAAGCTAAAGTGGAATATTTCAATTATGGGTAGAGTGTCCTGTCTTTCCTTAATTTCAGTAGGTTTCAGGGAGGGGAGGAACATATACATACATACAACCATTACCTTCACCAGAAGCTTATGGCTTAATTTCTAACTGGTCATCTTAAAACTTAAAATTTTCTATTCAGCTTCCCTATCAAACACACAGTGCTCAGTAAATGTATGTTAAGTAAAATAGGTAAAATGTTCAGTAATTTTAAAAAGTGCAATGAATCTTGAGTTAAGATAAAGAACATTTTACAATCTGTCAATTATAGAAGTTAACATAAGACAGCAATTTGACATTTACAGGCAATACTATTAATATATTGATCAGTAGGAGACAAAGCTCTCATTTTTCTCTGTAATGTGGTGCCCATCACAAAGCCTGAGGCCTTGCAGACATTCAGTGAATTTGTGACAAAAGACATGGTGTTTGAATGAACTAATGAATGACAGAGCAGTATTAGCAACTACAATTAAGAAAGTAAAGGTAAGCCCTGGCTGGTATAGCTCAATGGACAGGGCATGGACCTACAAACAAAAGGGTTGCCAGTTCGATTCCCAGTCAGTGCACCTGCCTAGGTTGCAGGCCAAATCCCTCTTAGGGGACCCTTAAAAGGGAACCACACATTGATGTTTGTCTCCCTCTCTCCTCCCCATCCCCTCTCTCTAAAAATAAATAAATAAATAAATAGAAAATAAATGTAAAAAATAGAATTACTTTTATTTGCTTGCATTCCCTTATGTTTTCTTGAGTGTGAATCTTTTGAGGGTAGCATTACTGAGAATTGTCCATAATCCTCAGAATGTCCTGTCTGTGTTGTAGCCCTCCATTTAAAATCGTGTCACACATGTTTTATGAATATCATGTGTCATGGGCCCATGGTGAAATCTTTTTGAGAACCATTGAAATACATTATTTCAGTTGGCCTAATGATTTATATTATAAATCATGCAGGCAAATAGTTGCAGTTTATTTAATAATGAGAAGTAATTATTTATCACATATCACATAATGATTTGCTATTTTAAAAAGCATTTTTCTTAAATTTCACTAGTTTCTAAAATATTTAGACAGGTATTTGTCTGGAAGTTTTTCTTCCTCTGTTTCTTCTATTAAAATCAAGAAAATGACATCTAAAGCTCATAAAAAATTCTTAGAGTTTTAGAAGTATGGAGGGAAATGGTATTCTCTCATATATTATTACTACAATTTTTACGGAAACCTTGAATCTAATGTACAAAGTAAAGAAAAATTAGATAGATACACTTAAAAATAAATAACAAGGGCTTTTAAAATATTCTTTATACTACTGTTAGTTAATGGAACTTTCTGAAAGTATTTTTAAAAAATTTCCAGGATTTGAGGAATCCACAGCATTGATTTATTTTCTGGGTCAACTGTAAAGAAGACAGAGTATCTTTGACTATTACTGAGTAATGGAAGAAATGTATAGTTAACATAGATAGATGGTGTATGTAAAATGTAGCTTATCCTGGACATTATTGGAAAGACATTGGCCTATCCTCACTAATGCATGCCATTGAAGATGTGGCATTTATAATACATCATAACAATGAAACAAGGAAATGTATATTCAACATCTGGGAGCAGAGTTAGATCCTTTTTCTGAGAAATCTTAGTTTAAAAAAATGGATGTTTCTTTGTTCCATGCTTTATGTTACTGCTGGGTATTACATCAAAGATGCTCATCCACTCTGAAGTTTTCACAAGGTCATTTCTATGGTTCAGAATCACTGATGTGTGTATCAAGTCCTCTGGATATACTTTTTTGCTATGAAATAATTCTTTAAAATGGTACTCTTAGCTTTCAAGTTATTAGTCTGATCTTACTTCAAGCCCTTATTGAATTGTTGGCAACTCTGATGTTCTAATATCTTAGTTTGCACTTCAGCTCCATTGAGCTTTTTAAAAAATAATGCTTTACAAGTTGTTGTGCACTGTTGGTAGGGATGCAAAATGATGCAGTCACTATGGAAAAAGGTATGGAGATTCCTCCAAAAAAAATGAGGCTGTCATGGGATCCAGTAGTCCCACTTCTGGGTATTTATCCAAAAGAACTGAAATCAGGATCTCAAAGAGATATTAGCACCACGATGATCATTGGAGAACTATTTATCATAGCTACGTTGTGGAAACAACTTTAAATGTCCATTGAAAGATGTCTGGATAAAGAAAATGCGATATATGCACACCCTGAAATACTATTAAGCCTTACAAAAGAAGGAAATGATGTAATATGCAACAACATGGATAAACCTTGGGGACAAATAAAATCAGTGAAATAAGCTAAGTGACATAAGTCAATCACAGAAAGACAGTTACTGCATGATCTCACCTCTAAGATATCAAAAATAGGCAAATTTATAGAATCCAAGAGCAGAAGGGTGGTTGCTAGGGACTAGAGGGAGGGAGAATTGGGGAGCTCCTAATATTGGGCATCAAGTTTCAGATGCGATGAATAAGGTGAATATGGACAACACTGTATCTCTGATCAACAATAATGTATTGTACGCTTCAGAATTTGTGAACAGGGTAGATCACATGTTAAGTGTTCTTATTACAATAAAGTAAAAATTTAAAAATCAAATTATTAAAGTAAAATTAATATTTTGTTGCTGAAAAATATGCCATTATATTGTAGTGGGGAGTTGAAAATTTATTTAAATAAGATGGTGATGTAACCATCTAAACCAGCCTCCTTTTCACTTTACATTCTTTGTCATCATGTAGAACAAATGTTCTGGGGATGTAACTGTGGTAAGTCTTTAAGATATTTAATAATAACATTGGTAATTTTTCAGTGATATTGCTAGATATTCAATAATAACATTGCTAAATTGCTATTTTAAAAGGCATTTTTCCCTATTTGTCCCTATTTGCACATTTAAGTAAAGGAAATATCAGGACTCCCAAATGTCAAAGCAGCTCTTAAGGGATAAAAATGTGGATGTTTAAGAAGAGTTGGTGCAGATCTGGAGGTGATATTCAGAGTTCCAAGCACATACTGAATAATGTCAACATCATGGAACTAAAAGTGTATATGTGAAGGTTACTCTTTTGGAAAGGCTAGTAGTCATTTGATGGATGGACAAATTTTCCCTTGTTTCTGGGACAGCATTTACCTTTATGTTCATAGATGATTTCTTAAGTGGATGTGACAACACAGTGTGGAGAGGGAAGTTTAGGACCACGCTGAGGCACATAGGCTCAGATAGAGAGGAACTGAATTATAGCGATCAATGTAAGACGCAGAAGCATGACCTTGGTTTTTGAAACCCATGTTCTTTATTTTCCTCTAACCAGATGCTTTCACCATCAAAGCCTCAATTACATGCCACCTCTTCTTTCATTTATTTACTCATTCACTCATCCCTCTTACCCCCCATTCAGCAACTATGAGCATTTGCTATGAGCCACCACTATTCCAGGCTCAAAGTTTCAGATGAGGGAAATGGTCTCTGCTATCACATGCCTAATCATACTTTATTTCTCTTATGGCAATTTGATCATCTGGGCATATCCTGCTATAAGATAGTGAGTGCTTGATGTCAGTGTCATTGTGTAATTTACAATGTTTTACAACTGGAAGACAATTGATATATAATGAATATATAGGTGAAAAAATGAACCAGTCTTTCTGATCTACTGTGCCTGAGTGATGTAACATGATTTTCACCTTTCCAAAATTGTAACCCAAGCTCCATCAGTATGGATTGGAGTCACATAAAATACTTGGGCACCGAGGAAGCCGTTACAATAGATTTTTTTTTTAATTCAAAAGTATTTGTGTGGAATTACAGAATACATTTTTATAGCCTAACATAATTGAATCAGGATTGAGAGACTGTAAATGCAGAATGATATAGTTACCTAATAGACTTAATACCTATTTAGAAGAGACCATTAATGGATATTAGGAAAGAATACCATTTTATGAAATAGCAGTAGAGGAAGTTTTTTAACCTCCCTAAATATTTATGCTACATAATGACCCAATGAAGCATAAATTAGGGATTATCTCTGTACTTAATAGTTTTCTTACATGTATATAAACTGAATTTGAGGAAAGAGATGACACAGGTAAATATTTTAAAGAATTGAGATTAATCCACACCAAGTTTAGGAGACTGAGGAAAGGTAATATCTGCTGGAAATGTCCTCTATTGAGTAATATTCCTCCTATCTGAGGGGCTGTTGATTTGACACAGGTGTCTTTCTTTTTTAAAAAATATAGTTCCTTGACTATGCTATTACAGTTGTCCCAATTTTTCCCTCTTTGCCCCCTTCCACATGGTACCCCCATCCCTTCCAGCAATTCCGCCCTTAGTTCATGTCCATGGATCGTGAATATAAATTCTTTGGTTTTTCCATTACTATTCCTATGCTATTCTTTTTTAAAAATATATTTTATTGATTATGCTATTACAGTTGTCCCATTTCCCTTCCTTCACTCCCCTCTGCCCTGCACACCCCCTCCCACCCACATTCCCTCACTTTAGTTCATGTCCAGGGGTTGTACATATAAGTTCTTTGGCTTCTACATTTCCTATACTATTCTTACCCTCCCCCTGTCTATTTTCTACCTACCATCTATGCTACTTATTCTCTGTACCTTTCCCCCATCTCCTCCTCCCACTCCTCTGTTGATAACCCTCCATGTGATCTCCATTTCTGTGGTTCTGTTCCTGTGCTAGTTGTTTGCTTAGTTTGCTTTTGTTTTTGTTTTAGGTGTGGTTGTTAATAACTGAGTTTGCTGTCATTTTACTGTTCATTTTTTTATCTTCTTTTTCTTAGATAAGTCCCTTTAACATTTCATATAATGAGGGCTTGGTGATGATGAACTCCTTTAGCTTGAACTTATCTGAGAAGCACTTTATCTGCCCTTCCATTGTAAATGAAAGGTTTGCTGGATAGAGCAATCTTGGATGTAGTTCCTTGCCTTTCATGACCTGGAATACTTCTTTCCAGCACCTTCTTGCCTGGAAGGTCTCTTTTGAGAAGTCAGCTGACAGTCTGATGGGAACTCCTTTGTAGGTAACTGTTTCATTTTCTGTCGCTGCTTCTAGGATCCTCTCCTTCATTTTAATCTTGGGTAATGTAATTATGATGTGTCTTGGTGTGTTCTTCCTTGGGTCCACCTTCTTTGGGACTCTCTGAGCTTCCTGGATTCCTGAAAGTCTATTTCCTTTGCCAGATTGGAGAAGTTCTCCTTTATTATTTGTTCAAATAACTTCTTCATTTGTTGCTCTTCCTCTTCTTTTTCTGCTACCCTATAATTCGGATGTTGGAATGTTTAAAGATGTTCTGGAGGTTGCTAAGCCTCTCCTCATTTTTTTGAATTCTTGTTTCTTCCTTGTTTTCTGTTTCATTGTTTCTTTCTTCCTTCTGGTCCACTCCATTGATTTGAGTCCCAGTTTCCTTCCCATCACTATTGACTCCCTGTACATTTTCTTTTATTTCACTTAGCATAGCCTTAATTTTTTATCTAATTTGTGACCAAATTCAACCAATTCTGTGAGCATCCTGATCACCAATGTTTTGAGCTGTGCATCTCATAGGTTGGCTGCCTCCTCGTCGCTTAGTTGTATTGTTTCTGGAGCTTTATCTGTTCTTTCATTTGGGCCTTTTTTTAAATCTTGATGCACGTGTTACGCATGAGGGGCGGAGCCTTAGGTGTTCACCAGGGTATGGTAACCCAGGTCGCTGTGTTGTGACGCTGTAAGTGGAGAAGGGGTCCAAGAGGGAACATTGGTGTTCCCTGCCGGCTTTCAGTCACTTCCCCTACTTCCCACAGGTAAATTGGGCCCTTCTGGTGCTGAGTCTCGGGTGGGCGGGCTTGTGTACGTTCTAGGACCCTGTGGGTCTCTCCAACGAACTCTCCTGTGAGGCTGGGAGTTTCTCCTGCCACCTCAACCCCCACAGGTGTTTTCAATCAGTGGTTTGAGGCTTTATTTCCCTGACCTGGGGCCCTGGTTTGTTCGGTCTGTCTTGCTCCCCACCTATTCCTTCTGGTTTATCTGCGTGTGAATGTGGGACTGCCCATCCTGCTCCACAATCTGCCACCTTGCTGGGTCCACCAGCTGCTGCCTTGCCACGAGTCCTCTCTACCCAGCTGCCCGACTCTGCCCCACCACCAGTCTGGATGAATGTGTATTCTTTAACTCCTTGGTTGTCAGACTTCCATACATTTAGATTTTTCTGTCAGTTCTGCATGTTTTTTGTTTTTAAATTGTTGTTGTCCTTTTTTTGGTTGTGGAAAGAGGTGCAGTGTGTCTACCTATGCCTCCATGTTGGCCAGAAGTCATCCCTATAACTATTCTTAATATCCATCTGCCTATTTTGTACTACCTGCCAACTATGTTTCTCATTTCCTGCACCTTTTACTTCATTCTCCCTCTCACCCTCCCAGCTGATAACCCTCCAAATGATCTCTATATTTATGATTCTATTCCTGTTCTGCTTGTTGGCTTAGTTTTTTTTTTTTTTAATTCAGTTGTTGATAGTTGTATATTTGTTGCCATTTTAATGTTCATAGTTTTGATCTTCTTTTCCTTAAATAAGTCCCTTTAACATTTCATGTAATAATGGCTTGGTGATGATGAACTCCTTTAACTTTACATTGTCTGGGAAGCACTTTATTTGCCCTTCCAATCTAAATGATAGCTTTCCTGGATAGAGTAATCTGGGTTGTAGGTCCTTGCTTTTCATTACTTTGAATACTTCTTGCCAGTCCTTTCTTGACTGCCAAGTTACATTTGAGAAATCAGCTGTCAGTCTCATGGTTGTTCCTGTGTAGGTAGCTGTCTGTTTTCTCTTGCTGTGTTTGAGATTTTTCTCTTTATCCTTAACTTTTGGCATTTTAATTATGATGTGTCTTGGTGTGGGCCTCTTTGAGTCCAACTTACTTAGGATTCTCTATACTTCCTGGACTTGTATGTCTATTTCTTTCACCAAATTAGGAAAGTTTTCTTTCATTATTTTTTCAAATAAGTTTTCAATTTCTTGTTCTTTCTCTTCTCCTTCTGGCATCCCTATGATTTGGATGTTGGTACATTGGGAGATATCCCAGAGGCTCCTTATACTGTCCTCTTTTTTTTTTGAATTCTTTTTTCTTCTTGTGTTCTGGTTGAATGCTCATTTCTTCCTTATATTCCAAATTGTTGATTTGAACCCTGGCTTCATTCCCTCCACTGTTGGTTCCTTGTAGGTTTTTCTTTATTTCCCTTAGTGTAAGCTTCATTTCCTCCTGGATCTTTTTTTTAAAATTTTGTTGCTGTACTTAGTGAGTTCTTTGAGCACTCTGATAACCAGTGTTTTGAACTGTGCATCTGATAGGTTGGTTATCTTCATTATGTTTAGTTCTTTTTCTGGGGTTTTGTTCTGTTCTTTCATTTGGCCAATTTCTCTTTTCCTCATTTTGGCAGCCTCCCTGTGGTTTTTTTTCTGAGTATTAGGTAGAGTTGCTTTGACTTCCTATCTTAGTAGTGTGGCCTGTTGTAGAAAAGGTACCCATCTCAATGATGTGGCTTCTTCAAATCCTTGGTTGTCAGACTTCCATACAGCTTGATTTCCTGATGGTTCTTGGTGTTATTTTTTTTTGAGGTCCAGTTGTAGTTCTTTCTGTGGTTGTGCATGCAGGCGAAGCATGTTTACCTATGCCTCCATCTTGACCAGAATCTATTTCTCTCTCTCTTTAGCTTTTAAGTTCTTAAATCTTTTGGCCCAACAGTTGTCTTCTTATTTTTTCTTTGTTACAAACCTGACTTATTTTGATATAAATTATTTTGACTCATGAGCAGATTCACTTAAAAATCTCTACAATAAAGTATTTTATTTAACTCTTAAGTTTGTAAATGTTTTACAGTCTCATGGGTGTGAAATAAGGGGAGGAAATTTTATTTCAGTTTTATGAGTTTGCCCAGGAATTTGGGGTCAGAGTCAGCCAATACTAGGAATCACATACTCACACTTACTTCACTCAGCCTTTCAAGAGGCAGATTGATGGTTGCCAAAGGGGAGGAGTGGGGAGATGGGAATAAAAAAAAAAGAGGGTCAAGGTACCCAAGTTACCATTCAACAAATGTAATTTGAGCACTTATTATTTACTAAAAAAATCCTAGAAAAAAAGAGGCAGGTTGTTTATTATAAAGAAAAGGCAAATATCAGTCAGTATCACTGTGCTGTCTATTTGCAAGTCTGATATTTGGAGGAAATGTTTCAGGTGATGGAGCAATGAGAGGTTCTTGTCTTGTATCCAGTAACTTTTATTTATTTATTTATTTTTTATTTTTTTAAATACCTCAATTTTTAAAAAGATTTTATTTATTTGTTTTTAGAGAGGGGAAAGGAGGGAGAAAGAGAGAGAGAAATATCAATGTGTGGTTGTGTCTTACATGGCCCCCACTGGGGATCCAGCCCACAACCCAGGCATGTGCCCTGACTGGGAATCGAACCAGTGACCCTTTGGTTTGCACTCTGTGCTCAATCCACTGAGTCACACCAGCCAGGGCTTGTATCCAGTAACTTTTAAAAATTGTGCATTTGTGTGTGTGTGTATGTGTGTGTGTGTCAAATGATCAATAGAGTACACATTCAAAGCAGTGTATAAGACATATACATATGGTTTGAAGAATGATTATTCTAAAAACCCCAATGTATCCCTGACTCATAATAAAAAGAATATTCCCAGTACCTTAGAAATGTCCTGTGTAACTTTCTACTCCCCCCTCATAAAGGGAACCACCATCCTGTCTATGTGTTAATCATTTCCTTGTTTTTTTGTTGTAGTTTTGCCTCTTGTATATCTGTAAATACAGAATTTAGTTTTAGTTTTTTGGTTTGATTTGTTTAGATCCATAGCAAGCATAGACTGAACTATGTAAGGAAAAGGAATATTGCCCCGATTAGATGAAGGCTCCAAAAGAAGGCAAACTGAACAACTTCAGGGCCATGAGCTAGCCTCAGCTTCCTTTGAAGTTGACAGGGGCCATTTCTAGGAATCCAGGAGGCAAAGTTGGAGGTTAGTCCAGGAAACATAAAGAAATCTTGCAGAAAGGTGGAATAGACCTGTAATCACACACTAAGAAGAGCTATGGTCAGGATATGGGCTGATCTTTACTTTGTGCTTGGTAGCTCACTGAGGCCTGACTCCAGGTCTCGGGAGCATGTGGAAACAGAACCTTGTCCTCAGCTGATCTAAGCATCATGACTTTGAAGAGGAAACAGGAATCTCATCAGTATATGGGCCAGGTCTCCTGAATGTTCTGTTCTTGGAATTAAAGCGTGGTACAATGATAGCTGTGTTTTAGAGATTTTAGCTTGAGTTCTATTCTATTTGTTGACTAACACTTCTCTGACCTAGACAAGAAACTCTCTATTTCATGTGTAGCTGTGACCCTGAGTTTATGTTTATAATTCCCTGAAGAATTTCTTTCACTTATTTCTTTACTGTATCCTAAGCTTGTTTCTGTTATTTCTTAAGCTTTTTCTTTGTTAACTCTCACTTTGATGAGCACAGCCAATCAAAAATATTTGAGAAATGGTCTACATAAGGCAATAAGGTTTTTTAAAAGATTTTATTTATCTATTTTTAGAGAGGAGAAGGGAGGAAGAAAGAGAGGGGGGGGAAACATCAGTGCGTGGTTATCCCGCACACGCCCCTACTGGGGAGCTGGCCTGCAACCCAGGCATGTTCCCTGACTGGGAATCAAACTAGAGACCTTTTGGATTGCAGGCTGGCACTCAATCCACTGAAGCACAGCAGCCACGGCATAACTTTATTAACTTGGAATATTTGGAAATGTCTTTAATCTACCATTATACAGGAATGATGATATGGCTAGTGTTTTCATCTGGATTCCATTGAAAATGGAAAACACCGTACCACCACACCTTTGTGGTGGGGCAAACATACCAAGATTTAGCAGAGGGTAGTTATTAGAACTGGCAACTCTTAGGTCCCAAAGCAGAGGCCCTGTCCCTGCCGAGGCACAAAGTGGAAGACAAACCAACCCCTACTGAGAGGAGTCTCCAGAGGACTTTTTCCTTACTGCTTTGTAGAAAATTCTTTCTTCCCCTCTTCATGGTTTACTCTTCTTCATTGCCCCAGAAAGCTTTTCAATGAAACACCCATTCTTCAGCAAGAAGTTTGGAAGAGGCAGATGGGGAGAGAGATTTCACCCCAATTAGCAGGTTGCATGGCTCAGACAAAGCCATCTCACAGCAGTTCTCCTGAGTCTGGCCTGTTTGTAAATAATTCCACATACAGCAGAAGAATCCAGTTTGCATTATGCCCCAAGCAGGCCGTTCCTCTTTACAGCCTTCACTGTCAAGGTGAGGGAACAAAAATCAGGAAACTTTCTGTGAGCAAATATGTGAAGAAAATATGGACACAGTTTTCAAGAACAAATGATACTTTCCAGGCATAGGGCAGACAAATTGTGGAGAAATTCTAGGGAAAAGAACTATTTCTACAGAACTGTATTTAATTTGCATCATCAGAACAGAACTTCTTAGTCTGAAACACATAAATGCAAGTTAACGGAGAATTTATAGCAATGGTATATAAGCATAAACAACATATGCTTAATAAAAAAGAAAAAAGAAGCCCTGGCTGGTGTAGCCTGGTGGACTGAGTGTGAGCCTGCGAACCAAAGTGTCACTGGTTCAATTCCCAGTCAGGGCACATGCCTGGGTTGCAGGCCAGGTTCCCAGTAGCAGGGCACAGGAGGCAACCACACATTGATGTTTCATTCCCTCTCTTTCTCCTTCCCTTCCCCTCTCTCTAAAAGTAAATAAATAAAATCTTAAAAAAAAAGAAAAGAAAAAAGAGAGGAAGAAGGGAGAGAGGAAAGGAGGGAAAGCAAAGGAAGTCAATTTCTTGTTAAAGAGTTGGTGGCTGTATTTAAAGGTAAGAACAATGTCTAATAGTCTTAAGACTTTTTTTTTTTTAACCAAACTTACTGTTTTCATGCTCCTGATCACCAAGAAAAGGATAAAGCACAATCTTATTATGCTATACCCCTGTGGTCACTTTATTATTTCATGTGTTTTGAAACATTGTTTAGATGGACTGCCAAAATTATCAAAACAATGATTATTGTGAAAATTAATAGTGGTTCCAATATTGCAACAGTAGATGTAAATGATTCGATGGTATGGTGGGCTTGTGAAGTTTTTTAAAAGACACCTGAATCCAAATTTCCTAAAAACCTCAATTTGTATGGTCTGTCATATTAAGAGAGCTAAACCTTTGCAATAGCGTTTTTCTTAATACAGCGATTCCTGACATTTCCCTTATAAAACTCAAATAATGTGAAGCAATGCTTTTATGTGTGAAGTCCCATTCTTTCTCATGACTTTGCCCAAGTTCAGTGCTTTCTTAATATTTCTGTGATAAATGACTCATTTTAATTATATTTACAAAACGAAACAAATTTTCTTCCAAGGTACATTGAAGGTATCTTTTATCTTTTTTACCTCTAGAAAAAGGAACCTGTTTGTATCAGTAACTGTTCAGTGACATTTCTCCATCTCTGAAAATCATGGAAAACCAACCACATACTCCATTAGTTTTAGCACAGAATCAAGAGAGATCCTGTCTCCGTGGGCTCATCTCCCGCCACTGGTTTCCTGCTGTAATCACGCTGAAGCACTGCCCTCCTTGGCACTCGTCCTGTTCTTTTACACCTCCTTGTCTCTGTTCATATTTTTCCCTTTCATTTGGAGCACCTTTCTTTCTTGACTCCTCTGGCAAACTTCCCATCTTTCAAGACTCTCCTCTTTCTCACACAAAGAATCATTCCATCAACCTCTCAGATGCTTCCCTTTCGGCATGCCCGCAACTTTTCACTTACTTCATTTTAATCATTTTTTGTTTGTGTATCTCCCCCACCATGTATGAGTTTTTTGATGTTGAAGACTATGATTCATATATTGTTTAACCATAACTGGACACAATGATCACATCTAAATATTAACAATAATTTCTTATCGTCATCAAATATCCATTGTCCAAACTTCTTGAATTGTTTCATAATTATTCTTTGTTTATTTGCTTATATAAAAGTCAAAGGATGTTCCTGTATTGCAATTGGTTGATGTGTCTTGAGTCCCTTTTCATCTATAAGTACCTCTCTTTTTTCTTTAATCTTGAGATGTTTCTGTTGAGGAGGTTGTTTTTCTTTTCTTTTTTAAAAAGATCTTATTTATTTATTTTTATAGAGAGAGGAAGGGAGGGAGAAAGAGAAGGAGAGAAACATCAATGTGTGGTTGCCTCTTGTGCGCCCCCAGCTGGGGACCTGGCCTGGAGCCCAGACATGTGCCCTGACTGGGAATCGAACTGGCAACCTTTGCTTTGCAGTCTGGCACTCAATCCACTGAGTCACAACAGCCAGGGCTAGTATTTTTCTTTATTAATTCCCAACAGCCTGGATATTAGTGATTGCATACCCGTTGGTTTTGTCTGTCCAGACTGCTATAACAAAATACCATGGACTGGGTGGCTTAAACAACAAAATTTATTTCTCACACTTCTGGAGGCTGGGAAATCCAATATGTTCTATACATAGACAAATCAAATCTTTATCTTTTCATTTGCAAATGAATGGTTAACTTGTTTCCATATCTTGACTATTGTGAAAATGCTGCTGGACATGGGTGTGCAGATATCTCTTCAAGGTTCTAATTTCATTTCCTTTGCATATATACCAGAAATGGGATTGTTGGGTCACATGGCAGTTCAATTTTTATTTTTTTGACAGGTCTCTAGTCTGTTTTATGCTCTGGCTGCACCAATTTGCATTCCCATCAACAGTGTACAGAAGTTCCCTTTTCTCTGCATCCCTGCCAACACATTATCTCTTGTCTCTCTGATGACAGCTATTCTCACAGGTATGAGGTGATACCTCTTTGTGGTTTTGATTTGCATTTCCCTAATGATTATTATTGTTGAGCACCTTTTTCTGTACTTGTTGGCCATTTGTATGTGTTGTCTGAAAAAAAAGTCTTTTGGAGGATTGAACGTGGGAGGTGAGGGTGGGTAGGGCAGAGGAGAATAATAGGGGAAAAATGGGGACAACTGTAATTGAACAACAATAAAAAATTAAAAAGAAAAGAAAAAAAGTCTATTCAGCATCTCTGCCCATTTTTAAAAACAGATTTTTTTTTGCTGTTGAGTTGCATGAGTTTCTTATATATTTTTGAATATTAACACTTTACTTGATATATGATTTGCAAATATTTTTCTGCTTTTTATTTTGTTGATTGTTGTTTTATTATTATTATTATTATTATTATTATTTTATCCTCATCTGAAGACATTTTTAAAATTTCTTTTGGAGAGAGAGGAAGGGAAAGAAAAGGTGAGGGAGAGAAACATCGATGTGAGATAGAAGCATTGATTGATTGGTTGCCTCCCATATGTATCTGGACCAGGGTTTGCACTCTGCATGACTGGGGACCAAACCTACAAACTAGGAATGTGCCCTGACTGGGAATCAAATCTGCAGCCTTTGGATTACAGGACACTACTCCAACCAACTGAGCCACACCAACCAGGGCTTTTTGATTGTTTTATTTGTTGTGCAAAGCTTTTTAGTTGGATGCAGTTTCACCTGTTGATTTTTGCTTCATTGCTTGAGCTTTTGGTGTCGTGTCCAAAAACATCGTTGCCAAGACCAATGTCAAGGAGATCTTCCACTTTGTTTTCTTCCAGGAGGTTTACAGTTTCAGGCCTTACATTTGTCTTTAATCTATTACAAGTTAATTTTCATGAACTGTATGAGATAGGAATACAATTTCATTCTTGTGCGTGTGAATATCCAATTATCCCAGCACCATTTATTGAAGAGACTATGCTTTTCCCATGAGTATTCTTGGATTCATTGTCAAATATTAGTTGACTGTGTATATGTGAATTTATTTCTGGGCTCTCAGTTCTGTTCCATTGGTCCATGTGTCTGTTTTTGTGCCAGTATCGTATTGTTTTGATAGCTTTATAAAATAGTTTGAAATCAGGGATTGTAATGCCTCCAGCTTTGTTCTTTCTCAAGATTGCTTTTTGCTGTTTGGATTTTTTTGTAGTTCCAAACAAACTTTATGACTGTTTTCTATTTCTGTGAAAAAGTGCCGTTGGGATTTTGCTGGGGATTGCACTGACTCCGTAGATTGCCTTGGATAGTGTGGACATTGGAACAACATTAATGCTTCTAATTCAGGAGCACAGAGTATCTGTCCACCTATTTGTGTCTTCTTCAATTTCTTTCATCACTCCCTTACAGTTTTCTCTGTGTAGATTTTTCACCTATTGGCTAAATTCCTAAATATTTTATTGTTTTTAATGATGCTATTTTATATAGGATTGTTTTTCTTTATTTCCTTTTCAGGTTGTTTATTGTTAGTGTATAGAAACACAACTGGTTTGTATGTTGATTTTGTATCTTGCACCTGTACTGAATTTATTTATTAGTTCTAACTGCTTTTTCAGTGGAGTCCTTAGAGTTAGGTTGGACTTACAAATGAGCTGGGTAGTTTCTTTCAGTTAGAGCAAACTCCTTCATTGTGTTAGGTAGTTATCTGACTCTTTTTCTTAATTTGTAACAGTTTGCAAATGAAAAAAAAAATATTTCTTTATTCCTAGAGTATTAGTTGATACTCCCTATCAAATGGCCTGGGCCATCACCTGTACAGTGTCAGGGTGGGAGAGTGGTGTCGAGAATGAGTACAGCTAAAAATTCGTTCCTAGTTATTGAGCTGTTTTAACTAATTTCACTAGTTATAATTTCTAATATCTAAAATCTATCCTTTGAGCAATATTTCAAATTCATTGCTACAGCATTTTATATAATATTATCTTTAAAAATTTCAAGCTCCTGTGTATTTTCAGCTATTTTCCAGTCAATATAAAATTTTACCTTCTGTCCCTTTTTTTCTTATTTATAAATTTTCAAAGTTTTATTTAAAAAAATTATTTCTTTTGAAGAGGTAGGGTTTATGTTATTGATCAAAAGTCTACTTTTGTGTGTTTCTTACAGTTTTTGTTTTATTAATATCTGACTTGTCACTTAATTTCTTTATTCTGTTTTCACTGGACTTATTATTTTTTTTTTCAGTGTCTTTTGGTGAAATCTTGTTTATTAAATTTCAAGTCTTTTTATTTTGTGAGAAACTCATTTATGGTTATAAATACCCTCTGTGCACCGCTCTGGCTCACACCTAGGGCAGGCCTCACCTGCTGCTCAGACTCCAGTTCCCATTGCCAGCCCTGAGGCCACTGTCCTTAAAGATCTGCTGGCAAGCTTGGCCCTGGGCTGCTGTTAGGGAACTTCACTGATAGAAAACTTTCCCTGTGGGATAAGGGTAGCTCACTATACCTAAACTGTTTCCACAAACAAATTCCTTGTTTGTGAGACATCTGCTTTCCTTCTGGCAGTCTGGAATTTTGGAATGTGCTCGGCAGAGGGTGCCTCTGTGACCAGCCCCCAGTGCAAACCTTGAGTGCTGTGTCTGTACTGGGCTTTCTTGGACAGATACATCCCACACTGTGGCTGCATTTGTGTTGCTGAGAAGGAATGTACACCTCATGACCCCTCATGGCAGAGAGAAGGTATACGGAAGCCTGCACAGGGTTCCCCTGACGCTGTCTTTTTCCCTTTGACCTGGCTATGTATCCTTACTAGCTGGCAGCGATGAATCTTAGCTATGGGCACAATTATGTGCTGGGTCCCCTGAGTTCTTCTAGCAAACCTCCCAATGAGAGGATGGTCTTGGGTATCTCCATCTGATGTGGTGATTTATTTCAAAGTATTTTAAACTGTTTATTCTCTTTATTCCAAGAATTATTTAGGAGTCTGCCCTGGCAGCATGTTGATTCTCTTGCAGTATCGTATGTGATTATAGTTTATATGAGATGAAGTTTTTAAAACTTCAGTGGTATCCACTTGCTCAATTCTCTGAATGTTTCACATATATATTTTAAAAGTATGCCTATTTGATGAATTTTTTAAATTATGTGTGTCTGTCTAAATTCTCTGCATGTCTATTTGATGGATTCTTAATTATATCATTCAATTTCCCTTACCCTTGCTTGCTCTTTGGTTAATTTGTTGCTTACCAAAAGAGTGCTGTCTCTCACAAATAAAAGATGTGTCCATTTTTATACTTTTTAATATTTCTATTGGCTTGCACTTTATATAATTTGAACATACCTCATATTCATAAATGTCAGTACTATTACATATTTTTAGTGTATTACTCCTTTTATCAGTATTAAATATTTTTTTGATCTCCTGTTCTGTCTGATAGTAACGCTATAAAATTCTCAAGTTAATATTTTGGTGGGTATATTTTTAAATATATTTATTTTCTTTTTTTAAAAAATATTTATTTATTTATTTTTAGAGAGATGGGAATTGAGGGAGAAAGAGAAGGAGAGAAATATCAATGTGTGGTTGCCTCTTGAGTGCCCCTGCCCCTAACTGGGGACCTGGCCTCCAACCCAGATACGTGCTCTGACTGGGAATCAAACCAGCAGCCCTTTGGCTTTCAGGCCGGCACTCAATCCACTGAGCCACAGCAGCCAGGGCTTAATATCTTTATTTTCAACAATTCTGTATTACTTTTTTTTCCAGGCTTGTCTCTGGTAAATAGTAATAGTTGAATATTTTTTGCCCCACCATCTCTTTCCATTGTTTTGATAACACTGTTCATATTTATCATAAATATTGATAGGCTCTGATTTATTCTTACCATAGTTTTTTTTTCTTCTGGTTTTGGCAACAATTTTTAAAGGCTTTCTTGACATCTATTAGATTGTATTTTTCAGTATTTCCCCCTCCTGCTTTGATAGTTATACATTTATGCATTTCTCTAGCGTTCAGCTTGTGCACATGTCAGCTCACATACAGAAACTTATACTTTCTTTTTAAAAAGTCTGGAGTCAAATACATATATATTCTACCCTTCCTTGCAACAAGACAAGCGATTTAGCATGTGTTTGTTCCCTTCCATACTCTTCTTCCTTCTCCAACTGACTCCCATGTTGCCATCTTATGGAATCTTATCTCCAGATATTTATTTAACACATATATACCCACATACTAATGATTTCAGTTTAGCAGTATACTTATTTTTATTATTTGGTTACCATGTTTCTTGCTCCTTACTGCCTCCCAGATTTTTCTTCTTCCTGAAATACATCCTTTAGTAATTCTTTCAAAATAGGTGGGTGGTTAACTTTCTGAAGTCTTACATGTTTGAAAATACCCTTAATTTATGAAAGAAGCTGAATGGCAGAATTTATTCATCTGATGGCAAGATTTGGGCCCCACGTCTTCCTCCTCACCAATCCTGCTAAATACAATTGAGTATCTAACAGCTGCTGAGACCACAGCTCCAGTCTTGCAGTCCCCCAATTTCACTCCATGACTAATCCAGCCTAAACTCCCCATACCGATGGGGACAGCGGTCCGATGGGAACAGCGGACAACTTTCAAAACACAGTGCAACTTAGACCTCCACCGATTTAGCATATAAATTCTTTAGGCTGTCTGCTCTGTAGCAGAACAGCTAGCTGTCTCGAGCTGTTTTGTTGTGGTGGTTATAGGAAAGGCTTGTGCCAACAGCTGTTAGTCGGCTTTCTTTCACAAATGTATCCTCATCGCTGAATGGTAGTTTGGCTAAATATTATTTCCTTTAAGAAGTTTTAGATTTTGTTTCCTTATTTCATGGCCCCCAGTGTTGCTGATAGGAAGTCCGTCTGTGTTCCGCAGTGGTCAGTTCCCTACCCACGTTCGCACTTTGTTCTGCAGCCTGCAGTAGATGCCTGCCAAGTTCACGGCCTACCGCTGTGGCTGCCAGTGCGCTCTTATTTAGGGACCCACGTTATTACTGGTCCACAAAAAGTCCGCACTCTGTTTTTTTAAAAAAATAAATCCCAATGTACTTATTAATTTCTTTAAAAATATAACTTAAAAATAATATATAATGATTTGGTGTTAAAAGGGGAGACTTCAGCATGTGTTCAAATTATTCTATTTGTTTGTTTGTTGGATGGGTCCATATCAAACTATAACCCTGAGGGAAAGCGTTGGGCATCCAGAGGAGGACTTTTATTTTTACTTTACACATTTTTTTATTTGAATTTTTTCTCATTAGTTTTCTTTAGATGAAGAAATAATGGCGTATATGGTGCATCGGACGTCTTCCTTTTCCACCTCCAAACGTACCTGCTGGATTTCTGCGCCTGCTCTGGTGCCTGGTCCCTGCTGCTGACCTGTGTGGGCAGCGTTAGGGGCTCCAGCCTTGAGTTTTCTGGTTGGGATCGCCCAGTGGGAGGCACCAACAGGACACCAGGCAGCAGTAGCAGAGTGAGGTGGGATATTTATTCTGTGGTCTCACCACCCTCTTCACCCAGCACAGACCCCATCACCCGTGTCGGTTTTGCCCCTACTGACGACAGGAGCTCCAGGCAGCCCTCTGCACACAGAGATGCTCATCACTTCATCTGTTTTTGAAAATTACTTTTCAATTACAGTTGACATATGATATTCCATTAATTTCAGGTGTGCAACATAGTGATTAGACAGTTCTGTGCCTTGCGCCTCACTTCCTCATCTTGCTCCTTCTGGCAGGGGGAGCAGCGGCGCCTGAGGGGTCCAGCTCAGAGAACCGCTGCCTTTGCTGGCTTCTCTATGCCCTACCCAACCTTTGTAAGTGGGGCCTTTATTAAATTCTCTTCAGATGAGTCACTTTGAGTATCATTTGTTTTTGTCCTGGGCCTTGACTGAAAATCAAAGCCAAAACCAAACAAAAAACCCAAAGCAATAAAGTATTCAGGTAACTTAATTATATACATTGGTCTGTTTGCTGTTTTATAACAATAGAATACTGAAGAGAGAATATAGGTGATGAAAACTTATTCTAGTTAAAGGACACATGCCACAGAGGGAAAGTGATGGCAAACATTTCATGAGTACAGACTGAGCACGGAAGTGTCTCTCCCTTTCCATACTGCGCTGTGGCCGGTTCAGTTCACAGGCATGAGTGAGGCCTCGCTGAGGGGTCCTGCTGCAGAGACTATAGAATCACAGAGAGGGGAGGGGCGGGCAGGGGGACTGCATGGTGCACGAATGAGCAGCGAAGTACCTCCCAATTTGTAATGAAGTGCTAGATTTAATCTGTGTGGCAATGATTTAAAAACCACCTCCCGGCTGCAGCTTCTTCAGTGTGCCCATAAAAACATTTTATTGGTGAAAATATAGTGCTGTTTTCTCACTGGCATTTTGGAGAGTAGCTAACAATGGCACCAGGAACACTTGCTGGGTGCCAGAGACTGTGCTCCAAGCTTTACAGGCATCATGACCCACAGCCCCAGGCCGAGCTCCGCAGCGGACACCACCACTGTGTGCAGTAGTGTGTGATAGTAGTGATACAGTGCCAGTTTTACTGATGAGGAATATCAGGCAGGAAGAAGTTAGAGACTCACCCATTATCATCACGTCATTAAATGACAGAGCTGGGATGCAAACCCAAACAGTTCGACTCTGAGCCCCACGCTCTCATCCATTGCGTTGTTTCTCCTTGTTATGATGTCTCTGCAGAATCATATATGCAAATATAATGCAGAAATACTGCTTTGTGCCTAACAACACACCATAGACATTTCACGTCACTAAATACACCATGTCATTTGTTTATTTATTTATTTATAAAATTGACTTTAGAGGGAGAGGAAAGGAGAGAGAGAAAGAAAAACATGAATGAGAGAGAGAAACATGAATCATTTGCTTCCTGTATGTGACCTGACTGGGGATCGAACCTGTAATCTTTTGTGGTATGGGATGACACTCCAACCAACTGAACCACCTGGCCAGAGCACACCATGTCAGTTTAAATGATGACATAATATTTAATTGTATCAATATGCCAGTTTGCTCAATCAATCTCATTGTTGGATATTAATTTACTTTCCTATATTCCCCTAATAATTTTTTTCTAATCTTGACTCCTCTCATAGTATAATCTCTGACCCCAGTATTTCCTTGAGCTTCATATCCTCATCTGTCAAATGGTGACGACGATAATGTTACTTCCCTCAGTGAGTGATTACCTATGCGCAGTCACGTACTGCGTAATGACGGGGGTATGTTCTGAGAAGTGCATTATTAGGCGATTTTGTTGTTGTTCAAACATTATAGGGTGCACTTACACAAACCTAGATAGCATACCCTCCTGCACACCTGGACTATATGGTAGAGCCTGTTGCTCCTAGGGCACAAGCCTACATAGCATGTTATTGGGCAAAGCACCAAATTAAGTGCAAGAGAAAATGAAGTAATTAACAGACATGGTAAACACAGTAAGTGTGAGGCTGCTGCTGGCAAATTTTTTTTTTGTAAGTAGAAATAGTACACTCTAAAATAAGGATAAAAGGTATAGCATAGTAAATATATAAACCAGTAACATAGTTGTTTCTTAGCATTATCAAGGTCATGTACTATGCGTAATTGTATGTGCTATCCTTTTATGTGACTGCGGTTTGCTCACACCAGCAGCACCTCAAACCCATGAGTGACACTGTGCAGTACGATGTTATGACAACTACGATGTGTCTGGATGATAGGGATTTTCTAGCTTCATTATAATTTTATGGAACCGCCATGGTTTATGCAGTCTTTTGGTGACCAGCATGTCATTATGCAGTGCATGACTACATAATGATAGCTATTATTATTATAATTATTATATATCACAATCATTGTTGTTGTGAAATAGAACATTTAACAATACTGGGGAATGGGGCTTTAGATGACTGGTTTTGTCCATTTTGCTTATCATAATATAATTTGTAATGTTTAAATGTACTGTATAATAAGGAAAACCAGATTGAGTTTCTTTTAAAAACCACGTTTTTCATTTAAAGGTAGGTTAAAATATACTTTAGCTCTCCTGCCCCACAAATGTGTTTAACATTGATCAACAAAAGTCACTTATCCAGGCCAAGTTCATGAAGTTTTATTTCACTGAGCTATACTTGTCCTGAGTTGTTTTTACCAGTTGTCAATATTTTACATTCTCTATGCAATCAGAAAATGGTTCCAATGACACTTATCAATCTTTCCCCTTAAATGCACAAGAGTCTCCCTTCAATTGCTCTGTATTAATTCCTGATGCATATGTTTCTGCTGGAGAGAGTTATTGGTGTTAGCAAAGCACAGGCACCCTTAGAAATGCTGGGAAGGGGCTCTTGCCTTTGTTATGGGGATGATATCATATTATCAGCCCCCCCTCCCCCATCTAGCTGTATGATCTTCTGATGACCTTTGTGACAGTTTCGTTTGGTGTCTTAATTCTAGTGAAATTCACACACTGGTGTACTTCTACCTGGGATCCATGCAGGGCTGAGATGGTAGCGTGTGCTGATGTTTTATCCTACAAGGAAATAATCAGTGAAATGCATCTTTAAAATAGATTATTATCCTTTTTACAAAAGGGAATCACAGGCATGTACAAACAGAATTTAGCGGATAGTCTTTGGATTCCAAAATGTAATTGTTTTCTCTATGAATGATGTCATGCCAATTGACTAATCCATAAAAAAATGTGTCTGTGTGTGAGAGAAACTGAGATTAAATTTTAGTCTTTTTCTTTAAGAAAGAGAAATTTAGTAGCTTTATGCTTCATTGTCAGCCAAAACAGCTTTGAACATATGTCATCTACTAAAAAGAAAGGTTGCTGATTTGACCTAAATGTTAATGAAAGAATAAGACCCAATTCTCAAGATATTTTTTCTTTTATTTAAAATGTCAACTATCACAACACATTATACAATGAAATGAAGACCTTAGAATCACATTAAAAGTTTTTAAAACATCTCTAAATAGTCACAAAACATAAAACATGCTGCAGGGATACAAATATAGTTTGATACCAAATCTCAGTCCATTTTCACCCTAAAAACTAACGGAGAAGCACAAGCCTGTCTGTGAGCTTCCTCCTCCTCAGCAGGAGCTCACATGACTGCTTCCAAAAAACAAAACTGATTTCCTTCTTTGGAGACAATATATTACTGACAGGTTTTTACAATTTCATTGAACACTGTGCTTTGTTGAGAAATTACCACTGATTTCTATTTCTAAGGGAGTCATCATATCAGAATTATAACACACTTTTACAACACATATTGGCACAATATGAAAAATAGACACTTTTTGAGTTTTCATCTCAAAACAATGATTATTATTAAATAAATAATTACTCCTCATAGTGCATTTCTCATCTTTTTACCTTTTGTTGGCCATTGACACAAATGAAGCTCGGTAAATAATACACTAATAGTTTATTTACGTCTTCTTTCGTAATTCTGCATTGCACTCCTTCCATAAGCTGCTGAGAACAAAGAAAAGAGAAGGGGTTCTTTAAGAGGATTCACCGAGGGAATAAAACAAAGTGCAAGGCACACATAAGGACTTTCAAAACTCATAATGACTTTTCCCCTCCATTGAAATATTTCCAAGAGTTTTATTTGCACATCTTTCAATCTTGCCTCCGTCTCTACCCTGACTGGCAGTGACCTAACTGTGGAATTCTTGGTAACTCTGCTCATCCATCCTGTACTGGGCACCCCCAAAGCACATTTCCACAATGTATTGCGATGTTGATTCTCAGCAGCATTCTCAAACAGTGGCAGACACCCCTGGTAATTTATAGCAAGGACAGTGCCTAAGTTAGCCAGGAATAGTCATAGGATAGAAACAAAATGTGGGACTTTTATTCTAGGACAGTCAACAAATTTTTGGCCAAATCCAGCCAGTTACCTTTTCTTGTATATAACATTTTACTGGAACATGTCCCCACCCATTTTACATATTGCACGGCTCACAAAGCCTAAAATGTTTACTATGTGGCTCTTTCTAGAAAAAGTTTGCTGATTCCTGTTATAGGGGTAACTTATGGTGTGACAGTCTCTGCCTGTCTTGTGGATGCCTCCTGATGTCCTTGAGACTAAAAACAGCCTCAGTCTGTAGGTAGGACAATTGTGTCATCAAAATGCAACAGTTTCACTTACCTCCTAGCACCCTAATGTCCTGTGAAAGGTTAACCACTGCTTCTGAAAGTACTTAATGCACACCTAGCAACCTGAACCTAACGCACACTGGCTACCTGAACTAAAAAAAAGACATATGATATGATATGATATGATATGATATACAATTTCAGAGGGGTCTGTAACCACAAAAGTGTAAGATCAGACTGCTATAATCAAAATAGTCAAGTCTACTTTTCATCATTTTCACTAACATTTTATATATGAAGATTTACATCATAGTGAACTACTATGCTTTTGAAAATTTAGTATGCCCTGTATAAAATTTTAAATTTGAATAGAAACAGGAGGCAGAAGTCTGAAAGATACGTAGAAACCACGGGTGCTACTGCAAGCCTTTTTCCCAGTGTTCCCAGTGGGAAGGATTTGTTGAGAGAGAAGGTAGGTCAAGTTTCCAGCGTCATCACTTCCCCTTCAACACGGAGCAGAGGGTCTTCAGCATCCAGCTGTCCCGTAAGTGAGGTCAACGGTAAGCTGCTTGTTTTGTCAATCACAAATGCATTTCTGGGGTAGAAGAGTCTGAGCCCCAAGCCCCCCAGCCCGGGCAGTTCTGAAGGAAGCGAACAGTTCATTTCTCAGCCTGGTTTGTTCATATGAGGAGGAGGAGAATGAGCACAAGTTCATGTCAGGTAACATGATTCCAGCCCTCAGAGAAGTGAGGTGAATGCTAACGGGAACTTAACAAAGGTCGATCAGAGATTTAACTGGAACATCGTGTCCTGTTTACTCAATGCAGAATTTCTTCTTGGGTCCGTGAACCCTCCAAAACCCTACGTAAACTTTTGTGTGTGTGAATGAGGAGAGGAGGGTTTTTGTGGGAAGGGGATTTCTAGATTTTTCTAGATTGTCAAGGGGGTTTGTGATCTCAAAAGGATAAGGATCAGATGGCTGTAGAAGATGATAATAACTTTGCCCCAACTGAGTATATGAAAAGATCTCTGAGTATGGATTACATTCTTGCCCATATTTTTCCTTTTTTATTTCTTAACTAAAATAGAGGAATGAAGATTTAGTCATTAATTCTGATTCTATTCTATTTATTATTTATTATACATTATCACTTTAAGTCTATTTAATAGCATTGAGTCTTCTGAATTGTACAGTATCTATATTATTTGTAAAGTTAAGCATGTTCTGAAATGTATCAATTCTGGAAATGGAGAGGTGAAGACTAATGCAATCATCAAGAAAACCAGAGCTATATGTACTTCTGATATGAATAAAGCCTGTGTGGTTCAAATTTATATTCCCTTTCCAAAAGCCATGCAATAATACATATCAATGAAACAATTTTAAGTCTTTGATTAGGTAGACCGGTAATGTCTTTAAAATTTAAACTTGAGCAGCCCCAAAATTACTGATGAAGAAATTCAAATATAGTAGTCTAAATCTGCAAGGTAGAGAACCAATGTAAATACTAGCAGGCATCACTTTTACATGATTTTCCCGATAATTAAGAATTAAACCAGCATACCTTTGTTACATATTTCCTAGAAATTTGAAATATTTTCGATGGATAGTACAGGTGCTTATGACTTTCTAGTTAATTACACGATCAGTATTTTACTTCCATTTTTACTCAGTATAAAATGAAGAGAATTTGAATGGTTTTCCCAAGGAAACTAAACTATGGACTGCAAGGCCTGAATGTGCTTAACAAGTCAGTCTCCATGAAAATGACATAGGGGTTATTTAACCTTGAAAATACTATGATGAATGAGTTTTCAGATATAAGTATGCAGCATTTATATAGAAAATAGAAACGAAAGAGAAGAAAGGAAACATGCAGCATTCGTATCAAGTGAAAGAGTTGTTCAGAATTAAAATGGGCCATGAGAATGGTGGCCTCTACTCTCTCTGAAGGCTTTGTAGCCAGGACTGATTGTATATCTCTAGGGTGATGTGATTATGTTCCTTTTTAAAGGCACTGGGATGGACCATATTATTCTCGAACATCCTTCAGGATGTTTTAGAGTCCGAGCTTCTGTCACTTTATGAAGAGCAAGTAATTTGTATAAATGAATTAATTTTGTTTTGTTTATTTCTTTATTTTTGTGTTGGGAAACTGCCAGATGTAATGTCATACAAGACTTTCGAATTACCTTGGTAACAAGTGAAAATCAGTCTTATTTCCTGCATCTCCCACACTCTTAGTTCAGTAAGGTTAAATGTGGTTTATTTAACAGATATAAGGGAAAGAATATTAGACTAGCCCAAGATTCAGGTTAGGTAGTGATTAAAGGGGGCAGACACTGGCAAGGCTGGCAGTTCAGCGAGATTGTTATTGTGGTGATGTCAGTTCAATCAGCTCTAAATCCATTCTTGGATTTATTTATTGCAGTTAGATTGTTTTCTAACTGCAATAATAACCATAAATACTTATTTTAAATTCATTATTCCTTTTTAATACTTTGGAACTATGCCTTAGAAAGAAAATAATACAAGTAAATCTAAGATACTATCTATTTTCAGTCATGATTTTATACATACCAGAATTAAAAGTTCTTTTGCCCATTAGTCCAACAAAGGAATCTGTTTTATGCCCTGGAAAAATACATTTATGGGTATTTTAATATGTATATCACTAGGAAATAAACTGTTATAGCTAGCACCAAAAAAAAAAAACAAGCTTTCAAATATATGTGCATAAAATACATATATATCTATTTCAAGTTTTGGTGAGTCAGAAGAAATGAGGATTCCTAATAAGTCTTATAAATGATACTAAAATGGTACAATGAAAGCACTTCTCTCAATTCTGCATCTAGATATTCCCTTTATTCATATTATATTTATCTGTTTATAAAGTTTTAAATATTGCCGCTATTGAAGCTAGCTGCGATTTTGGGGAAGTCAGTTTCACACTGTGTGACAGAGAACTCTCCAAGCCTACTTCCTTTTGTTAATGGATAGGCTTTATTTCTCAGGAACTGAACCTTAGTGAAGTCAGAGCCCTACATCTGACAATTACAAACTTGTAGAAGGTCACTCTTTCTATTTTATTGGATTTTAAATACTTCTTTTGGAAAATGTGTCAGTTTTGATAGTAGTGGAGTTCATTTATTTTCATTACTAGAATTTTTCTATATATAATTCCCTTGAAAGTCAACTCCTTATAAAGTAAGTAACAAATGATTCATTCAGTTCCGAAGATGAAGTCCCTGGGAAAGATCACCTTAAGTCTAGTGGGAGGATGTCTCTTGTTTACACTGGATTCCTTGAAAATAGGGCTGCGGCCTCACTGCGACCTCCTCTGCCACCCAGGGCACCAAAAACCCAGGTGAGGCTGAGTGCACGGACAATTAAGATGGTCCCCTGGGACGGCCTGTCAGCTCCGGTTCCATTAACTGGGAAACTGGGGTCTAATGACGGTCAAGTGTCACAGTTTTGCAGTCTTCGCTGCCTTCAGAAATGTCTCACTGTGCTCTGATAGACCGAGGTTTCCCACTGAGTTATGGAATAAAAAAACTGCATTTCCATTTCTACCTTTAGGAGGGATTATCTACTCAGACATTCACTGGAGCCTCTTGGCTGCTACATCACCCTAATAAGGGATGTCATTATGGCATCCAGCATACTCAAAATGAGTTATAAGATACTGATGAATGTTTGGGGTTTTCGCTTGTTTGTTTTTGTTTTGCAGTGGAAGTGGTGGTTGTGGGTGTCAGGAGAGAACGTGTGATGGACTTTTACCCCTGGGATTGGAATTCTTATCTAAACTAACAATTTACAGGAGTTAAAAGTTTTTTTAGCAGCTTAATAACAACAACAAATATTTATTATCTTATAGTTTCTGTGGGTCAGAAATTCAGCAGCGGTTTAGCTGGTAGTTACAGGATTTTTAATATAAAGTATCATTTTGGAAAGTATGTTATATCTAAATCACAAAGCTCTAAACAATCATGTTCTGGATGTAAATATAATATGAGTCTCCATCATTCTTATATTGTCTTAATTAAACATAGTAAGCCCTAAGTTATGAAATAGAGCAGGTGTTATATAAATTGGAACCTAATCTCTTAACATTTGTATTTGATAAATGTCAAAATAATTTTGAACTTACTTTTTTGAGAGATCAGGCCATGTCCTAGAAGAAAGAAAAAAGAAGCAAACACAATAATTTGTTTTAAAGATGCTATATTGTATCTTTTAAGTACAAAATAAATTGAATTTTAAAATATGTAACATTTCCCATTCATAAACTCTCCTGAGGAATATAGCAAACCATAAATGTTAATAAAATTATTGATAATAAAAACAAAATATGTTAACAAAGGAAACATATTTTAAGTGCTTGCTATGGGTCACAGATTCAAATCCAGGACTGTGAGACTCCTGAGGTCTGTTAATAGCTGTTAGGCAATGCCGCCTCTGCTTTCCTATAAGAAGCATATATTCAAGGAGGGCTACTCATCTGATGCTCAGGAACGAGAGATACAAGTCCATCTCTTCATTAAACAGACATCATCGTGAATCTGTATTTCAGCCCATTAAAGACATTTTTCATTTCCCTACATAAGCATTGACAATAGTAAAATATTTATTAAAAATGTTTACCATAAAGAGCCTTTAACAGGGCCACTTGTTTTTCAGGTGAGGAACCTGATGAGAAACAATTGACATTAACAATTTACAGGTTCCACGGATAGTACCACGCATTCAAAGAAACTGATATTTCTATCGGAGACAAGGGGCAGCGAAACCTATTCTAACCCCAGTGCTTTATAATCAGCTTCCACATGCACTCATAACATTCCGAGTACTACCCTGTGGAGGCCCGTGCCTTCTGCTCTGTCAGTTTGGATCTTTGTCAAGAAGCTAAGGTTGTTTTGGGCCTTACACTGAGAGCTGTGTACAACGGATGCCTCCCTCTCCCCGCGGGCACATGCCTGTGTTAGTGAGGTGCAGGCTACAGCAGTGTGCAGTGGGGGCGGGAAGGGATGAGGAGTGGGGGTGGTTACCACATGTTTTAGGCTGGAAATCTCTACTCCAAGAGCAAGAGATAATCTGGGTGCTCTGAGAATAAGCAAGCAGACCAGGCGGGTTGCCAGGAGAGAGGGATGGCTGTTCATCTCACCAGCATCCCGTTTGCCCATTAATCCGAGGAAATGCCGATTAGGCTTGAGGCTCCGGGAGATTCTCAGCAGAAGAGGGTCAAAGGGCTCCGGCAGCTCCTCCTGGGGGACAGACATACGGACAAACAGTGGTGTAGCAATCTGTGCAAGGCTCCCAGACGTCTGAGTCATTCCAGTGGTGAGCTCTAGCCCTGGGCTCAACTCAGCTGCCTGCGGTGGGACCCGTGCTGGGCTCGGAGCTGGGCCCGGCTTGGAAAAGGAGGGTAGGGGTGGCCGGGCTCCCCCGCCGCAAGGCTGAGAGGAGTCCTTGGCAGGATGCTCCCTGCCTCCACCCCTCTCCGCGGAACTCGTGTTGAGCGCCACCACCTCCCCCAGGCCCATGCGAGTTAGCAGGAGGCACAAAGTCGTACAGCCCTTCACGCTTTCGGCTCTTTGCTCCTAGGCTGGGGACCCTCACTCATCTGCCTCCAGCCACCTGACTTTGTCTCGACTGTAGCGTGGGCTTTGGGGACGGCTCACCACCCTAAATGCGCACAGGTGTGTGTCGAAGGTGGGAAAGGGTGACACCACTTAAGGCCACCTGCAGGACGCTACTTTCGCTGTTCCTGCGAGGCGTGCTCCCTTGCACCAAGAGCCTACGAGTCATACAGATGAAAACTTGCCGATACATTCTCAGGTCCATAAAATAAATGTCACCACAGGAAGTTAGCTTCCCACCCACCTCCGTCCCTTTAAACCCACAGCATCTCGCCCTTGCCCCCCGCTTCTGCCGGTGTCCAGCACGCCCTCCTCTCCTCCTCCCCAGCATTTCCAAACGTCACGTCCTCGAAGCTGGGCTGGAGTCCCCGAAATCCCCCTTACCTGGGGATGAAACCTTGTGAAGTTTCCAGCCTTGTGAGGACCCTGGGCTCATCAAGGAAGGCATTATAGCTCCAGCGAGTTTCTGAGACCCGCCCATGCAGCTTTCAGGAGGAAACTTACATGGTGGGCACACAATCTGACGCGGAACTCAGACGGTGGCGTCGCCTTACATCCCCCCCACCCCCACATGCCTCCACTGCCACCGGTCCTACAGGTCGTGATTGCCCGCCAGGCTAACTAGAGTCTACCGCGGGGAAAGTGACAGCTCTCCAGCTCAGGAAGAACGGCGAGGGCCAGCGTGGCACCTGGACTCACTTTGATCTGGTCGCTGTCGGACCAGTCGGACCAATAATTCAGATCATCATTGGCTTCGATTTCTTCTGCGAACAGTTGAGTGGAGACGAGAAAAAAGACTGCCAAGGCCACGAGGATTTTCATGCTGGATTTCTGGGAGGAGTAGGGAGAAGAGATTGAGGAGGGAAAAATTACATATATTGGGGGTGACTAACCGAGAGCTGGGGTAGCGACATTGTCGGTCCCACAACGGAATTAACCAAGATAAAAAGCCTAAGGGCTAAAGTCCCATCTATATACCCTTTAGGAGAGGGGATCATACCCCAAAGCTTCTCAAATCCCCTTTTTCCTGGATAACCAACTCCACCAGCCCCCAACCCACCAACCAATCCACACCTTCATGCCTGGAGGTTCTGCAGGTGGGAGACAAAAGAGGGACTTTGGCAATTGGGGTACTCGTCTCCCTGCTGTCCCCACACTGTCCCTCGCCCCAGCGGCCCCATCCAGTGCTGCTAGCCGCCACCTGGGTGCGATGGGCCGCGCGGAAAGACCCCCTGGCAGGGCGCAAGCACTTACTGCGGCGGGCGGGTCCGCAGGGTTCCTCTGACTGGTCTGAGCGCACGCACTGCGCTCCGCACTGCCTGTCGGTCGCCGGCGTGGTAGAGGAGAAGGTCGCAGCGCGCTTTCTGCCTGCTTGGTGCCGCGCGGTATTTATACCAGGCTCCACGAGCTTGGAGACCCACGTGACACGCTCCCCCACGCGACTTTCTGCTCAATATTTAATTAGCCACCTCCTCTCCTTTCGCTTGCGTCTGATTGAGAGTTTCCGAGACGGTAACCCGTCGGTGCCCACAATATGTGGACCCAACTGGGTTCGAAATGACGCAATTTTAGGAAAATCAAGATCTCGCCATCCAATCCCCAGCGGCCAGTCTTCTTCCGCCTGCAGATCTGACGCCCCCTCCCCTCGCCTTCTTCGGATCAGATCAGGGTTCCATGACACCTGAGATTACTCATCAAAACTGAGCAAAATGACTCATTCCTCGGACTTCCGCAACTTTTCCGTCTTTTGGGACGTCAGAATAAGTTGCACTTTTTAGGATGGCCACATAACTTCAGAGGTTAAGATTTCGGCAACCGTACTAAGAAAGGCACATTTCAGATGGAGGGGGCATTGCTTTTTCTATTTCCCGCTGCAGGGTTTTAAGTGTTTCTGAGATACCACGTCCTTGTATGAGCAGGGGCGTCCTGCTCTCAGATCAGCTAGACTACCTGCAGTTCTTCAGCATTACAAAAGGATTTTTAGTCTCTCATAGTACTTCGGACGATGGAAGCAGATTTATTTTACATTTTTGAGAAAGGAGAATGTGAACGTGACATTGCACGTAGAATACGTCAGTGCCGTTCTAGGATATCTTTTGTTCCGAGATAGTTAAGTCCTCTTTCCGGACACATCTAGGAGCAGGGTTTGGAAGAGGACGTGCTTGCACGTCTCTCCTGCCCTTTCTTGCTAAGACTCAGAAACCAGCAGAATGGTACAAGATTTTTACCGGGTATCTCTGAAGGACTCTATACAGATCATTCGTAGATTTCGTATATGGAAATAAGTGTAGTGAGGATGCTAAATGGGCAGTCATGGACAATATGAAACTGTTAGCTTAATAACATCTGTACAGAAATCACAGCTTTCCATGAAGCCGTGGTTTGCCTTGCAGACACATTTCTTTCATCTTTAAATGAATTAAATGATATTCCTTGGCTGGATTCGTTTTCACCTCTTAGTATTATATTTTTCAGTTAATTATGATTTTTTGGTGTAATGCATAAAAGAAATAATTTTTGCGACTTATATAAAATAAGCCAGTAATTTTTTCCTCTAATAGTTGTTCTTTTTAAAATAACCCTGCATTTTGTAAGTTCCATGTATCTATCTCATTTTTTAGGCCTAGCTTTACAATGTGAGGCATTCTAATTTTTGTTTTTATAACTTTTTATATGGAAAATTATAAACATACAAAAGTAGAATCATTCACTTGAAAGAGTTTGCAAGTTTCACCTACAAACTCTTCATATTTCCCCTCCACTCATATCATTTTAAATAAAATACCAGACATCATTTTGACTAAATAGTTCAGCATGTCCATATGAGTGATAAGGATTTCTTTAAAAAATAAAAAAAGAACCATGACATTTTTCCACCTAAAGCAACATAAAGTAATTCTTTACAACATTAAATATCCAATCAATTGTTCAGATATCCCTATTGTTTTATAAACCCCTACCCCATACAATTTACTAGTTGATATCAGAATTGTAATGAAGTTCATGACCTGCACTTGGTTATTTATCTTTAAAACCTCCCCTAATTTATAGTTCTTTTCTGTCCCACCCTCCCTCCCTAACCCCCTTGCAGTATATGAATAAAACTAATCAGTGAAGTGTAGTATGTTTTGGACTTTGGTGATTGCCTCCTTATGGTTTCTTTTAACTTGTTTCTCTCTCCTACTTCCTGTTAGTTGGTAGTTGTATGTGGAACATGGGAAGCTTTATCTCATGTAAGTTCAATTTTTCTGACAAGGCTACTTTACATGTATTGTTAGGAAGCACATGATATCTGGTTATTTATCTATTGATGATCATTAATTAATTCATTAGTACTTTCAAAATAGTGTATTTTATCATTCATTATTTTTGTTAGCTGGACTATTTCTTCTATATAAAGAGAAAATTTTTTTCTCAACTATTTAACTACTTCATGACATGGCAAATATAAGAAAGATGGGATAAGTGCTTGGATTACTTTTCTTTACTAATTAAAAAAAAAGAAGTTGGTGAGTTAACACATTAAAATATGTTCTTTTTTTCCCAAATATTTTAGGATTATTATGACCTCATGAATTTAAACACATTTAAAGTATTTCAGTCCATCAAAGAAAGAAAGAAGCAGGTCTTCTTCTAACTGATGCTCAAATTATTCCATTTTTTTCTGGCCAGCAGCTGACATTTCAAATGGGCTTCTCAGACTTTGATTTACGTTAAGTAGGCTTTAATGACTTTCTTGGTTTTTGGTAGGGCAAGCTATTCCAGGTTTAACCTGTGTATTTTCCGTCTCAGTCCTGCAGTTCGCATTCAAGGAACTCTCATTTCATTTGAATTAGAAATGATAACTAGAGCCCTGGCTGGTGTGACTCAGTGGATTGAGCGCCAGCCTGCAACCAAAGGGTAGCCAGTTCATTTCTCAGTCTAGGGCACACACCTGGGTTGCGGGTCAGGTCCCCAGTTGGGGGTGCCTGTTCTCTCCCTCTCTTTCTCCCTCCCTTTCTCAAAAAATAAATAAATAAAATCTTTAAAAATGATAATTAGATATTATAATCTGGGCATTGTGGGTGCTCATTGCTGCTGAGCTTTTTATGGTTTCAAGGCCAATGAATAGAGTTGAAAATCTGTGCGTGTGTATATGTGTGTAAAATTATGAATGTATACTGACACTTTCTATTCAAATCTAGACTCTATAGAGTTTTTCCTTGATGTCTTCTGTTTTGCATCTTTTCTAACGTGCCCCCAAATTCCAGTTCCCAGTGACATTAACACGATTATTCACTTGCTTCATCCCAATATATAATGCCAACATGACCAGCTACATGATTATTAGAAACAGATTGAGTTTGCATTTGCAATTTTTTTTTCTTTAAGATACATCACATGAGCTAGGTATGTTTGATCAATTTACTGTGTTTTAAAGTCACTTTAAAAGTTCTTCTCTGTGTCGTTATGCTACCAACTCTTATACACATGGCTTTATTTCCTTATTTTGCTCTTGAGTTTCAGGGATTGTTTTTAAGTTTAATTTCATTTTTAAATTATGTAAAATACATGGTTCAAAGTCAAGTATTCCAAACATAAGGCAGTCAAAGACATGTAGCTTCACTTCCTATCCCCACAGCCACTTCCCTCTAGTAGCCACTTCTTAGGTTTTTAGTTGATCCTTCTGTGATTATTGTTATTGTTGTTGTTCTTACTTTAATACAAGCAAATATGTATTCATATCCCTGTGCACCCTGTAAAGTTTCATACTTAAAGTGGGGAATTTTAGATTATTTACTTGTTTTTGTTTCTCAGTTGTTGATGTGGTTTATGAGGTAACAGTAAAGATAGCTCTTTCACAATTTCTTCCCTGTTAGCTCAATGTAAGTAGGTATAGAACTCTGTTCCAATGCCCTATGTTGCAAGTGCTCCACAGTACATAACACAAAAACTGTTTCATTGGATTGAGTAATAAATAATGATGAGGTCAAATTGATTAAAGAATATGTTTCCCACCTTTTCCATCCCATCTGTTAATTGCTGACTCAGTGTTCTTAGTAATACCATGCAGTTACTGACACTTTCTCCTTGAACATTGCAAGCGTTGGGACATTTATATTCTTTATTTGTTTTCTTTGGGATATTTGCACTTTTTATTTGTAGTTTATTTGTTTTTATTTGGGATATTTGTAGTTTTCCAGAGCATCAAATTTATGAAACAATACATTTTAATAAAATTTATGTGTAAGAAATAGAATAGCAAAAAGTCAGTAGTTAATAAATTATTTTTATGTTTGTAAATTTAAAAACTGTAGAAAAGTACAAAAAAAATGAGTATTATCCATTTTCTCATAACCCAGAGTGAACCACTACTAATACCTTGACATACAAGTACTGCTTACAATTTTTAAAGGCAAAATAGTCATCTGATTATTGTTGTAAAATAAGATACTCTCTTTATAAAAAACAAAGCAAAGAAGCAAAGTACAGTAATGTATTTTTTAGAAAATTACCCCAAACTCAGAAATTGCCACCCTTAGCTTTGAAAGAATATCATTGTGAATATATTTCTATCATATTATATGGTTATAAAAGTAGAGTGGTAGGCAGGTAAATAAAAGTTATAAAAATGGGATGAGACCCTCAAAATATTTTTAATGAAAGATAGTTATTTATATTTTGTTTGACTTAAATAGAAGAAAATCAAAGGTAAAACATGTTTATTCACCACAAGATATTATTTTTCCATAAAAGAATCCATTAATGTTGAACAAACAAATAAGATTTAGGAATAAACATGAAGAGGCTAGCAGGTAACATTAAAAAAATCAATATTTAGATAATATCTATTTATTCCCTGGTTTGAAAGATGAGGACAAGCCCTGGCTGGTGTAGCTCAGTGGACTGAGGAGGACTGTGAACCAAAGTGTTGTAGGTTTGATTCCCAGTCAGGGCACATGCCTGGGTTGTGGGCCAGGTCCCCATTGCGGGGTGTGTGAGAGTCAACCACACATTGATGTTTCTCTTCCTCTCTTTCTCCCTCTCTTTCTCCCTCTCTTCTCCTCTCTCTAAAAATAAATAAATAAAATCTTTAAAAATAAAAGAAAGATGAGGACATTGGCACTCAAACTTTCTCCCATCTCCCCTTCCCCCAACACCTCCTTGTAGTTACATGATTATTTTAACATTATTCAGGTTTATAATATTCACATTTAGTTTTGCTGCCATACTTTCATTAATTGTTTATTCTCTATTTAAACAGACTCATTGTTCACCACCAGTTCTTTTAACCCAGCTCCGCCATTCTTGAGTTTCCTTTTACTTATTTTTTGTATGGCTGGATGTCATTGTCAAGCAACCATTTTTTTCCTTGAGAAGAAATGAAGTGAATTATGTTCCCTGAGTTCTTTCATGGTTGTGAATGCCCGTTAGTGACTTCTAAGCTCAAGTGACATCTAGATTACTCATGTTTTCAAATTACATTGTGTTTCTCAGGACATTATGGACATTGTTCATTGTGGAATTGAGTGTTATGAAGAACTCACAGGTAGAACAGTTTTTTCCCCATGTTTGTATGTAATTTTCTTTTGCTTCCCCCCACCTTGAGTATCTGAGGAATTCTTTCTTTGTTCTTTTAAAAATATTTTATTTATTTATTTATTTATTTATTTATTTATTTATTTATTTTTAGAGAGAGGAATGGAGGGAGAAAGAGAATGAGAGAAACATCAGCATGAAGAGATACATCAGCTGGTTGCCTCACACACGCCCCCAACTGGGGACCTGGTGTGCATCCCAGATGTGTGCCCTGACTGGGAGTCGAACATGCAACTTTTCAGTTTGCAGGATGGCACTCAGTCCACTGAGCCACACCAGCCAGGGCTCTTTGTTCTTGGCATTTAATGGTTTAATTAAGGGATGTGACTTATTGTTGATTATCCATCTAATTTTCTTTGAGTATGAACTGTTTTTGTTATGCAGATTATTCTTTCTTCATTGTAGGGAAGTTTTATTGTATTGGGTCTTTAAATATATCTTTGGAGCAGAAATCCCACTTCAAGAATATTATGGTCTTTTTTGGATCATATTTTCTAACATATACATAAATATTTTAATCTGTAGCCTATCTCATGTCTATAATATTCTTCCAGATCACTCCAATTCTTTGCCCTTTCTCTCTGCATTCACTTAGGTTATCTTAACTCTTTCTTCTTTGTGTCAGTAATTCAGTTTTGTCTATTCTGTACCTTGCTGTTACTAATTTACTTATTATTTTCCATAATCAGTTTGCATAGTCCCCTATTTGTTTTCATGAACTAGTAATTTCCTTTTTTATCTCATTAATTGCCTTATCAATTTATTGGTAGGCTCTTATTTTATTGTATTTATGTTTTTGTTAATATATTCTTAGTGTGAAGTAATTGAGGGAATTTTCTTTTGTTTTCTGAGTCATGTTTTCTAGTTGAGTGGTGAAATGGGTGAGTTTTGAGCAAGCATTGCCAGTTTTAATACTGGCATAGCCATTTGCTAGCCCTGTGACCTTGGATAATTTACTTAAGCACTATCTGCCTTAATTTTCTAATCTGTCAAATAGGATAATAAATGATAATAAATAGTACTTACCTCATAAATTTCTGTGGGGATTAAATGAGTAAATACATGTGAAGTGTAAAGGAGAGTACTTAGCACATGCAATATATGTCAGCTATTATTCTAGGTGGCTGTGTGTGTGTGTGTGTGTGTGTGTGTGTGAATGGTTAATTTTATGCATCAACTTGGCTAGGTTTTTGTTCCATCAAACACCACTGTAGATATGGCTGTGATGGTAACTTTTAAGATGCAATTAATATTTAAATCAGTAGACTTTGGGTTAGGCCATTACTCTCTATTATATGGGTGGGCTTCAGCCAATCAGTTGAAGGTTTTGAATGAAAAAGACTGAGGTCCCTCGAGGAAGAAGAAATCCTGTCTCCAGGCTGCCTTTGGACTCAAGACTCAACTTCTTGCTAAATGTTTGGCCTGTCAGGCTGCCCTGTGGATTCCAGATCTGCCAGCCCCACAATCCTCTGAGATAATCCCTTAACCCTGAATTGATTCCTTAAAACCAATCTCTTTTCCACACATAATACACACATCGTATTGGTTCTGTTTCTCTGGAGAATCCTAATCAAGTGTGTAATAGATTTACATTGTTTCTGAGCCCTTCTCTCCAACTGGAGGTTGTTTGGGTGGCTCTGGGCAGATGGAATGGGAGTGACTACTCGACTGTTCTTACAGTTTGGGGGATTTTTTTCCCTGTGAGGAATTTTGCATTCCTTTCACTTTTCTTGGCTTCAGAGAGGGCATGGGGACTTGGATGAAGCGCGGGTGCAGTCCAGACACCTAGAGTTTGCTCTTTGCCCTGAGATGTGCAGAGTCTTGTTCCATGTCAATTGCCGGGTTGGCGGGTCTGTTCCGTTTTCAGGAGGTTGTCTCTTGGACTTTGATCTCTGTGATTTCTGTGTGGCCCCCCACGCTCCATAAAGTCAATTCTATTGTTCTCTTTTCTAGCATTACTTGTTTTTCTTGCATTTTGGAAGAAGATAATGATCTACCAACTCAGTTTTCTTCTCTCCATGTGAGGCTTCATTGAGAATTCTCAGAACTTTGTCAATTTACCGGTAAAACTTTTGGAAGGTGAGGACAAGGAAAAGGATACATGGGCTGTGAAGGAGCCAGGCAGTGATGGGCCTTTGTGCTGTGTTCTAGAATTTTCCATTTCATTGTCTGCAGGCTCTCAAAGATTATTGCATTAATTACGGCTCTTGGTTTATTTGGTTGCTGATTATAGATTTTCTTTTTTTCCTCTGGAATTAAGCATTTTTTCATTTCATGAAAAAGAGCTACCACCATAGAAGCAAAGGCAGGGTTAGAAGGTTCTGCACCATCTGAGGTAGGCTAGAGGGAATTTTAAGCAGCTCTACTCAAAACCAGGTAGCAAAATCATGGTTTCATCAGGGAATACCAGTCCCCTGTATCTGAATGTAATTGCTGCCCTTCGTGTTTCATGATGCTGCATCTTCAAGAATTTCATGTTTGTGTTGCTGTCCTTTGTCCAGAAAGCCCCTTATTATGGGAAACTCACTAATTCAAAAGACACCTGCACCCTGTGTTCACTGAAGCATTGTTTACAACAGACAAGATATGAAAACAACCATTGTTCACCTATGGATGATTGGATAAAGATGTGGTACATATATACAATGCAATACTTCTCAGTCATAAAATAATAAAATATTATGGAAACTAATTTTAGTTCCTGATAAAGTCAGAAGTGGATACATTATTGAAAAAAGGATACAGTATTCTACCCCTCCAACCCTCTGCATATTAATTCCATAAGAAGAATTAATTCAATAAACATTTATTTAATGCTTGTTATTTGCCAAGTCAATATGGTGCTGGGAATACAGAGATGAATGAGACAGTTTTTGCCCCAACAAAATCACGAAAGTCAGGGAGGCAGGACAGATAATAGATTCTATCACAGAGGAGGGAGCATTGTATTATGGGAGTGTGGAACGAAATTTCCCTAGATGGGATGGGGTGGAATGAAAAGCATTCCTGGGAGACGAATGGCTTAAGCAAAGGCAGGGAGGTAAGGATGTGCATCAGACATCCATGGAGAAGCTGAAGTCACGGAGCTGGAGGGGGCAGGCATGGGGACCTCAAACCAAATGAAGTCAACTGACAGCAACTCTTTTTTCAGTCTAAACATCAGCAAATTCTATTAGCAAGCAAAAATAACTTGCTCTGGAAGAAAAGCAAAGCTCACAGCTATTGTTTTTCACATAGTCACTAGTGTTCTTGAATAAAAAATTAGGAGTTTGATGGTTTTTGAACTACTTACAGTAGTCAAGATGACAGTCTTTAAAATATTTTATTAAATGTGTTTTCCTTTCATTGCTTCTGAATGCAATTAAAGAATTCACATTGTATATATTTGCCAAAAGACTGAAAGTAATCTTATTCAACATGACTCTGCAGTCCTAAAACAATAAACCAGACTAATAAGTCTACTGAAAATACTCCTAATCAGATATCAGTTTGGTTAAACTGGATCCTTAAAGGTCAATAATTCAATTAAAATTAGGTACAGTCAACCCAATTGTCTTAGTAAAATGTCAAGTTTATAACATGTCATAGGAACACTAGTTAAAAATCTGGAAGTAAATCATTTCTACTAGATTAATGATGAGAATGTTCACATTTTAATTCAATCTGGTACCCTAAGATAGGGAAGTATATATTTTAAAGTCAAACTGAGAAACCCATTGGTGGAGCCATACCTTATTCATTTCTTTCTCTAGGCAGTAATTTAATAGTTAATGTGTCAGGCAGTTGACTTTGAACTCTTTGCCAGCTGAAAGTATAGTCTACCCTGGACCCTTTCCTTCCTGATTGCCCGAGGCCGGTGAACACTTTGCCATTTGACATCAACAGCCCCTTGGCTGACATGGCTCTCATTAATGTCTCTACTAGTAAGTGGGTTATGAACTCAGACTATCTGATTCCAGAGTCCATGGCACTAGCTCTTACTCACCGTATTGTCTACATGGCTGAGGAGTTGGTGCTAATGTGCTGAGTGTTTGGGTAGAAGATGCCTAAGGGAACTAACCATCTATTCCTGTTTTCTAAGCTTTATTTCAGAGTCAAATCAAGTCATTGTAAAGCTCATTATTTGGGTTTTATTGTTCCTACTTTCTATAAAGATACCATCACAGGTATATGGTAAAATATCTTCAACTTTAATTGGGAGTTTGGATATAAGAGTTTTTAATATAAGACATTGCTTATGAGGATTATATATATTTTAATTGAATAGCTATTAGAGTATATAGTTTATTGTGGTTTTATCATTCCTAATATAAAATACTCTGAGATTTATTTCTTTTATAATTCAGTGTTTCTCCCCTGGAACGCTGATGTATTTCCTTATATCAGATGGGAGCTATGTAATCCAACATTTTTCACCTCTCCCTAGTTTTTATTTTATTTATCTTGGCTATCAAAGAACTCAGAACTAATTTTTAGATTTCATTGTGCTAACTTTCTGGTCTAGTCTGATTACTCAACATTTTTTTTTTAGAACTTGGCTCTTCTAATGTTTTAAGGTTTAAAATTATATTATTTATACATTTATTTATTTTAAATAGCCTCAAATTATATGTCTGTATATCTCCAACCAAAATACCAAATGAGTTTACATTTCTCAGCATTTTTAATACTAATAACCCTGGACCAAGTCTTTATTATATCTTTATATATGATTTTAACAACTTATTAACAGTTTTCCATGATTTCTTACATCCCTCTCTCTGACTTACCCAGTGCAACACAGTTTATAGTGCAACTCTGGTTACAGTTTTCCGCTCTTCAAAAGTCTTCAGTAATTTCCTATTTTTCACTAAAACAAGTATAATATCCTTAGCTCATTACTTACTAAATGTGATTTCCTTCCATTGCTTCTGTGTACCATTAAGGAATTCACATTGTATACATTTGCCAAAAGACCAAAGACAATCTCCTTATTCAATGTGACTCTGCAGTCTTAAAGCAATGAGCCAGACTAATCATATTAATTCCCTGATATGGACTGAGCCTAACTTTTTAGGCTTTTGTCCCCCTGGTCCTTGTCTTTGAAATTTATAATTTAGCTCAATTTGACTACCTGTGGTCAATCTAAGTGGTCTGGCCAGAAACCTGAGTTAAAGTGAATTTTCCCCTCTCTTTCATCATTGTTCCCCACCTCATCCAACACATCAGTTAGGGTCCTGACTTTTAAATGTATCTAATATACACCCACTTCTTCCCATTTTCACTGCCTCCATGTGAATCCAGGCCATAATATCATCTCCAGAACCACTTCAGTAGTCTTCCAATCCATTCTCCCCATGGGAATTATAATGAGCCTTTAAAACACAAAGAGCACCATGTTACTATTCTGCTCACAACTCTAAGGGGCTTAAATAAAATCCAAACACCTACCCCGGCCTTCAAAGCTGTGCATGATCTGGGCCCTGCTTACCTCTTCAAGCTCATTTTAGGCTTCTCTCCTCCTACTTACTCCTTTTTAGCCACAGCAGTGTCCCTTCGGTTCCTTGAGCACAGCAGTCCCTGTCTTGTTTTTGCCCAGGTCATACTCCTACCTAGAGTAGAAACTGGCAAACTATAATCATAGGTCAAATCTGGCCCACTGCTTATTTTTGTTGATAAAGTTTTACTGAAGCACCATGATGCACACTTTTTTAGGTATTGCCAGTGGCTGCTTTAATATGCAATGGAACTGTTGAGTAGTTGCAATGGAATACAAATGGCCAGCAGAACATGAAGTAATTATCTTTGTTCCACTACAGAATCTTTTTTGACCTCTTTGCTAGTATATTTATCCCCTCGCTCTTTGGTCTTTTCTCATTGTTATGTTCTCAAGTTAAATATCTCTAGATCTTCAGAAAGGCTTTCTTGATCACCATATCTAAGCAGGTTACCTCCTAAATTTCTACCATTGTACCAAGTTTGTGATTTCCTTAACATTCACACAATTGTGCTTAAATGTTGCTTTACTGTGACTGTATCTTTTCTTTTTTCTTTTATTGCAGTATAAATTTCTCCATTTTCTTAAGGGTAGGGAACATGTCAGTTTTGTTCTTCACTTTATATTCAGATAATAAAATAATGCCTAATTGTGGTAGGTAATAAATGTTAACTAAACAAATGAATGAGCATGTCCTACCTATTCACCTCCATTTTTAAAAATCATTTTCCCTTTGCTTGGTGCATATATTGAGATTTTTGAGCAGCTCCCTTACTCAGCTTATCTTGTACTGAGAATCCTCTCCCTGTGTACTGCCCTTGTGGGACCCTCTTTGTCATTTAATCAAGTTTCACGAGTGGATTCACACAGTAGTCCTTAAGTTTTTATTTTTGTCTTGAGTTGTTGTGACAATGCATTTACCTGAGCAGAATAAAGTGGGGGTCCAGAGAAACACTTCCTTTATAGAAGAGTTACATCAAAATTACAACAAAATAATTGACAGGCAAAGGAAAACTATGAAGAATCTTTTGCCAAAGCCATATAACAAAATCAAACTATATTTGCTTAGAGATAATTTTCTTATTAAAAAGTACAGTAATGTCTAACTTTAAGCCAATAAGAAATATACATATAGCTAAACTTCCTAGAGTATATGTAGAGATATATGCATTCCCTAATATAGCATGTCCTTAGTGAAAAACCTATCATTATCCATGATTCTTTAGTTTCTACTCTGATCTTCACATTATGATAGAAGAGGAAAAAAACTTTACCATTAAGGATTTTAGATTTGATCAAAGCAATTTCATAGGAAGATTCCAGAAATGTTTAATTGCTTTATAATCTTATGTCTATATTTATACTGATAATTTTGATGTATTAAAAACCATGTAAAAGCTAATTAATTAATCGATGAGTTGTGAAACCTTAGAGTCAACCTCCATGAAGTTTTTTGTACATTTGTCTGAAAGGAACACTAAGCAAGGAGCACATGAAGGAAAGTATTTCAAAATCCCCTGATAAAACAACTGCTATAAACTTCAGTAAGAGGGAGAATTAAGAGAGGGGGAGGCAACGTCAAAGCTGTTAGTGGGAAGGAGTTTTGCCCGAGAACTTGGATATGAGAGGCTCCAATTTAAGCTGGGAGAAAGCCTGGGGGACTTCACTAAACTTTGCAAATGATTGTCATAGCGTGTAACAGAATGTAAAAGAGATCATAAACTCTTGTCTTGGGAAATATCTAGCACTATATGTTTGTGCTTTTCTTCAAAGTTTATGGGGAAGCTGAAGCCACTAATGCATAAACCATGGAGAAGTCTGATAGCTCAGTCCAGATGCTTATTCTGTGAACAGAAAGTAAAAAAGCCCACAGTCTTCCACTCTGATTGTTTTATATAGGCCATGAATCACTGTTGTGGTGTATAAAAGTCAGTCATAAAGCTCTCCCTGAATGCAATTACCTGGAGTTACAATTATATATAAAATCGTAACTTATTATTTTACATCTGTGATAGCCACAAGAAGAATCAATAGAATTATGAGTAAATGGATTTTTAATTATAAGGAAGTAATTTAAGTAAAGGTCCAACTGAATTCAAGAGACCCAAAATTGATTCCTCCAAAATTAGCAAATAGCATTACCAGTTACTAGGAATTCAGAGGAACATTTAAAAATTTATTGCCAATCTCTTTCCCATTTATTTCGTTTTGGATTCTTCTGTCATCTTTCTATGGTATCAATTAGAATGACTTCTGGAAAAAGGAAGTCCAGTTATTTCTGGCTTTCAAATTTTGTTCCAGTGGCAGATTTACTTCAACTTTGTTCTACCAACATCTCTTAAGTATGTGCTAAGCATAGAGAAGAAAAGTCACTTTAATTAGTCTATCAATTCTAGTTTAATGGGCTCTTGCTACTTTAAACCATATAATGCATAAGTGTTTTAAAACTTTGAGATTCACAGGTGACTAATACATATGTACTTAGAATCTATTAGAGGTTATGAGAACATAGATAATGGACAGGAACACAGATGTTTCAGTAAAATGGACCTGGTTTTTATGGAGTTTTTTTTTTTTTAATTATACACCAGCTGTTTGACCTTGGCCATATAACTTAACATCTAATTCTGTGTGTGTGTATGCATGCATGTGTGTGCTTAACGCACCTACATAGTAAGTTTTTTATGATGATAATGTGAAATCATATGATCAAATAATAGTAAAGAGCCTGGAAAATTATACATAATAAATTGCAATCATGACCATAACATTATTATTTACTGTAAATAGTAATGTTAGTATTCAAGTGTTCTAGGGGAAATGTAATACTTCACTGAGAGACAGTGCCTTGGTGAGGAGACTATTTCCAGGGACTGGTTAGCTCTGTATACTAAATGGAATTAACTCACACAAATCTCATTCTTTAAAAACCATATTCAATGTACCCTTATTTTTCTTATTACATATATAAGCTTGTAGCACTGGCCTGTATTTTATGAATATAGGTTTCATAAATTTGGAAAACATAATGAACACATAGCTCACTTTAAACAAACTGGAACTGAGGGGTCAACATAGCAAATGCCTGAAAAGACTGGGCCATATAAGGATCTAAAGAATAGCGACAATAATGATAGTAATTTTTTTATTGAGTGCTTACCAGCTATGAGATTTATGCTAAATGTGTTACTTCATTATTGCAGTACCCCTATAATGTGAATATTATTATCAGTGTCTTACTGTCAAGGCAACTGAAGCTTTGAGAGATTAATTTGATCTGAGATCATGAAGAGATGAGATGAAGGAGGCAGGATCTGTGTAGGGTTGTTTATACTCTACAAGACACCACCTTCCCAGACTCTGGAACTACAGCTATAGTTAGACAACTGTCACCTGTATTGTTATGTTGTCAGTCATGATTTATCTTTGCATTGACATCTGTTCTTGTTGCTGAAAAATGCTGAAGCACGAAGTGGTGATGCATGGATGTGAAGCTGAGTCCTTTGACTTTTATTTAATGATATTTAAAATTTTAATTTGCATATTTAAAAGTGTTCATTCCAATACATCTTTAAAATTTATTTTTATTGTAATTTTTCCATTACTATTTATCCCCCTTATACCATCCTCCCCCTTGCAATCACCACACTGTTGTCCATGTCCATGAATCCTTTTTTCTTTTTGCTTGATCCCTCCACTCTCTCCCAGAACTATCAGCCTGCTCTGTATCTATGAGTCAGTCTCTATTTTGCTTATTAGTTCAGTTTGTTCATTAGATTCCACATGATTGATTGAAGAAAGTACAAAGAAGTTGAAGCATCTACTGTGTTCATGGATAGGAAGAATTAATATCATTAATATGTTCATATTACCCAAATAAATCTATTGATTCAATGCAATTCCTATCAAGACACTAACAACATATTTCACAGAACTAGAACAAATATTTTAAAAATTTATATGGAACCACAGAAGACCCAAAATAGCAACAGCAATCTTGACAAAGAAGAACAAAGTTGGAGGAATCATGCTACCTCATATCAAACTATACTATCAGGCTATACTAATCAAAACAGCATGGTACTGGCATAAAAAAGACACATAGGTCAATGGAACAGAATAGAGAGTCCAGAAATAAATCTAGTATTAAAATAATTTGAACAACACCAAAAAATGGATCTCTGATTAAACTTCATTTTATAGCCTGTAGGACACCTTGGACCCACTTGGTTTTTACTTGAAATTCACTGTGTTCCTACCCAGTTGCTTCTTCATCAACATTCAAGTACTTTTTCTTTCCTGCCAGTCAGATGTGCCTGGGAGACACAAGTCTTTCTTTTCAGTAGTTCTTTTTTTTTTCAAATTATATTTTATTGATCATGCTATTACAGTTGTTCCAATTTCCCCCCTTTTCTCCTCTCCACCCAACCACCTCTCACTCCCTCAGACAATCCCCACACCATTGTTCATGTCCATGGGTCATGCATCTAAGTTTTTTGGGTACTCCATTTCTTATAGTACACTTTACATCCCCATGGCTATTGTGTAACTACCAATTTGTGCTTCTTAATCCCCTCACCTCTTCACCCATTCTTCCACATCCCCCTCCTACCAGCAACCCTCAAAACACTCTCCATATCTGTGGTTCTGTTCCTGTTCTTCTTGTTTGCTTAGTTTGTTTTTTAGATTCAATTGTTGACAGATATGCATTTATTGCCATTTTATTGTTCATAGTTTTGATCTTCCTCTTTTTCTTAAGTAAGTCCCTTTAACATTTCATATAATAATAGTTTCATGATGATGAACTCCTTTAGCTTTTTCTTTTCTGGGAAGCTCTTTATCTGTCCTTTGATTCTAAATAATAGCTTTGCTGGATAGAGCAATTTTGGCTATAGGTCACTGCTTTTCATGACTTCGAAGATTACTTACCAATTCCTTCTAGCCAGCAAAGTTTCTTTTGAGAAATCAGCTGACAGTCTTATGGGGACTCCTCTGTAGGTAACTGCTTTTCTCTTGCTGCTTTTAAGATTCTCTCTTTTATCTCTTCCCTTTGGCATTTAATTATGATGTGTCTTGGAATAGGCCTCTTTGCATCCATCTTGTTCAGAACTCTTTGTTCTTGGGCTTTGTGCTTGTGCTTTGTGTCTGGACTTGTATGTCCATTTCCTTTATCAAATTAGGAAAATTTTCCTTCATTATTTTTTCAAATACATTTCCAATATCTTGCTCTTTCTCTTTTCCTTCTGGCACCCCTATGATGCAAATGTTGGACCTTTTGAAGTTGTCTTGGAAGCTGTTTACACTATCCTCATTTTTGGGGGGGGGATTCTTTTTTCTTCTTGTTGTTCTTACTGGTTGTTTTTTACTTCCTTATGTTCCAAATCATTGGTTTGATTCTTGGCTTCATCCACTCTACTGTTGTTTCTCTGTAAATTGGTTTTAATTTCAATTAGTGTATCCTTCATTTCTGACTAGGTCTTTTTTATGCTGTTGAGGTCCTCACTAAATTCGTTAAGCATCCTTATAAAGTGTTTTGAACTCTGCATCTGATAGATTGCTTACCTCCATTTTGTTTGGTTCTTTTTCTGGAGTTTGTTCTGTTCTTTCATTTGGGTCATGTTTCTTTGTCTCCTTGTTTTGGCAGCCTACCTGTGTGTTGTTTCTATGTATTAGGTAGAGATGCTTTGATTCTGTGTCTTGGTAGTGTGGACTAATGTAGTGGGTATCCTGTAGGGTCCAATGGCAGAGCCTTCCATATCACCCAAGCTGGGTACTCAAAGTGTGCCCTTTGCGTGAGCTGAGTACACCCTCCTTTTGTAGTTGAGCCTTGGTTGCTGTTGACAGGCCAATGGGAGGTATTTACCCAGGCCAGTCAGTTGCAATGATTGGCTGTGACCACTGACCACCAACCTCACCTTCTACCAAGGATCAGCTGTGCAGAGGCAGGGTGGTGGTGCTCCAGTGTGGTCTGTAACTGTCCAATGGGTGCACTGGCACTGAGGTTTCCCAGATGGTGCAGGCAAGGTCAGCCCCCACCTGTGTTTTCCCTGGAACCACCCTGCTTGAGCTATAAAGCAATCTGAAATGGCTGCTACTTGCATTGGGCTTGGAGGTTCCAGGTGAAGCTAAACTGTGATCCAAAGTTGGTTGCTGCTTGTGCAGGGCCTGGAGCCACTTAGGAAGAAGTGGGGGCTGGGGGCTCCCTGAGGCTGCTATTATTTGTTTTGAGAGGATTTAAGAAGTTGTAAAGCCTGAGCCAAGACCTGCCATTCATATGAAAAAGCTACTGTTAACCCTTTGGGTGGGCAGGTAAGTTGGGTGGGAAGAAGCCTCAGGGGATCTCCAGGGTGGGTCAAATAGTCTTAGCCACATTGATGGAGTCTCAGATATGGCACTCACCTGCCAGGTCTGTGGCCTCTGCCTGCTATTCTGTCTGGGAGAAAGCTGTCTGCCAGCTGTCACCCAGATGCCAGAAACTTCAGTGCCTCTCTGAATGGTACTGGGCCTTTCAAGCTGCTACCCTGGCACTGCAGTTCAGAGGGCGTAAGTCTGTGTGTGACTTCCTTAAGAGGAACTGTTCAGGACTCTTGCAGTTTCTTCCAACAATTCTATCCCTGCTGATTTTTGCAGTGAGAAGATATGGGGACTTTTCTTCCTGAACCCTGGGCTGGGGGTCTGGTGTGGGATTGGGACTCCTTGTTCCTGAGATATCCCTCCCAAATTTTTATCCACTCATGGGTGTGGGACCAGCCTGTTCTGGGTCTCCACATTTCTGCTTCTCCTATCCATTTGGATGGATGTGGTTTCTTTAATTCTGTAGCTGTTGGACTTTCATTCAACTCAATTTCTAACAGTTCTGAGTGATGGTTTTTCCATAATTTAGTTGTAATTTTGATGTGGTTGTGTGAGCAGGTGAGGCATGTTAACCTATGCCTCCGTCTTGACCGAAGTGTCAGTAGTTCTTGATTCTTTGATGTGAAACACAGTAGCACAGTCATTAAAATCTGATCCAACCTTTTTGTTTCTTAACAATGTTAAACAGCTAAAGGAGATAAAATATGAAGGAGATGCTTGTGGAATATACGGTGCATATTTGTCCCATTTCTCATTGGGATTCACCTGTTTGCTTCTCCATTTCAATTGTTTCTTTGGAAGATTGTGAGTATTTCTTTTGCCTTTCTGCCTTCTTCAATTTTGGCTTGTCGAATTTCTCAGTCTCATCCAGATCAGAACCCATCTGATCAGGTTTGTCTGTCACAGTTCCAGAGAAAGGGGAGCCAGGCAGGCGAGCAATCAGAGTCTGTTTTGCAAATCTCCTTTGGCTTTTAAGCACTTACTGGACAGCTAAACAATTGGAGAGAATAGAAATAAACAATCTTTAGCAGTTTAAAGCAATGTGCTGTATTATTGCCATTCTTACTAGTAAGGAGTGACTCTGTACGTGGTAAAGCATGTATGTGTATCTGTGTAATTCTTCTTTTTTTTTCTTAATCTCACATCTCTTCCTCTTCAAATTCCTGGTTGGGGTTTTAGCTCAACTGACTCTTCTCAGCCACAAAGTCAAGAGCATATACTTTTGTTCTCATTGTGAAGCATGACTAATGGAAGGAATCACAGTCAACAGGTCTTACTCATGACCAAGCCTCAGCAGTCCACTTGACTTGTCCCCAGTTGGATAGACACAAGAAATAGAGGAAAGGTTACAATGGCGGCATTAAATTCTAACCTCCTGGGTTTCAGTGATGATTAAAAAGCAACATGCATAAAAAGGAAGTCATTATTCTATACACATGTAACTTAGTGGTGTATGCCCATTGCAACTCAATGTGGCTGAAAGCAAGCAAGGAAAAAACAAACAAACAAACAAAAACTCTTTTCCAAAGCTTTACAAAGTTAGTAATGTCATTGAAAATCTCACATACAAATGCAGATATTTTTCTTCTAGATTTTTTTGTATTTTAGTAAATTAATGAACTTTTATTGAATTTACTGGAGTGACATTGGTTCACAAAACTGTACAGGTTTCAAGTGTACATCCCCACAAAACATCATCTGCACATTTCATCATGTACCCATCATCCCAAGCAAAGTCTCTTTCTGTCCCTATTTATTCCCCCTTCATTCACCTTTGCTTAGACCCCACCCCTTTTCCCCTTTGGCTATCATCACACTCCTGCCTGTGTCTATGTGTTATATAACATATAAATGTTTTTTTTTGCTTAATCCCTTCATCTTCTTTCATCCAGCCCTGAATCCCCCACCCCTCTGACAGCTGTCAGTCTGTCCCATGTATCCAGACCTCTGTTTCTATTTTGTACATCAGCTTATTTTGTTCATTAGATTCTGCATATAAGTGAGATCATATGGTATTTGTCTTTCTCTGACTGGCTTATTTCACTTAGCATAATATTCTCCAGGTTCATCCATGCTGTCACCAAATGTGAGAGTTTCTTCTTTATTATGGCTGGGTAGTATTCCATTGTATATACGTATCGCAGCTTTTTAGTATACTTGTCTACTGATGAGCACTTGGGCTGTTTCCGTACCTTGGCTATTATACATAATGCTGCAATGAACACAGGGGTGCATATATTCTTTCAAATTAATGTTTCAGCTTTCTTTGGATATATTCCCAGAAGTGGGATCACTGGGCTGAAAGGCAGTTTCATTTTTAATATTTTGAATGAACTCTGTACTCTTTTCCAGAGTGGCTGCCCCAGTCTGTATTCCCACCAACAGTGCACCAGGGTTCCCTTTTCTCCACATCTGAGTCAGCATTTGTTGTGCATTGATTTATCGATGATGGCTATTCTGATGGTTGTGAGGTGCTAACTCATTGTGCTTTTGAAATGTATCTCTCTGATGATTTTCTCTTCTGTTCTGATGTTCTGAACATTTTTTCATATGTCTCTTGGCCAGCTATATGTCCTCTTTGGAGAAATGTCTATTCAGATCTTTTGCCCATTTCTTAATTGGGTTATTTGTTTTCTTGGTGCTGAGTTGTATAAGTTCTTTATATATTTTGGAAATTAACCCCTTATCAGATGTATCATGGGGAAATATGTTGTCCCATTCAGTGGGTTCCCTTTTCATTTTGTTAATGGTTTCTTTTGCTGTGCAGCAACTTTTTAGTTTGATGTAGTCTCATTTGTTTATTTTTTCCCTTTGCCCACAGAGACATATTGGCAAAAATATTGCTATGAGAAATGTCTGAATTTTTACCGCCTATGTTTTCTCCTCAGATTTTTATGGTTTTGCATCTTATGTTTAAGTCTTTAATTCATTTTGAGTTTATTTTTTGTATATGATGTAAGCTGGTGGTCCAGTTTCTTTCTTTCTTTCTTTCTTTTTTTTTTTTTGCCTGCATCTGCCCAGTTTTCCCAACACCATTCACTGAAGAGACTGTCTTCCCCCACTGTACATTCTTGCCTCCTCTGTGAAATACTAATTAACCATAAAGGCACGGAGTTATTTCTGTGCTCTCTGTTCTGTTCCACTGACTTATATGGCTGTTCTTGTGCCAATATCATGTTGTTTGGATTACTATGGCCTTGTAGTATAATTTGATATCAGGTGGTGTGATAGCTTTAATTTTATTTTTCTTTCTCAAAATTGCTAAGGCTATTTGGCATCCTTTGTAGTTCTATATAAATTTTTTGAATATTTGTTCTAGATCTGTAAGAGATGTCATTGATATTTTAATAAGAATTGTGTTGAATCTGTAGATTGCTTTTGATAGTATGGACATTTTAACTTTTTAATTTTTCCTACCCATGAACATGGTGTTGCTTTCTCTTATTTGTATCTTCCTCAATCTCTGTCTTCAGTAAAAGATATTTAAGAAATATTTTTAAAATCCTCACCCAAGACCCAAGAGTATATTTACTCATTTGAGAGAGAAAGAGAGAGAGAGAGAGAGAGAGAGAGAGAGAGAGAGAGAGAGAGAGAGAGAGACATCGATCAGTTGCCTCCCACGTGTGCCCCAACTGGGAATCGAACCCTCAGCCTTTTGGTTTATGGGATCATGCTCCAACCAACTAAGGTGACCAGCCAGGGTGAAAATATTTTTCTGTAGAGAGTAAACAATAAGGCAATTAAACTCTAGAATAAACTCCTTCCCATCCCTCCCAAAAAAAGAAGGAGAAAAGAAGTATTATCTTATTGATGGTTCTACATTGGAAAATATGTGTATAGTCATAATAATGAAGACATTTTTTAACTTCTAAAACAATGCATTGATAGAACACAGAAGACGAGATGATGGCTACAAAACAGCATACACATTATCAATCTTGACAGTATAAAATTAAAAGTAAGGATGACAGAAGTTAAGAGTTGAAGGTGGGGTGGAGGAGGGCTGAGAGAACATCACAGAAGCCAGTATGTTACTTTACTAAATGGCACATAAAAAGTGCTATCTATAGTGGATTAAACTAGGAATCCAGGTAGTGTTGAGTAGCCAGTAATGAAAAAACAAAGCCATCCAAACTGGGACCACGCGAGAAAGGGAGGTAGTTGATTGTAAAGTGACATAAATCCTTATCTATCAGAGCAGAAAGTCAATGGAAAATATCAGGAATTGATCAAACAAAGAGCTCACATACCATATTATTTAGAGAGATACCAGGAGCCCAGGAGAAAATGGGTGGGGCTGAATGTTGTGGCAGGAAGAAATGGGGGTGGGGCCTGCTACCTGCGACTAGTAGGACTGCATTTATGACTGTGACAAACAAATATTGAAAGTTAGTATTGTAAAAGAACTGTTATAGAAAATGCTGTCTTGTTATATTCCTTTAAGTCCCTGTGACACTTCATGAGTGTGCATAAGTAAATGTGCCCTGAATTAGACAGCTTTTAATGTTTATATGGGCTTGGAAAGATGCTTAAGTAGGCATAAGAAGAGAAGCTTGTCACTTGTTAAATTATGGTATAAAATGACCAGGAAAATGTTCCTCTGACTGTAGCTAGGCAGAAGGGACAAGCAACCGCCCTGAGGGCCTCTATACCTGGAGGTGTCATGAAGAGGACTAACAGCAGCTGAGAGCTCCGCTGGGCCAGGGTGAAGGGGACCAGGAGCAGGATGCAGGGGAGGGGGCTATTCCTAAGACAAGCAGGCATCTTTGCATAGATGCAACACCAGGAAGAATTTCTCTCCTGATGAGGAGGGAGACTACCCCTGAACTGATTGGGGAAACCTGGGATCGATATAAATACCACTTTTGTATCAGGTGGAATGAAGAATTGAACTACAGATGAAGTTGAGTTAAAGAAAATTGCATTTTTTTACACATTCCTGTGAGGCCAGTCAGTTGTGGAGGCAGGGGCTTGGGCCAGGCCCTAAGGTTGCAACCCCAGGTTGTGGTTGCAGGGTACGGCCCTTACCAGACACCATGCCGCTGCCCTGGGAGGTCAGAGGCTGATTTGCATGAAGATCATTAACATGGATGGCAGAAAGAGGTGAGTACCTGAAAACAATGGAGAAATATTTGGGGAATTTTAAGGAAGGTGGTATGGGTTACTTAGAACTCTGGGGCTGGGCAGACTTGTCTAGAAGAGATACTGGTTGAGCTTGGCCTTGAAGAAAGGGTAGGTTTTAAACCTATCCTCGTTTTATTTTATTTACATAGTTTAAGGACAGAAGTCTCATCGATATGTACTTATGTGTCCCATTATTGGGATTAAATAGAGAAAACTTTAATTGTAAACACAAGTAGGACTTCTTAGTTGTTATTCGATAATATATGGTTTTTTTCCAAAGAAATCACAGGCACACCTCAGAAATATTGCAGGTTCAGCTCTAGACCACCACAACAGAGCAAGGAGAGCAATCAAGTGAGTTGTAATCTTTTTGCTGTTGGAGGGTCTTGCCTTCAGTTGGCAAAGTGCAACATCTGTGAAACACAATGGAGCGAGCTGGGATAAAACGAGGTGCGCCAGCACTGGAATGCCCCTCACCAGGACGGCATGCAACTGGACAAGGGGAAGCGTTCGCACACTACATGCCCTGGGGGTTTTGGCATTGGTGGCCAATCAGCAACACAATGATCGGTTGAAGCTTGTATGGTCAAAACAACAGGCTGGAAGTTTCTTTTGACTTCAAACATTTCTTAAAATAAAATTCACGTTTTATATTTTTGTATCTGTTGTGAAATGTGTTTGTTGAAGCAGTCTAAAAAGAGAAAAGAAACTACTATTTTTATTTGGGGGAGAGGAGTTGCTTTTATTTACTGTTGAAACAAATACAAACATACTATTCTATATTCTCTTTGGTGCACTATCTTCCAATTTACAAAAGAGAGAAATGGGAAAGTTAATGGATGTGAGAGAGTACAGGGTTTTGTATACCTACTTCTGGGCTGCCTCTGCTTGAAGTCCATTGGCAATTTTAACTAATCTACCAAATTTTGGGCTAATGAAGCCATTCTGTTGTTAGCTCTCAGTCTTGGCCTACAGTCTTGCTTAGTGTATCTAGAAGTGATATTTTCTCTGAGGGTGAAGCAAAGCTGGGTTTATCTGATACTAAAATTACTGGGTAAAAGTGGCAACTAACCAAATTGGGATGTTTTTTATCTTTCCAACTTCATTCTTTTAAACATTTTATTTACTTAGAGGGGGGAGGGACAGAGAAAGAGAGGGAGAGAAACAGCAATCCATTGCCTCTTGCACATGCCCTGATCACCTGGGGACCAGGCCACAACCCAGGCATGTGCCCTGACTGGGAATCGAAAGGCAGCCTTTCACTCTGAGAGACAATGCCCAACCAACTGAGCCACACTGGTCAGGACCCAAGCTCATTCTAGATTTTTTTAAAAGATTTTATTTATTTATTTATTTTTGGACAGAGGGGAAGGGAGGGAGAAAGGGAGAGAAACATCAATGTGTGGTTACCTCTCGTGCACCCCCTACTGAGGACCTGGCCCACAACCCAGGCATGTGCCCTAACTGGGAATTGAACCAGCAACCCTTATGTTTGCAGGCCGGTGCTCAATCCACTGAGCCATGCCAGCCAGGGCCATTTGGCCAAATTTAACTTTCTGAAGATCTGTGCTAACAGATTTGAGTAGTAGATACATCTGTGATTTTGCATAGCTCATGATTTCTTTTCATTCAAGAGATATTTTGAGCCCCTACAATGTGTGAGGTGCTAGGGATATAGCAAGTGGACAGACATTGCCCTTACCTTGATGTGGTCCATATTTTAGTGGGGAAACAGAGAACAAAAAAAAATCAGTAGATATGAATGAAACAAAAATGAATATAGATTATGATAAGTACTTCTTAGGAAGTAAAAAGTGTGATGAATCAGTACTTAAGAAAGGGTTTTCTTTTTCTTTTTTTATTTTTTGAGGATATTTTGGCTGGCCCATGAAAGATCAGAAGCAGACTGTCATGTAGAATGATACGAAGAGTGTTCTAGAAGCTTCAAAGATTCTGTGGTCAGTAGGCCTTGAAATAGCGGCACAAGATATGGCTTGTAAGGTCAAGAGGAGCAGATGATGTGGAGTCTCAGGCCGTGATGTGGTGTTGGGCATGATTTGAAGCATTACGAAAGACACTGAAGGACCACTGTAGCAGACACATTCGTGTCCTGCCCCCCTCACACCTCCCACCCTCACCTCAGCTTCCTTCTCTTCCCTGTGTGTGCTCTCCCTTCTAACTCTTAACTGCTGTCAGGCTAATGGAGCAATTTGTCCTTAAGCACAGAGAGAGCTGGGAGGATGCTCCTGAGAATGTTCACCTTGTCCGTCCCCCAGCTCTTGGCCATTGACTACAAGTGAGGAGCCACTAAAGCCCAGGTCCCTTGCTTCAGGTCTGACTTGGACTTCTCTGAGTTGAAGTGTGACTTACACTCCAGAGACCTCCTGTGAGATCAGGAAGAAGCTACAATCTTCAGGACTTTGCCTCAGATCTCATGGTTCTTGACTCCTTCCCTTTTCCTGCCGATCCCCCCGTCTTTTATAGGCTCCTCCTGGGAACATTTTCCTAATAAACCCCCTTTTTATGAATCCTGGCATCAAGGTCTGCTTTTGAGGAATTCAGTCTTAGACAGTCACTCTGCTGTTATTCAGAAGTTGGTTTGTACTAGGAGTGTTTAAATCCCACTTCAGCCTATTATCAGCTGTGTATCTTTGGACAAATTTCTTTACCTCTCTGTAACTCAGTTTCTTCCATACAGTCATTCATTACAATCATTCAGTGAATATTAACTGAATGCCCACTGTGTTCCAGGCATTGTTACAATACTAGGAATTCAAGTGAACAGAACACAAAAACCCTGGTCCTGATGGAGCTTGCATTCTGGAATTGGGGGTAGGTGGAACAATAAAAAAAATTCGAATAAAGAAACAGCCCCCACACAAACATATAGTATCTAAGAAGATGATAACTATCAGAAAAAAATAGAGCAGAATAAAGGGAATGAGGAATACTGTGGGGTCAGAGATGGGTGTTGCAGTTTTCAAAATGATCTCTTTGAGATGTCATTGAAACATGTAGAAATAGCTAGTGCATGGATTGCGGGGGTGGAGGTGCTGCCGAGACTGAAGGATAGCAAGAGGACCACGGTGGTTGGGCCGGACAGGGAAGGAAAGAGTAGGAGGAAGTCAAATTGGAGAGAAAACAGAGGGTCCCAGAGGATCTTGTGGGCCATTGTAAAGACTCAGGCTTTTACTCAGAAAGACTGAGCACCTCTTGAGAGTTTTTGAACAGAGCGGTGACGTAATCTGACTTAGGGTATTAGCAAGTCACTCTGACCACTGCGTTATGAACAGATTGGGCTTGTGGGGGCATGGGGGATAGGCATTAAAAGTAAGATCTGCTTTAAAGGGTTGAGAGGATTAAATAAGATAAGATGTGGAGTCTTCAAATAGTTTTAGATATTATTGTTCCTTTAATCCTTTTTTCAATAGCAAATAGTGACTTTATTGAAAACTCTCTGCCTAATGTCACCCTAGTGGAGATCTGAATATCAACTCATTGTTTTCCAGGAAAGATTACTAATTAATTTAGGGCCTGGCAAAGAGCAGGGACTCTCCCCTGATCCTTGGCTTGCTTAAGACTGCATTCGATAGAGTGGGTTGGTTTATCTGATCTTGACAGCAGATAGTTGTTCTACTTTGAGATTGCTGGGAAGAAAGAGTGACTTAGAGTCTAGTTAAAAAGGAGAGGAGAGGCACACATGGGCAAACATTGCTTACTTCATAATTTCCTAGGGCAAGGTTAGTTTGAATAATTCAATGACGAATTTAGATCATACTCGGAACAAGGAAAAATTACTTGGAACAAAGAAGCACAGAGGACACTTTATCTTTTAGGTTCAGTATTTCTCATTGTGTTCTGGAGCCAGCTTTTTAAAAAAGGGGATGGTGGAGAAAAGTCAGACCTTTATTGCAAATATGACGGCTTTTTTACTTCTTAAAAACTAAGTATAAGTGTTGGGTCAAGTATTTCTATTCTATAATATTTTGTTAATTGATTGAAAGAGTTCTTCTTCTTCAAAGAACAGGGGTTGTCAATAATTGGCCAAACATTCAAGTGTAGAGTGCAAATACAAATGCTAAAGGAATTCACAGGTACTAGAAGAATCACTGTTAACCTGAGCAGGCCCCTAACCTTGGGTCCATGGACAGTACTATTGAGTTAGAACTTGAAGGAAGAAACTAGATGTGTAGAGAGGTGATAGGTCATTCCAAATGCTGGGAGGAACACAGGACAGAGTGGAGAGGTAGGGATAAAAGAAGCCTGTGTAAGGGACGACAAAGCACCATGTTAGGACTATGAAAAGTATGGTCGGTGCTCTGGCTAGGTAGGCCAGCTGGTTAGAGTATTGACCCAACACACCAAGGTTGTGGGTTTAATTCCTGGTCAGGGGACATATAAGAATCAGCCAGTAAATGCATAAATAAGTAGAATAACAAATCAATTCTCTCTCTCTCTTTTTCTTTTTTCTTCTGTCTCTAAAATCAGTAAAGAAAAATTTAGAGAAAGAGAAAAGTACAGCTGGATAGATGACTAGAAACCAGCTAACACTAGGAGGAGGCCATTTGCAGAGATGCCACATTGGTCTCACTGCTAGAATTTCAGATTAAAGATGCACCAGTGAGCACTTTCTGACCTCAGACCTTACACTCCACTTAGGAGACAGACATGATCTAAGAGGGAAATAGACTGGGTTTTATGACAGTACCTTTTCAATGAAATTATCAGAGTTAAGAGAGGTTTAAGGTCGGTGGAAGGGGCGGTGCAGCTGGAGCACACTACGTAAAGGGGGTCACAACAACTTGAATGTTTGTAGAACGGATTCTTGTTTTTGCTTGCTTAAGATTTTAAGCGTATCTCAGGTTTCCACTTATTTTGAAACTCAACATTTAAAATGTAAAATCCTTAGCACCAAAGATCAAAGTTTGTTTGGCGATCTTTTGTTAGCATTGGCATTCATGTGAGTGAGCTGCTTGAGCCTGAATAAGAAATGAATGACCTATGTATTGGCTTAAGAAATTTTATTTTCTAAAATCATTCCTTTTTTTTCTTTTCAGCTCCAGAATGTTTTCTGAAATATTTATGAGGGAGGCCAGTTATAATTTATGGCCATATGCTCTATTACAACATCAATTTATCAGTATTTTATCTCTGATGACACCAAGTCCAGTTAACATCCCTGAACGATTCATCAAGTGTCTGCTCTACTTTGTCATTTAATGACAAGATCAAAATATATTATTTTCACACAATAGTTCCTGGAGCAAAAGCAAAACTCTACTATCCGATAAATGTATACTGTACAACTGTGTTTGCTTTATTCAGTACAGTATTTCCAGGACCTGACATGTACACGGCTTTCACCAAATACTTGTTGAATGAATGAATAGAACAAGTGGATGATTGGATGAATGAGTAAAAGGATGAGTGAATAAATTCCCTGATAATTGGCTCTTCCCCACCTCTAGACAGGCTGTTTATTTAGAACGTCAAGTTGTATTTATTGCCTTTGGACTACAGAGCTTTCTTGACATTTTTCTTTACGCCTCCTATTTCCAAGGTTTCTGGAATGCCAGCTTTTTATGGGTGGAATGATATATTTTCAGTTTCCTTGATATGCTTAAGAGCCAAGTGGGAAAGTTGACAACCTTTTCAGCATTTTTAAAGCAGTAGGCTTGCCTTCAATACAGGTGCAGATTATATTTTAAAAGTTTGCAGCATTTTCTAGGAAGAATTAAGTCAGTTCAAAGTAATTAGACATGTGGCTACAGCAAAAGAGTTCTTGTTCCTAGAAATAGTTTAAGTATATTTCCAGTGTTTAAAGGTTCTCTCAGGGCCTTGCTTCCTCCTCTCCTCTTCTCTTACCCTCCCTCCCCTCCACCCTATTCTCTTCTTTCTTCTTCATCCAGTCAACTACCTATATCTTGCCACTGGATCTGAGAGCTTTAATTTTAGATTGGGAATATTTTCTCCAAAGATACTTGTCTGAATGAAAAGAAGCATATCTCTTAAAAATGGGATTTTCTGAAATTTAATCAGCATGCCTTCTTGTTTCTGCAGCTTCTTCTGCATGCTACGTTTTTCCATGCTGTTAGAAAGTTGTGGATTTTATTTTCCCAAGCTGAGTGACTGGTCAGCTCTGTGGGAATAATTTCTTACCACGTTATTTTTCACAACCAGGGAAACCATTACTCAGTAGCCTCTTGGACATAGTCTTGCTAAACAACACAGGAGTGGTGGGGAACGATTGGGTACTTTTCCTAGCCCTTGTTTTTCCATTTTGCTCTGTCATTTTCCTGATGTCTTCTCTTCTCTAAGGAGGTAGCAGATGACCTTACCACCTCCTGCACATCCTTCCCTCCCTGTTTTCCCCCATGTCCCCTAACATTGAGCAGCCTACCTGCTGGACAGAGAAGAAGCTTCACATCTGTAGATGTAAAAACTGCCAATGGAGGAAGGGAGAGGCCGGGGTGTGCCGCTGTCCATTCCACGCACTGCCTGAACCCACAGTGGGCTTTATGCAATGCTACAATAGGAGGCTCCCTGTGGAGTTTCACCTGAGATGCTTAGAAAAACCTGCTTCCTTCATTTGCTTTTAGTCACAGGTTGACACAATTCGGCAGAGTCCATACTGGATGTTTTGGGGATGTCAAATCTGTTGTGGCTGTCCTCTTGTACCTAAAAGTGGAGATTAACATGCTCGTAAATTTTGGAAAATGTCACCTGTAAATGATATAATGGGGATAAGAGATGAAGAGAGTTCACCCAGGGGACCCAGGGAAGACCAGGTGAGGATTCAGGCATTCCCTTTCAGGATGTAGCTATCCTAGAGGAGTAGTTTACCAGAGCATTATTCGCCACCGACGACTTACTCCTCATTAATGCATTAGTTACTTAACTGTTCGAGAAGCACAGAGAGTAGACTCCTAAGGGTGCAGTTCTGAAGACAGAAAACTTTTAATGGCGCAGGTGGGGTAAAGGAAGAGTGTTGCTGGAGAAATTGGCAAAGGAGCAAGTGACTCAGGATGTAGGGTGGCACTGTGGAGGGAGGGCATGGGGTATGAAGTGGGATGCAGTCGGGGGAAGCAGGAAGGGGGAGATGGAAGAGAGCGGTGAGGAGCAGGTCAGGGAAAGAGTTGCCGGGACTGCCTGGTTCTGCCAAGGTCATCGTCTCCACCCAAGCAGGTGACTGTGGGTGGTAAGGAGCTGTAGATAGAGCTTCTGGGAGAAAGGCGAATAAATGCAGCTCTTGCTTCTTTATATGATCTTTTATATTAATTCTTTAGGCTGCTCCATCCCCACCCTGCAGGAAGTAGGCTGCCATAGCAGCAATTAGGATGTTTTCAGGGCATCCAAGGGCTATTTCTCAGGAGTCATTTTTAAATGTCTTGAAACTTCTTTGATTTTTATATTAATTGATGGTATTTGAATAGACATGAAAAGATTTTCCTGTAGATGATATTTTACCTGCTTTTTAATGTAAGATCTATAAAACTCAGGTGGGTCTGGCAAATTGACCATGTCATTGAGGGAACTGATATTGTTCCTGTTGAGACAGAATACCAAGTTGGTGGGGCTTTTGGTCTGCTTCAGTAATGTGCTTCATGAACCTTATAATAAAATGTGCATTTTCCCAGTTTTATGATTTTTGGTATCTCTCGAGTTAGTTAGTGTGCATATATTTACACAGAAACACCCCCAATATTTCAGTTCTCCTGTTATTTCTCATGGAGTATGATTTTTTTTAATACTCGAGCCACCAGTTAGAAAGATATGTTAAAGCTTGTAATTATTTTCTATGTTTAATTACCTTAATTTGGGCCAGTTCTTACTAATATGGATTTGAGGAGAATATGAACACGTCCATAACACGTTGGAGTGCAATATATTATGCCCCGAGAAGTCATCTAAACCTACATTTAGACCAACATTTTGAAAAGTGTGGAGGAGGGGGAATCACTGGTGGGAGGAGAGGAAACCTTTCTTCTTTTTCAAAATCATGTAGGTTGATGTATTTTATGTCTTTTTTTAGTCTATAACAGTGTAGGCTTGATAAATATTCATGAACGAAACAACCTAGCACATATTCCTATGTGTTAGTAAAAGTTATGGAAGGAAGACTCATTTAACGATAAATATAAAGCATAAATAAATATAGATGCATTACAACAAGATCTAGGCACCGCACAAGAACACACATTCCCTGTTTAAGATAACTGCTGCCAATCACTGTTACTGCTAGTGTTTCATGTGCATTTGTACATCCATGCAAGACAGTGCTCTGTGCTGCGTAGAAGGCATTTGCTATTCTTTCTAGACATCTGTGCTCTTCTCATATCTGGTGGATTCCAACTCCAGTGCACTCTACCTTCCACTATAAAAACAGAAATCTTGCAATCTTGTGTGTTTTCAGAGCACAGGGATTTGACCATTTGACTCGGGCTGATCTGCCAGTCGGAAGCTAGTGGTGAAAGAAAAAGGTGCCAAACAAAATCCGTTCTATGGGCAGCGGAGAGTGCTGCGTCTGCAGTTTCCCAAGGAAGTGGAGGCAGAGAGTTCGGTGGTAACACCCAGAGGCCAGTGTTGGTGTCGCCATCGCTGCCTCTGCCCGATGAGGTGGGCATAGTGACTTCACACTGACGCGGCAGCATGATGTGGTGGTTAAAAGTGGTAGACTTTGGAACTGCCTGTCTACCTGGGACTGAATCCCGACTGACCACTTACTAGCTGTGTTGATCTTGGGCCACTTATTTAACCTCTCTGTGCCTCAGTTTCATCATCTGTAAATTGGGGGTGACAGTAGTAGCTACTACCTTGGGTTGTAAAGATTAAAACAGTTAATATTTGTGACATGTTTAGAAAGGTGTCTGAATCATAGCAGACACTCCAGCAAGAGGAGAAAATTTCTCCACATAAGTAGGTTTCAGAGTCAGGGAAAGAGAATAAGATTGATTTGTGTTTCCATTGCTGAGACGACCCTATTCTGCATGCTGGTTATACCCATTGTTCCTAAACTGTGCACTAACTAAGCATCCAAGGCACAGGGGTGTGAGAGGATATTTTAAATTTTTGAGGGAACATGGTGATAACATCTGTTAGAGATCATGAGTCCTATTAGCTCAAGGTAATTAAACTTTCATATATTTTGATGATATAAAATCTTTGCAAAGCTGGGTTTTTGGCAGATCTTGTGATAAAAAGCAACCACTATATGAAAAATTCATGTAGAACAGGAAATGAATGAGTGGCCTTTCTCATTTTATTCTGAGATTTCAGAGGGTGTGCAGTGCCCTGTAGATGCATATGCTCCATTAGTGAGTGATTTTGTCTATTCAAGAATAAGGAAAAAAAAGTTTCTTTCAACAGTGTATACTATTTTTTTCAAACAGCCACTACTTTGGTAGGATATAAATGTTTATTAAGTTGTTTAACCTTAACTAAAGGGAACTGTTGTGTATTTCTTTGGATCCAAAGATACTGTGTCAAAATTACCAAGACAACAAGGACACTGTACTCCAAGAAAGTCTGGGAACTTCTGAGTTACACTTTCAACAACCAGGAGAATTCTCCAGTTGGTACTGTCATCTCTGGAACAAGGAGAATATTCAGGGCCAAGTGGAAATCACTTGAGAACCTCCTTCCCACAGAAGCAGAAACCTGAAAGCAATAGCCCATCTCCAGGGAGAACTGCAGAAGCTGTCGCTGCCATAATGGCTTGAAAGATAGAGCGATAGTGATGCTCGTGGTACCTCCATTTATCTCGCTTGTTTGGCCAGTACAGGAGGCAGGTGGGTCATGAAGAATTATGGCTTGAGTTTGGAGGGGATTTATGTCACTTCTATCAATTTCTGTGACTATTACCACCTGAAGATCACATTAAATCAATTTCCAACTAGAAGATTTTTAGCCAACATGAGAAGTGTAAATTCAGATGATTCCTGGGAGGCTTGGCTTGTGGTTATAAATCTCCCAGGGCCACTGCTGAGACAGGTAGTTTCTTGCTGTATTGGATTGGCTCTTGCCAGCTTAGCACCGCTGTCATCAATCCCTTCTACATTCTGGGTGAAAGTTTACCATTGAGAACCACATAGAAAAGTTGTGGGTGAGGAGATGAGATGGGAGTTATTATTACTGGACGGTTGTGAGATGGTGAGATCCTGCTGTGCTGGTTCCCACCGACAGTGTAGCTGCTGCAGAGCTCTGCACCAATCACAGTTGTGGGGGTGTTGCAGACGTCTCCCCGGCTCTGACACCCACCTTGCAATTCCTTTAGGGTCTGCATACATAAAGCTTCCTCCCTCACCCTTCATCATCTTTGGCTTTTCCTCCAGGGCCTGTACTTCAGGCTGAAGTGATTAGTGACTGTTTTTCCCATCCTTTAAATTCCTTGTTCCAGGACTTTATTTTCCTAACACTTCCTGTATTCCTGTAACCTATCATTCCTACTTTAAAACTGTTATTCCAGTAATGCTCATTGTGGCTCCAACTCACTGACAAACACCAACTTCATGGGGATCTGCAATTGGTTCTCTGATATGAGTAGGGTTTTTTTAAATGTTTTATTTATTTGTTTTTAGAGAGAGGGGAAGGGAGGGAGAAAGAGAGGGAAGAAACATCAGTGTGTGGTTGCCTCTCATGCGGTCCCCACTGGGGACCTGGTCAGCAACCAGTCATGTGCCCTGACTGGGAATTGAACTGGCGACCCTTTGGTTTGCAGGTCAGCACTCAGTCCACTGAGCCACACCAGCCAGGGCTGGTCTGAGTAGGTTTAAAGGTATTAATGACCCCATGATCAGCAATAAATGGAGGTCTTGTCACCCATAGCATGCAGTGGTGTGCTGTTAAGGAGCATGTACAGATTTTAAGAAAGAATAAAGCCAAACTCATTCTAACAGAATACAGTGGTGTTTTCCAGAGGCTGGAACATGAGAAAAAGGGGAAAGAGGGAGGGAGGGAGGGAAGAAAAATGGGAGGGAGGAAGGAAGAAAGGGAAAGAAGGAAGAGAGGAGAAAAGGAAGGCAGAAAGAAAGGCATCAAAGGACATGTTATAAAAAACACTTTTGTGATAAGCATGTCAGTAGACTGGTTGTGGTCTAGAAAACAATCATTCATTATGCTTGCAAATACATGAATAGAAGCTTTACAAACCCATTTTTTTAAGTTTTAAAAAGAAAAAAATCAAGAATTGTGTAGAAAAAAGAACAATAGAGAAAAGGCAATGAAAAGCAGAAATTTTGGGATTGTAATTACCTCAGTGGCCACTGAATTTGGAGGTTCAGATTCTCAGACAATAAAACCCCCAAGTCAAAGGAATAGCTAAGCACTTTATTAAGCGAGAGCAAAGTGAAAGCAAGAATCAAGAGCACACATCACCAGGCAGGAGTTCACCAACGCCCAAACATAGATGCCAGGGAATCCCGGAGACAGCATTCAGGGTCCGACTGGGGAAGCATCCTTTCCCATCCAAGCAAAGCATCCTGCTCTCAGGTGAGATTCCAAATTCTCACTTTGGGGACTATGGTTAAAGAAGTTTTAGACAAAAGTGGCTATGTGCCAAGAGCCTGTGTGACTTAACTAACCATCAGGTCCCTCTGGGAGAAGGGCCAGGTCTCCCCAAAGGAACAGTTAAATATTAAAAGTACTAATTCCCTCAGAGAAAGGCCAGTTCTCCCCAGGAGATAGCACGCCTACATTTCATTCTTACAATAAAGATCACAGCTTGAGCAGAAACAGGGAGGATTCCCAATGTCCCTTTAACCCATCATGGCCAGATACTTGTATGATCAACCTGTGGTCCCCTGGAGTCAAATGCTGCTAGAAGACTAGGGTGACAGACAGTTACTGCAATAGAAAATGATAGTGAGAATAAAGAATGTAACATTTGTTGAGGGAGGGGGTTGTTTTCTTTTTTTGTTTTTTGTTTTTTTTTCCTTCTGTGTATGCTAGACAACTTAGACAAAGAAAATGATGGAGTTGAAACTTAAGACCCAGGAAGCTTTCGTGCCTTGAAAGAAATATTTATTTTATGTACCACCTGGTCTAGATCCTGTAGATGGCTGAATTGCAACAAAATTGAGTTCACAGACTTATAAGATACCCTATAGGGGATTGAAAAATCCCCTATTGAAAGTTGGAACATTAACTGGGAAGAAGTGGGACTTGAAGATTGAGATGGAGACATCTGGACTTCTTTTAAATTCTTCTGAGCCTCCCTTCCCCGTAGTAATATCCTTCTTCCCTTGTTGGAGGAAGTTAGCTTTCCCCTACCTGAAGAATCCAGAGGTCTTACAGAAATGCTGATCCTGCTCAACTCACCTTCCCTGTTTCTAGACGGGACCCAAATTAAAACAAGATCCAAGGAGGCTGCTTCAAGTGATGATCTGAGGGAAGCATCATATACATGAAAAACTGCAAGATTTTGCACATTTGAATTGGCAGAAACATAGAGAATATGTATGGAAATGAATCCTGGATGTGTTAGACCAGGGTGGAAAGAATAATTTGTTGGATTAGACTGAATTTATTGATGTGAATGTGCCAACCAGGGATTCTAACAATTTGCTTGGTTGTTTGATTGGAATCTGGACTCAACAATTTCATACAGTAAGTGAAGATGAAATGTCAGAACATCCTTGGTGGACTGTAGAGAGAGGTATATAAAAGTTTAGGGAGATGGGATTTATTATGTGCAAACCGCTTAGCTATCCCTTAACTCTCACTCCCTTCACCAAGGCTTTGAAAATACAACAGTTTTCAAATAGGGGAGAAACCAGGATCCTTGAAAGGCCTTGTAGTGGCTGTTCTCCAGCGCTGTGGTTCACCAGTCGGAGTGGGGGCCTACACACGTCAGCTGACTATTGAAGTTTCGTCTCAGGTTCATCTCACGGTGGGTGCATTAAGCCTATAAGCCCACCCCTCGGTTAATTTCCCAGTTATAGAATCCAGAGTTGGGAGGAACATAACCAGCAATTAGCAGAGTTAGTTTACTGACCTGTGGAGTGAGGGCCATTATTGTGGGGAAGACCACGTGGAAGTCCCTAGCGTTTCCTCCACCTACCGCGGAGCAAAACAAAGCGATGCCATGTTTCTGGAAGGAGTGAAGACATGAGTGCCCTTACTAACAGTGATTATTTCACCATGTTTTCATTAAGTCCACCTATTTGGTTTACACAGATGACAGACGGACATTAAGAATGTGAGGAGATTATAACTTAATCATGTAATTATCCCTGTCGCAGCTGCTGATCCAGATGTAGTTTCTTTACTTGGAGAAAACCAACAGCTCCTAGATTTTTCTGCTAGTGTACTACCAGGCAAACGATGTGTTAGATTTTACTAGATATATACATTTTTACTATATATATATTTACTAAATGTATAAATATACAGAAATATTTATATATTTGATTTGGATTCACTAAGGGGGGGTGGGGTTGCAGATATCCAATGAAGGCAGAGAGGGTGGGACAGGGTGTAGATGTCTCCCAAGGGGCCTCCAGAGTCCCCTGAAGTGTTGGATTGGACAAAAAGTCCATATGGATTTTTCCCTAAAATAAAAGACACATTTTTCATTTTCAGCAATAACTTTATTGAGTTGGCTATTTTGAGTATGTCTGCTCTCTCTTGTGTGGTATAACACTGATTGTTCTCAGTTAATGTCTCAATTTGATTGCTATCAGCATCAACTTGTCTATCTGACTGCGGAGCATCATCCAGCAAGAAATCTCCAGCACAGAACTTCACAAACCACTTTTGACACGTTCGATCAATCACACCACCTTCTCCATACACTGCACAAATCATCTGTTGCCTTTCAGTTGCATTTTTACCTTCCTTGAAATAATAAAGCATAATATGCCAAAAATGTTGCATGTTTTCTTCCATCTTCAATATTAAGGTGGCTACACAAAAATTCACCAATATTGATGTTTGTTTTTTAAATGCACACTTACATGTCAGCTGTCACCATACAATCTAACAAAGTTATTTCGAATAGAGTTAAAGACAACTAAGCTCTAGCAGAGCCATCTTATAGAAAACCAAACAAACTTTCTGGCCAGCCCAGCACTTCCATGCACAGTGGTCGGTGGTCGATGTGAGCGGAAGTCTAGGGCAGCTTCATTCAGGCAGAAATGCAACAGAATCAGGTCCCTCGGGAATAAACTGTGGTCTTTTGTACAATGCTAGCCCTCACTCCACAGATCAATGAACCAATAAAGGGACCTGCTAATCACTGAATAAATGTTTCTGTCACCTCATCAGGTGAAGATAAGAACCAGCTGTGTTGCTGGTTTAAGGCTAAAAATATGCAACACACACTGTAAAAGAAAAATAATGAAACATTCACTAGAGCTTTGTGACTTAAAGAAAAAAGGACTGACATGAAAATATATGTACTTTAATATACGTATTTTCCTCATTTTATTCTCTCCTTGTCCCCTATAATTTTATACAGAGCATGCTGAAGGTGGTTTTTGTGATCTGTAGGTTGCATGTTGTTTCAGATGGGATCGTGAAGTGGAGGAGGAATAAGCCTGCCCCAGAGATCCTGGGTGTAGAGTTAGTTAGATACAGTAAACGATGTACTAGCTTGAAAGTTCATATCAGGAGAAGTGCATGAGGAAGTTGAGATGCCAACCAGGGGATTGTAATCAATATTTTTCATTCTATTTGGCTTGTCATTTTTAAATCCTTTTTAAGTTTAGGAGAATTTTCACCAAATAAGTAGGCCTCTTACTGTAGAAACCAGAAACCCAGTTCTCCGACTTCATTGGCCTTGTGCAAACGTGTGACCCAGGCTCCTCCTGTTGGGTGCCGCACACCAGTGTCCAAAGCTGACTCTGCTAGAAAAAGGTGCCAGGCAAACTCTGTTCTGGTCTGGCTGACAGGTGATTCCTCCAGTCTCCACAGGCAGCAGTGGCGGAGGTTCTGAAGGCAGCATGCTGTGTCCAGAGGTGCTGCTGTTGCCGGCGCAAATCTGTGTGTTGGTGCTCAGAGGGCCCAGCAGCGCTGTCTCCAGCCGGTCTGCAGGCTGAGCCAGATGGAGCTCGGGCTCTGGCCGTGGAGCCTCTGTGCTTGTTGTTCTGGACCTCCTGCAGCTTGTGTTGCTATTCAAACATTTCATAAATTATTTGTAGGCTTAAACTAGTAGGGTTGGTCTCTCTCTCTGTTGTTAAACAGCTACGAATCTTATGACACAGGTACTTTCCATGTAACATTTCTGATCTTTGTAACTACGATGTGAAGTAGACTTTATTAAACTTGTTTTACAGATGTTCAGACAGTAATTAAGTAACTTACTCCAGATCTCAATGCTAGTTAATAAGACTAAGGGTTTGAATCATGTTTACTTTTTATATCTTATATTCATTAATTTTCACTTAAATTGATTATGTAAATATTATATAAATATATGCAATTGTTCTTATATAGATGTATACAGTTGTTAAATTATAAACAATAGTGAGAATGTCAATATCTTAGTAGCATTTGTATCTTGGCTTAGTTTTCCAGTTATTTCTACTTATTCAACTTCCTCTTAGTTGTGACGCATGAAAGATAATTCTGTTGGTCTCATTACAGTTAACGTATTTTGTTCTCTGGGGCTTGATATGTTCTCAAAAAACTCAATAGTATCCTCATGCAAATATTTAATCAAGCAACATCTTCATGCCATTCATTTATTTTTTTAAACAAGATTTCTTTTACCCATGTCTTATTTACATCTTTTTTTTTTCTTAGAATTACAGCATAACTTTGAAGTCAAACACATTTTGGAGCACAGCTGCCTTCCTGTAGCAGGAGGCAATGGGAAATTGTGAAAGAGAAGCTAAAATCAAATGGAATGGAAAAGCAAGCTCACGAATGTGCTGGTAACTTCATCCACAGTCAGTTATAATAGAGACATGTTTTTAAAATTTTAAATTCTATTTTGTGGTTTCAGTAATGGTGGTAGTTATTGCTCTAGGCATAATGAGACAATATATCCTCTGAAGGGGAGATATCTTCTAATCAATAAAATTGTTTCTGTATTATTTCATTAATATTTATATTTAAACACAATACTGTGATGAATATTTTACACACATAAGTACAGTTTGACATATAGTCTGAAGAGATACATTTATCATGAGGATTGAAGGGGATTAGAATGTTCTTTAAAACACCCAACAGAGCAGAACTATCATTGTTTACTTTAACCACCTTTCTTATGATCCTGTCAAGCCGTCAAATATTCCAGTGGTAAGGAAAACATACTATGATATAAAAGACCTCTTTCTAGCACATTCTATTACTGTTGTTTGTCTTACCTATGTGAAAACTGTGTTGGAGAATTAAACTATGAAGATTACTTAAACCACCACCTTATTTACCATTCAAATTGTACTTTTAAAATTCATTAGTTGATTGCAAAGACTAGAAGTGCTTCAGATTCATCATATTTAGCACCTTGTGTACCCAAGGCACCAGGTCAGCCGTTTACTGAGTGAATCAGGCAGGATGACAGTGACTCACTGCAGCACAGATGGCAGGAATCTGGGCCCCAAGTTAGAGTGAGCCTGGCCAGGGCTAACAGCTTCCTCTACATCAATCCAGAGGCTGGACCGCATGGCAGTGCCCCTCCAGCCAGAAGTCCATGCTATTCATTCAGATTTAGCTTTTATTTCTGGCAGGCCTCTGGCTGAAGAAATTTAGTAACGTGTTATGATCTATTCTAAGGCAGGCACCAGTCACATGTCATTTTTTTTTTCTTTGATAGAATTTGCACTCACCTGAACTGAGAACCATCCACGGGTGCATCCTTCAGCCCTGTGAACCAACACAGCCCAATGTTCATCTCTTACTGACATGTGAATGAAAGGCATGCTCTTCTCCCAGAGTTTCAGCAACCGTCTCCAGGTAAATGGCCCCCAGAGCTGTACTTTATCTTTGGTCTCTCTCCTGAGTTTCTTACCCTCATTTCCAACAGATAGAGCAGAACTCTCTCTGTTGAGCAGTATCTTACCTTCTTCAGGGAGCACAAGAGTACTTGGAGGAAGTGCAGGTTCAATGCCTAGCAAGAGGGGAAGGTGGCAATGGAAAGATATACCCTTTTAGCTTTCAAAACCATTAACCGCATCTCTTCTTTAACATTATTCAGATGCTCAGGGAGCAGTTACACATCAGAAGGGGATAATATGTTTGGGTGACAAATACGGAGCTAAGGCACTCCTTTACTAAGCCGACTGGTGTATGGAGAGTCACTTCTGTGGCTGTGGTTGGACGGTCTGCAATCCTCCATTGCGTTGGGAGGTATGACAGGTGGGGGTGGTTTATAAAGCTCTGAGGAACTGGAATGTTGTTGCACGAGGCACAAGACCCAGGAGGGCAGGCATGCAAATAGAGCTGAATTGCAGAAGGGCTGCTGAAAAGAAAGCAGACATTTAAAGAATATATTTGATCACCTCAGAACTTGCACTAAGTCAACACCTGCCCTTGCCTATAACTAATGGTGTAAGGAACTTCTGTGTGTTGAAGTCTGCTTTACTTTGGTTTATAGTAAAAAGTTGGTCATATGCCCCTCTGTAATCTACTATTGCCTTATCCCCTTGTCTTCCGCTACCATTATTTCTGCCACCAATATCACATTTCTTTTTCTGTTCTTCTTCCTCTTCATATGACAGACATTTGTGAAGAGAGGCATCGGTGTAGGTACCCTGGGGAAGGAACTGAGAAAAGAGGTATAAGGTGTGCGCTTCTCCTTTAATTATATAATGTCAGTACCAGGTACCATTCATCTGTTCATTCTCCTGTTTCAGCACCATCCTCCCCGCACTCCCTCTTGGACAAAGTATAGGAGAGGAGTATAGAATTGGCCAAGGCCAGAGAAACAGTTTAATCTCAGATGGGCACCGTGGGTTATTTCTGTGCCATCCAACCCAAAAAAAGACTGAATTGTATGGAGATGTTTTTCTTTATGGATAAACTTCAAATTACGTATTTTCATTGATCATGCATTAATGATGATCATGCCTTAATGATGCCCTTGGCATTTCAAGTTGACTTATTTCAATTCTGAACAACCTTATATACTACTTAAAAAAGAAACTAGTACCTATTAAAAGCTCTTGTCAGTTTAAAAAAAGGGAATCGAGTCACAAAAGGACAAATATTGTAGGATTCCACTTATGAGGTGTGTAAAGTAGTCAAAGTCACAGAAACAGAAAGTAGAGTGGGGATTACTAGGGGTTGGGGAAGGGGAGGGGGAACTGCTGCTTAATGGGTATAAAATTTCAGTCCTGCAAGATGGACAAGTTGTGGCGTGCTGTCACACCAGAATACAAGTGTACTTAACACTGCTGAACTTCACACTTAACTATGGTCACTATGGTGAATTTTATGATATGTGTTTATTACCATGATAAAAAATTTCTTTAATTAAAAGAGTACTTGCTAGGATTTTATAGAGGAAACAAAGCAGAGTGTTTATATTACACCTTCAGGGAAAATCTTGACTTCACCTTAGGAATTTCTCTTCCCTAAAACTCACAGCCGGGAGGTGCTGAAGGGTGGGAGACACTCTCTCCTCCGGCCCTTCCCCCTGGGGGAGAGTGAGATTTGGGCCTGGGACAGGAGGCAGGATCTTGGGGTCACCCATGGTGTACCAGTGGAAACAATAGGTGAGCTCAGTTTTACTGTATAATTATGGAGGTGAAAAGAATAGATATGAATGTATTTTAAATGTGTCATCAGCTGTAGAACCAATTGATAGCAATTGTGCAGTGAGAACTTAAGGTTAGGAACTGTTGAGGTAACATTTGAGGAAACAGAGATCTCAAGCATTTAGGTGAGTTACCCAGGGTCAACTACATAGCTAGTAAGTAGCGAAGGTAGGATTTAAGCCCAGGTGGCCAAGGGGACAACCCATGCTTAGTTTGGCTGTTGCGCCATACCTGCTTCACTTTGAACGTACAGAATGTTGGGCAGACAATTATAAATGACTGATCCCAGCTGGAGGATGCTGCGCATGTCAGCTGGTCACTCTTTTTCCCCCTAACACTCTAGTTAGGTGCTGTGTGATTCTGTATATTCACATTGCTCCCTGAGTAAATGTTTGATGGAGTGGGATGGGCCTGGCATGAAGGGCAGAGCATAGTGGTCCTCACCACAGGGTGTCCTCTTATAAGTAAAGTTCCAAGCTGAGCATTGTGGGTAAGATCTACTCTGAGAGCAGAAGGGGCTTAAATCTTATTTATTTATTTACTTACTTACTTAGAGAGGGAAAAGGAGGGAGAAAGAGAGGGAGAGAGGTTGCCTCTCATGCGCACCTCACTGAGGACCTGGCCCGCAACCCAGGCATGTGCCCTGACTGGGAATCGAACAGCGGACCCTATGGTTCAAACTTTGGCTGAAACTTTCATCTTGTGATCAAGATGAGAGTTAATTATGCCCTTATTGAATATTGTTTTAAGTCTGTCACCTCTTAAAGCATTTATTAACCATGGAAAAATTTTATTACATGGCTGTGCTGTTTTTATCAAGTGTCCATGTATAGGTATGTGTAGATTGTTGTCTCCAGAAAACCACTAAAAGTTAATTCCAAAGAACCCAATTTCCTTGACTTTAGAGACTAATTTGCAAAAAATTAGGAGCATAAAACACATTTTAGAACAGGAGTTTTATATGTCAGAAGGTCTGAAAAGCCAAGAGATTAGTATAAAGAGCTTTGTTATTTATATGCTGTCTATGGGAGCATTCAGACATAATACATTCTGTAGACAAGGACCTCTGTTTTCTTCCAATAACTTGAAACAAAAGAGTTAAGAACACAGAATGCACCTGGGGGGGAAGAAGGAATGATACTTTATTGCTGCTGAATTCATGAATCTGTTAGTGAAACTCATTTAATCTTTAGATTTAATATGTCTTTTTTATCAACAGTGAGCCTTTTCCTTGTGTCTACTGTAGAAAAATAACACCAATTTAGTTCTGTACTTTGCCAGCCACTGCTTGTCACATTTTTCAAATTATTACAGTTGTCCATCAGTTGTGTTAAGGCAGAATAGAAAATTGGGCTGTTGGCTGGGTCCTATTGATATACACGGATTTCTGTAAGCCATTCATAAGGATATTGTTCTCATTCTTTTCTGTAGGATGATGCCTCCATATTTTTTGTTCAATTTTTGTGGAAGTTTAACTTTTAGAATAATATAAAGTTTTATAGTCATGAAGATTTGGTGGACGGTTCTTACTTTCTGAAGTTCATGGTGTTAGAATAAAGCACTGTTCCGCCCACAGATTGTTGTGTATTCCTTGAGACGAACTAACTGAGGTCACAGGGCTCTATTAAAGGTTTTGCATGTGCAAGTAGATATTCTGAATTCTGCCCAGAGTAATGGATCAAAATAGGCAGTTAATTCAAGGTTTAAAAATTAATATAATCTGCAATTTTAATGGTGCAAGGAAATTTAAAGGTCTCTTAGTTCAACACATTTATTTTGCAGATGAGAAAACAAAGGTCCTGAGAGCCCTTAGTTTTAGCCAAGGGTCACGTAGGCGGTTAATGGCAGAGCTGGTGTCAGAAAAGGTCTTTTGCCTCATAATTCAAGTCTCTTTATTTTTTAAATATTAAAATATGAAGTCATAGTGAAAAGTCCAGAGACTAACATGACTAACAGCTGTTGTACCCACCACCCAGCTTTGCCAATCCTATCATTTTGGCAACCATCAAAACGCTCTCTTATCTATGATTCTGTCTCTGTTATTACCTTCCACATTTGCTTTTGTTATGTGAAGTGCATAAATGGTATCTATCTGTAAAGTATGTGGTATAGTTTTACATGGTTTAGAACAGTATGTGAGCTGAATCATATTTTATGTATCCTTCAGAAACTTGCTTGTTATTATTCAACATTGTTTCTGAGATTTCCTTAATGCCGAAGTACATAGCTATGGCTCATTTATTTTTACTGCTTTACATATTGTGAACATTTTACAATGTATTTATTAATTCTCCTGTTGATGAATATTTAGATTTTTTTTAAATTGCCATTACAAACAGTTCTATAACGAACATTCTTTGCATATGGCCCCATGTGCACAAGTGCAAGAATTTCTTGGCTGTGCACGTAGAAGTTATAATAATTCAGTGTTACACATTATTGTCAAATTATTCTCCAGGGTGTTGTACAACAGTGTGATGTAAGGCCAATCCGATGGATAAAAAATGGTTTATCGCTGTGGCTTCATCAGTATTTCCTTTATTAATAATAAAGTTGATTGTCTTTCCATATGTGTGTGTTAGCTATTGCCACGATAATACTGGGTAACCAGCCACCTGAAAACTTAGAGGCAATCATTTGTTTTTATGTCTTTGCAGGCCAGCAGGTGTGGTTCTGGCTCAGGTGCAAGTCTCTGGATCTATGTCTGTTTCTTGTGCCTCTTACTTTCCTTGGGCCAGTGAGATACATAGCGATTCTCTTCTTGGAGCAAAGGCAGGAGTAGAGTGTTCGAGCCCCAATACCCTGGGACATTTTAGGTGCTTGCTTGTGATACTTCTGCTTCTGTCCCAAGGCACTTCGCTGAGTCCAACATCCACAAAGTAGGAAAAGACTCCACCCCATGAGACCATGGCATAGGCAAGAAGGCATAGAAGTCTTGTTACAGGGGAGGGAAGAATCATCACCAATTATTTAATTGACAGCAACACATTCACTACCTGTTTAGTTTCATCTTCGGTGAATTGCTGGTTCATAGTCTTTGCTCCTTTGGTCTTGGGTTGCTTGCATTTTGCTTATTTCTTTGCAGATATTATTTATACAATGCATATTCTGATATTTTACCAACTATAAGACTACAAAAGTCTTTCAGTGTATGACATCTTTTCACTTTGTTTATGATATTTTTTCTTTTAAAGAAGTTTAAAATTTTATTGCAATCTAAATACTTTTCCTTTATGGTTTGTGCTCATTATGTTTTGTTCTAGAAAATTATCTCTGTCCTGAAGTCATTAATATATGATCCAATGTTATCTTTTAAAACTATGAAGTTTAATTTTTACATTTAGGTCCATAATCTGCTCAGAAATTTTAAATTTTTTTCTAACATTTTTTCCCATAGATTCTCTTAGGTATTCTATATAAATAATCATATCATTTCTGAGTAATAAAATTGGGTCTTTTTTCCAATTCTGAAATCTTTTGTTCCTTTTTCATATAATACTAAACTAGAAAAATATTAAATAAAAGTTGTGCAGCAAGTAATTTTAAAGGAAATATTTTTAATGTTTTACCACTGTAGATTAATCACAAAAATAGCAATTAGAAAAATAAATGTCTAGCTAAAATTCTATACAGAGCTAAAATGTTTTTCTAGAATATAGGCAAAACAAACGTATTTCCAGGCAAAAAAAAAGGGCAGAGGTTAGCAATTGCATACCTTTACTAAAGGCAAAACTGAAGAAGAAAATAAAATCCATAAAAGAAGTATTAAAATGCAGGAAGGAATGTTAAGAAAATAAATTGGTATGCCCATGAGTAAAACAAGGTTTGGTTGAATAAAACAGCAATAATAATAATAGATAATTTAGGAGTATGAAACAGGGTAGAACTAAATACCAAACCATGATAATATACTGGGTGAGGAGATTAAGTTAAAGCTTTGAGGTTCATATATTTTTTTAAATATGTTTTTTAATGAGAGTAAATATATTCATAAAATGTAGGGGTGTGATTATAGATAAGAAGTTTAAGGGTAATCAATAAAACATAAAAATAGAATCTGTACTAACCAGTAGAAGGTGATGGGAGAGAGAAAGATTTGATCAATCCAGAAGAATTTTGGAAAGGTTAAAAAAAAAGGAAAAGAAAATCATGTAAATGGAAAAAAAATCCAACAGAAAACTGTAGAAAAATCCCAAAATGTAAGGATAATAAATTTTATTTTTTTAATGAGAAAGGATTAATAGGCACATAATAACCAGAAAAGGTTGATATAGTTATATTAATGTCTGAAAAAATAATAGCAAAAATAAAGATTTAATAAAGGTAATGACAACAAAAAGGAAATTGAAAAACAACGTAAAGGTCAAGAGATAACATAGCCAGCCCTGGCTTGTGTGGCTCAGTGGACTGAGTGCCAGCCTTTGAACCAAAGGATCACCTGTTCAATTCCCAGTCAGGGCACATGCTTGGGTTGCAGGCCAGGTTCCCAGTAGTGTGTGTGTGAGAGGAAACCACACATTGATGTTTCTCTCCCTCTCTCCCACCCTTCCTCTCTGTCTAAAAATAAAAATAAAAAGAGAAATAACATAGCCAAAAGTTGATTAATTGGAACAATAAATAATCATCAAAACTGGTCAAATTAATCAAAACAGATTCAAGTGAACATTATTAGAAATGAACAAGATAATCACAAATACAACAGACTGAGAAATAACAAAATAATGCTATAAAAAGTTTTATGCACATAAATTTGAAAACAGACAAAGTAGACTTTTCTGAGCAAAATTCACAATAAAACTAAACATAAAAAATAAAACACCATGTTAGAGCTATAACCATTGAAGAAATTAAATTAGGAGTTAAAAAATATACTACCAAGGCAACAACCACTCTAAATCATTTTATAGGTGATTTACATAAATATTCAAGGAACAGATAATTCCAATCTTCTGCAACTACTATGAAGAATAAAAAAAGTAGGGTAATTCCCCAACTAATTTTATGAAGCTAGAACCTTAAACGTTGCAACAAAAAGTACAAGAAAATAATGTTGGTCAATCTCACTTATGATCATACTTGCAAAAGTGTTAATTCAAACATTAGCATGCAGAAAATAGCCATGTACTTAAAATGCATCATGACTGAGGAAGACAAAGGTGATTAATGTCAGAATACCTGCACATGCATTTTCCCACATTAACAGTTAAAGTAGCAAGGGATATGGCAGTCTCAACCGAAGATAAAGTAGTATTCAACACAATTCAGGATCATTTATGACAAAAACACTTACCAAGAAAACATTTTTGGAACTGGAAGGGACTTTCCTTTACTTGATAAACATATCTACCAACATGCTGGGCCAAAATCTCAGGAGAGTGATATTACAAACATTCTAAGAGAATATAATAAAGAAAACCAAGAAGGAATGGATGGATAAATAGGAGAAAAACCTGGAGTGTGAAACAGGGAAGCCAAAAAGAGAGCAGTTACTAAAAATAGTGTGGGGAAAACCTTAATGCCACAGGGCACCTGACAAGAGGAAGACTAAAGAATATCTGTTGTGCTCCCAGAAAGCACTGGGAGGTATTATAAGGGTGGGGGTGGGGGATCACAGAACACCTTTAATTTCATTTAATACCTTTGAAAGATCTGATTTGGGAGAATATTAAGCTGTATTGCTACCTCATATAATACTCTAACCTAAATTTCAGTTGGATTAAAGGTGTGAATATAAGAAAAAAATAGAAAACATTAAGAAAAAGAGGTGAAAACTGAACAGCACTTAGAATGAAAATGTCCCTTTTAAGTATATAAGCTTAAGGATTTTATAAAGGTAAAGATTTATAAGTTTATGCACTTAAAATTAGGGTACCCTTTCTGTGTATTAATATGGCTGAATATTCATGACAAGCTCTAACTCAGTCTGACCATTATGCATGTTCATAAACCACATCAACTAAATTAAAAGGCAAATAAATTGTGAAAACTATCTTTAACATATAAGATAGAACAAGACTGAATGCATCTATTATGATTCATTTACCCCTCCCCCCCAAAAAAGAAATAGAGATGACCCAAAACATTAGAAATGCAACATGAAAGCATGAATGAATGAATAAAGCAAACGAGACTTAATTGCATTTCCAATGGGCTAAGCTTAAAAAAAAATAAGAATCCATTCATGAAGAAGGGTGTGGGTAATTGTGTACTCACATGCTGAAAATTGATACAGTTATTCTGAAGGACAGTTTGATAACACAGGACATATAAAAATGCTGATTCTCCATATTCTTTTGACTAACCAATCCAACATCTAGACATTGAGCTTAAGAAAATCACTGGACAATTCTACAAATATTTTTTAATATTTATTAAAAAATTTAATATTAGGTCTTTCAATTAGTTTTTATTTGAGTGCAACCAATCAAACACAAAGAAAATTGGATTAGACAAGGGAATGCCAACTTCCAGGAGTTTTTATTTCATTTAAAAAACTTAATAGAGAAATTCTTTCCCAATGTTTTGTGTCCAATGAAGAGCAGCCAGCTCCATTTCTTAGAGGTTGACTCATGGTTTGCAGTTTTTGTAGGCATCAGTTATCTTTAGTCTCTCCCCTTTTTACTCTTTTTGTTGAATTTATTGGTGTGATACAGGTTCCAAGTGTTCAGTTCTACAACACATCATTTGTACACTGTACTGTGTGCTCACCATGCCAAGTCCAGTCTCCATCCATCACCATTTAACCCCCCTTTACCCTCCTCCACCTCCTCCCATCACCCTTTCCCCTCTAGCAATCACCACACTGTTGTCCGTGTCTATGAATTCTCATTCTCTCTCTCTCTCTCTCTCTCTCTCTCTTTCAATCTTTTCACACTCCTCTACCCAGCAGCAACCCCTGATCAGAGGGGGTTGTCAGCTGATCCCTATTTTTGAGTCTGTCTCTGTTTTGCTTATTAATGTATTTCGTTCATTAGTGTCCACATGAGTGAAATCATATGGCATTTGTCTCTCTTCAACTGGCTTATTTCACATAGTATAATGCTCTCCAAGTTCATTCATGCTCTCACAAAGGGTAAGATGTTCTTTTTTATGGCCAACTAGTATTCCATTGTGTAAATGTACCACAGGTTTTTTTATCCACTCATCTACTGATGGACACTTGGGCTGCTTCAAAATCTTGACTATTGTAAATAACGCTGCAATGGACATGATGGTGCATATATTCTTTCAAATTAGTGTTTTTGTTTTCTTCGGATATGTTCCTAGAAATAGAATCACTGGGTCATAAGGCAGTTCCATTTTTAATTTTTTGAGGAAATATACTGTTTTCCTTCGGTGGCTGCAGCAGTCTGCATCCCCACCAACAGTGCAACAGGGTTCCCTTTTCTCCATATCCGAGTCAGCCAGCACTTGCTATTTGTTGATTTAATTGATGGCAGCCATTCTAGTAGGTGTGAGATGATAACTCATTGTGATTTTAATTTACATTTCTTTGATGATTAGTGACATTAAGCATCTTTCCATGTTTATTTGGAGAAGTGTTTATCTATACAGGTCCTTTGCCCATTTTTTAATTGGATTGTTTGTTTGGTTGTTTTTTTTTTTTTGATGTTGAGTTTTATAAGTTCTTTCCAAATTTTAGATAGTAACCCCTTATCAGATGTATCTACAAATATGTTCTTCCATTCAGTGGGTTGTGTTTTCATTTTGTTGATGGCTTCCTTTGCTGTGCAATAACTTTTTAGCTTGATGTAGTTCCATTTGTTTATTTTTTTCTTTTGTTTCTCTTGACCAAGGAGATATATCAGAAAGAAAAAACATTGCTATGAGAAATGTCCAAGATTTTACTGCCTATGTTTTCTTCTAGGATTTTTATGGTTTTGAGTCTAACATTTAAGTCTTTAATTCATTTCAAGTTTATGGTGGTGTGAGAAGGTGGTCTAGTTTCATTTTATTGCACGTATCTGTCCAGCGTTCCCAACACCATTTATTGAATAGGCTGTGTTAACCCCATTGTGTGTTTTTACCTCCTTTGTCAAATGTGAATTGACTATAAAGTTGTGAGTTTATTTCTGGGCTGTCTATTCTCTTTCACTGATCTGTATGTCTGTTTTAAGCCAGTACCATGCTCTTTGATTACTATGGCCTTGCAGTATACTTTGATATCAGATAGTGTGATTCCTCCAACTTTGTTCTCCTTTCTCAGGATTGCTGTTGCTGTTCAGGGTCTTTTGTGGTTCCATAGAAATTTTTGGAATACTTGTAGTTCTGTGAAATATGCCACTGGTATCTTGATAGGAATTGTGTTGAATCTATAAATTGCATATTTGGCATTGTTAATTAGTGCCTTGTCTAGAGTGTTGGTTAGCAAATAAAAAGTATTAAAATTGAAATCTGTGTATAATATTAATGATGGATTCTCTAATGGGGAGATGCATTAAGTGGAAGAGCTTAAAGGTATTGTATATATCAGTTTTAAAATTTATTTTAGATTTTAACCATACATGCCTACAATCTCTTACTATGTGGAGAGTTGTGATAGGTATTAATATCTTTTTATGAATATTGTATGCCTTCAGTATGATTTACAAACAGTGTCTCCTAAGAGTTCTTTCTGAAGTGTGGTCAGTAGATGTCGTGGATGCTGTTCGAACCCTGAAGTATCCTCTGAGTACTCACCTTTCCTGTGCATCCTGACCCTTTGGCTTCTAAAGGTGGGGACGAGCAGCTCTGGCCTGAAGGTGGCTCTGACCTTTGGAGCATGCTCAGCCCATATTCAGGGAAGACTGGAAGTTCTGGGGAGAGTCAATATCCCCAGAATCAGTCTCCAACCAGTCACTACTGGGAATTAATCTGAATAAAGCTGCTGGATGGACAAGTGTTTTTAGAAATTTGACATTAGAAATTGTTTATAGCGATTTGACATTGCTGTGACATCCAAAAGCATGATCTTTTTTTCTGGTAATTAATTTTTATTGTTTGATAGTATTTTATGAAAGTTATCAGCTTAATTTGTCTTTCTACACTAGCACTAACATCACATCTGACATACAGCATGTACTTAAGACGTTTACTGGACTGAAATGCAAAGTAAAAACAAGCACCCATTTCATTAAATGGAATATGGTACTTTTACACATAGAAAAAAGGTAGAAACAACTACACATGAATTGCAATATTCAAATAATGTCTTATGAATTGTTTTGAAAGGTTTATGTTTGTTATGGTATGATAAAATGGAGATGGGAGGCTTATTTTAAGACAGTCCGCAACCCCTTCATCTCAGGTTGACTTTCAAACACTAGAAGTTCTGCTGGCTGTTGGCTGGAGACCAGATGGCTGAATAGAGCCAGGGCTGTGCAGGGGTTTACTTTTTTAAAAAATTCATTTATTGGGTGTTAGGAAATAGAACTGAAAGAAAAGGTGTTTTTGTTTTTTTGTTTTTTGCATGTGTGTTATTTCTGATATCTTATTATTTGAAGAAGACCAATTCTTTGTTGGCCATATTCTTGCCTGCGACCCTATTTTTGTGTATATTTCCACTATTATCCCGAATTCCAAATAAGAGAGGAAAATGTTGAAGAAAGACCATGATTATCTTTCTTTTTTTGATGTTGGACTCTGTGGTGTGATTTATTTAATGCTAATTATCATTTATTTACTGATACTTATGCCGACTTGCAATGGGAAAATGTAGCTCTTCCTTCTATTTGTAATGCAGGTTCCTTGATGACCTAAGCCTCTCCATCACTTGCCACTTCCAACGCTTGCTCTGCCTTGTGCAAAGAGCTTAATGACTGCTGACTGACAACGGAGTGGGTGGGGGTTATTAGGTTATAGGATTACTTATGCATCCTCTTCAAAAGAGTGACTGGACTGTTTGCTTTTTGGTTTCCTAGTTGATAACCAATTATAGTAACTGAAACAGTAGTTTGCCTCTGACTCTCCAGAGAGAAACACATAATAACGGATGAGGGAGCCAGCCTCGTGCGCACCGCACCTCCTACATTCTGGTCATAGAATTGCGCACCGCAACTAGATGACGCCAAGGTTATGTTACTCTGCAACCTTCTCTGAGAACTGTTCCTCCTGTTTTCTCTGAGCAGTTTTGCCAAAAGTCAAGAGTGCCATTCACTCAAAGTGGCCAATTTTTGTACCATATTATAAGTTAATCTAAGTGTATACCATAGTATAAATTAATCTAAGAGTATGCCTTAGAAAGAATATATAGCAACAAAGTAACTTTCCTTAGCCAAATGCTCTTCTTTAATAGTCAAAAACTTGTGGTCTGTTTCCTTTCTAGAAGAACCTTCCCCCCTGCTCGCCCTTTGTGACAGTTACACAGGTCAAAGGAGGGTGGACACCCCCCTCACGGGTGGGGATGGTGGTATGTGGGACTTCGCCATTCTGGAAGTTACATGCGGATGCCCATTTGAATGTGGCCCAGAGGGAGTGGACTTACATGTGTATTAGGTCCTTCTTACAGGCTGTGTTTGGGAGCTGGGCCATTGAGACATCACATGTAGTGTGCCTGCAAATTTGGACAGCAGTACTACTCAGCAATGAGAAGCCAAGGAAGTAAAATCAGCAGGGTGTGAGTGAGATACAGCATTCTTCTTAGGTCTGGAAGGCAGACAATCCTAGACAAATAAGGTTGTGTAAAAAAGTAAGGGAGGGGGGAACCCCACAGGAAAGATATTGTCCCTCCTTCTCATCTGACAATGGGAATTTTTGAGCTAGTCTGTAATATGCAGAAACAAATGGGACTCTAATGGAATTCTGCATATTGATGGAGAAATTAATTCTTAGTTACCACGCAAAGATTTGGTTTTCTCCTTCTCTGTCCTTCTGTTCCAATGATCAACTGTTGCATAACAAAGTATCTTAAAATTTAGTATGACATAACCATTTATTAGGCTCATGGATTCTGTGGATCAGGAATTTGGGCAGGGCACAGCAAGTTTGCCTCTGCTCTGCAGTGCTGCGGCCTCAGCTACAGGACTCAAAGGCTGAGGGTGATTCATTGGCTAGGGGCTGGGATCCTCTGAAGATGTGTTAACACTCGCCTGTCTGGTGGTTGATGCTGGCTGTTGGCTGAGACTTCAGCCAGGGCACCTACATGCGGCTTCTCTTTGTAACTTGGGCTTGCTCACAACGTGGTGGCCAGTTTCCAAGGATGAGAGTCTCAAGAGAAAAAGCCAGGCAGAAGCTCTATCACCTTTTCTACCCTAACCTTAGAAGTCATACGTTTCCACAATGTTCTATATTTTTCTTTTTATTGAATTTATTGGGGTGACACAGGCTAACAAAACTATATGGGTTTCAGGCACACAATGCCACAACACACCATCCCTTTATTTTGTGTTCACTGCCCCAAGTCAAGCCTCCTTCCATCACCACAACATTCTGTTTTCGGAGGAAATTGCAAGGGTTCAGTCAGGTTCAAAGTGATGACAAATAGGCTCTACTTCCTGGTGAGGGGGTAGCAAGGTTAGACAGGAGGCTGTGAGGCTAAAAATATTATTGCAACCACTTTTGGGAAACATAATTTGCACGCCCTTTTCCACCCTGCCCTAAATTTACCTGAAAATAAACTTCTTTTAAAGACCTGTAGTTAAGTAAACCAAATGCTGCGATATTAAGAACATAAAGAAACAATTTGACATGTTCTGCCATTCTGTTCATCAATTGCAGCATCTAACTTTGGAAAACAGTATTTTGCCATAGAATAGTTGGTGCTATAAAATAACAGGTAACAAATGAATCAACACAACTGTTATTGCTCTTAAATGCACATATATTTAAGATAAAATATTACTAAGTCAGCTGTTTTTATGGTAGGTAAAAAGCTAGTGTGTATAATGATAATAAAATTCAGTTATTACAAAGTGTTTTTTTTCTTTCATTTGACATGGGAAAAGTTGATTTGTTCTTTCACTCTCATACCAATAAAAATGTAAAAGTCAAGTCTCTTCTGTGTAAAGTTATAATATGTTATATTAACTTTAACATTCAGGCATGTTCCGCACCTCCCCCCCCCCCAGTTATAAATTCCCATTTATTTATGGTTGAACAAGTCAGGCCAGATTCCTCAGGCCTTCCAGAAAGGAGAACAGCATTAAGTGTTACCCTAACTGACTGGAAAAGAATGAAAGCAAGCACGTGCAGGGAAGGAAGCTGCATCAGTGCTGAAAGTAAGGAAAGTCCAAGTAGACACCAAATTTGAGGAACTTGTGTTACAGTCCGTTTCAGTCAGACAGGAAGATGTGAGGACTCGGCACAGAAACGTGGTCAGAGGGAAGCGGAAACACCATTGGAGCACGGAGTCCTGCCTGTGGGCGCTAGAGCGCGAGGGAGTGTAGGAAGTATTGGAAAAAAGGAAACACCCAATAGGCGTATACAAATTCTACACTCAGAAACAGAAAGTAAAAAATTTGAAACAAATGTAAATGTATATAAACTTTTACCCATCTATTTTCCCTTTTTGCATCTTCCCTGAAGGAATAATTCAAGATGTGATCAATAGGTATAGATTATTTGCCATGGAGTTACTTATAAGACAATATATTGGAAATGCCTAGAGTGTCAATAGATAAGGAATTGAGATCTGTCTTGATTTGTCTCCACTCACAATGAATCCCCTGAGATATGTCTTCATTTATTGAAATGGAATTGTTCTCTATGTTGTAGAATTAAGTGACATTTATAAGAAGGTATAAAATTTTAATGTACATCTATTTGTTAAATGTTAACAGTTGCTAATATTAACATCAGCAGTTATTTATGAAAGGTAAGTGGTTTTACTTTTCCTTTCTACCATTTTATGTTCTGTAAATCTTTTATAACAAAAACATTTTACTTTTGTAAAATTAGAAAGGAAACTATTTTTACTAAAAAATTTTCTTAATGTTGATTCTTTAGATGAAAAAAATCTGGAAACACTGATATATTTAGATTGTCAACCCCACTGTATAGATAATAGACAATTTATTGGTAGTGTGACTAACTTCCCCCCCCTCCCTAAACTCCTATTCTTACTCAAATTAATGCATAAAGCAGGCTTTGTCTAACTTTAGTTCATATCTGGCAAGAGGATTCACTCTGCCTTTCATGGTGCCTAGAGAATGCACAGGCTTGTTTTCTATTACAGTAAAGCCTTCATTTGCTGAGCAAATAACAGGAAGCAAAAGCCACAATGAGCAATTCCTCCCATGAAAAAGATATAATTAATAAATCAGCTGTTGGAAGGGACTTATTTTCACATTCTTTACAGCCTCCCTGAGATAAGATGCTAGCACACACTCAGTCCCACCTCCTCATCCTCTTTCGTTCACGGCAACTGAGCTGCATCAGGAAAACAGCTGTTTCCAATAAACATCTTTGGTCATCAAAGGTTGTTCTCCCCTGTCTGCTCTATTTAAATATTATGGTTAGAAAATGCCTAGTATATTATATGAATTAAAGTAAATTAATTAGAACAAATCACTTCTTGAGAATTGTGTGTAACAACTTCCTTTTTGCTTATTAGGATATATCATTCAGAAATGTGAATGACTAACCCTCATTAATATATATACCCCATACATCCCCAAAGTATTTCTGGCAGTTTACAGTGATGGCAGATTTAACCTGTAAAATAGGGTAAAAAAATGACAAAGATCATTTTGCTGAATAATAATGGCAACTTCTTGTTTATTTAAGATCTGCTATGTAGCAATTTTCACTAGCTGGAAGAAATTAATAACAGAGCAAAAATCCTTACAGGACAAAATAGGCACCACAACGTTCTGATAGCACGAAACATTCATGCTCCCTAAGCTCACGCTGCGTATTCGCAGGTGAGTCCTTAAGTTTCAATGACTAGTTCTATTAACATATAGAGAATTTTAACCAATTTGGAGGTGAGGTTGTTCCACCTGGCCCAAATTAGAGGCTATACGATGTACGTAAGGTGGGGAGAGGATGTGTTTTTTAAAGAGCTCTGAGAAGCAGAAGCTGCGTTGACTGATAGCTCGACAGGAGAGCAGGACACAGGGACAGAAAAAAATTGGGCTCACGGCTACAGAAGCATCCAACTTGCCCACTCTTCAGCCTTTGGAGCTTTACTGACTACACCTTGTTATGGATTTTGATATAGATTTTAGGTTTAAACAGCAACATTTTAGCGTATCTGGAGGAAAGTAACTAATTCCACAGTAATGCTGAATAAACCAGCTATTACTTTGTTTTATTGGGTCATGACTCAGTACCTGTAAAATTTCAAAAGATCTTAGTGTGTTCTGCTATGTTAGTATGTGGCTTTGAAAGTTAATGATTTAGTTGCAATGGCTATTTCCTAGAGGGAAGAAAACAAGTAAATTTCAATGTGGATTATTCTGATCAGACCTCTTTAAATTACAGAAAACAGAACTATGCTGAATTATTTCAAGTTAAAAAATGTTTCTATTTTTCTGGAAACGTGGCAGAGTAAGCTGAAATCCTTAGGTTTTTCAGACAAGTGTGAGGGGAGAACCCTAGTGATTAAAGTCACTGGAAACATGGATTAAAAGAAAAATGGACAAATGTGTTATGTGATTCAGGGCAGGAAAGAGGGGAGTGTTCTTAATACAATAAGAGCAAGGTTTTATGTTGCAAGAGCTAGAGTCAAATATGTTGATAGTGATGTGAAAAAACCCTGAGATGTCCTAAATTAAATTATAGCAAGCCAGAGAGAGAAAGAGAACAAGAGCAATTAACCAGTCAGTAGCTGCGGGCTGGCTCACAAAAAAGACTGCTCGTATTCCTGAATGTGTGCTTGAACTTGGAGTCAACTTCCCTGTGGCTGTCTGAAAAGGAGCAGCTGACCACCAGATGCCACTGTATCCTGCTTATGCATGAACTTTCTGGACTGTTGACCACAACCAATCAGAAGCAGTAAATATTTCTTTCCTACCTGTACTGTGCCCTGATCCTAGAACTGCCCCTGCCCTACATTTCCTGCCTCCCTTACCTGTAACTAATATAAAGTCTTTCAAATAATTCACATCATTCTTCCCCAAAACATAATGTATACTAGAGTCTTTATCTCCAGGATGTGTGGTCTTCTCCATCTAGTGTTGCTGCTGGTGGTTCAGACTTTATTTCCAGGACCCCTTTCTTTTAGAAAAGATTTTGCTGTGAAAGTTTTTGGTTATGAATAGGAAGAACACACATTTCTCATGTGCACCATCTGGAGATAAGGGGAAAATAGGAGGGTGAAATCCTATTTTTCTCCAATGGCCCTTTAGCATAAAACTCACCCCAGTCGAGAGTAGAACACCCTTCCCCCATCATCACATACATAAAGCCAGAGCACTCCTCTCCTTCCTACCTCCTGTGGGGCATGGGAGACTTCCCCCCCTTCTACCTTTCTTCAATTCTTACCACTGGTCTAGTAATAAAATAATAAAATCAACAGAAGGCCATATTAACAGATGTGATGATGATTCAGGTAGAAAAACAAGGTGAGTCACTGTTTACCCCAACTCCTCCCACCTCCTTAGAGGGTAGCACTACCTGTGACTGTAGTTTTCTTTGCAGCTGACAAGGACTGGAGCTACTACATGGGGGATATGAAGATATACGTGTATCAGATTATCTAAAACAACTGCAATGTGTGTGGAATTGGTGAGCTAGGCTTGTCTCTCTCTCATCTCTAACCAGTATTGGGAGTCAGGAGAATTATGGAAAAATGGATCTTTTGGCAGTGGAGATTTTTTGAATAACAGTTTGAGGGTAATTTAACATGCAAAGGTCACCTTTAAACCTGAATGTCCCAAGTAGAGTTACAGAAACCCAGGCCAAGAAGAATTTTTTTTAAAACTCTTCCAGTTGTCCCAGGCCAAGTGGCTCAGTTGGTAGGAACGTGGTCCCGCACACCAAAAGGTTGTGGGTTTGATATCCAGTTGGAGCATGGACGGGAGGCAAACTGTAGATGTTTCTCTCTCTCACACACATAGACTCCCCCTTCCTCTCTCTCTAATGCAATAAAAACATATCCTTGGGTGAGAACTAAAAAAACAAAAAACTCTTCCAAAGGAAAAAGGTATTTGTAGAGATCTGACTTTTCTGACTAGCTAGCTGCAAGTGAACCTCTTAGCTGCTCTAAGCGAACCTAACGTTCTCTTCTTCTCTCCCTCCCTACAAGAGGAAATAGATCATATTAAATGTTGTAATCCCTCAGTTATTCTCTGCAGCCACGAGCAACCTTCGGTCTCTCTGGAAGGCAACTCTGTCTGCCCGTGCGGATCACCTCGCAGCGGGTACCAGTCAGGCTGTGCCGCCCAACACGGCGGCCGCCGCGCGCCACAGGCGTCTGCTGAGCACAAGACGCATGCTGGGTTTGCAAAACTTGATATGAAAAAAGGCAAAGGACCTCATTAACAAATTTTTATATTGGTTACATACAGAGTAATATCTTGGGTATATGAGATTAATAAAATTTACAGTTAAAATTAAGTTTACCAGTTTCTTTTTGCATTTTTAATGTGGCCACTAGAAAATTTTCAATTACAAAGGTGGATTGCATTTATATATAAAGCCACTGGACAGCTTTGGTCTAGAAATTAAGGTTTAGTGACCAAACCCAAAACAAGAGAAAAATCCAACTGACACACTCATTTTCTGACTGATAGGTAACATAATTTGGGTTTTTTAGCACATTTTAACTCCTCTTTGAGACAACACCCCTAACTGTACCTTTTGAGTGTGTTCTTTTAAAAGGATGTCCTCTTGAATGAAGTGTATCTGGATGTCACAGTTATTATAAAATATTTTTCCTACAACAATGAGTTTCATAGGAGTTTGAAGAAATGGTTGCATTCTAAGGTGAAATAGGTCATTCCTCTTCCTGAAAGTCTTCAGTGGCTTGCCATTCCTGAAAATAGTGCTCAAGTTGTTGGAGAAACTGTGGGATCTGCCCCCAACTTCCAGAGCCAGTCCCATCTCCTTCTGCAGGGCCCTGAACCCAGTCATTCTCATGCGCCATGTGGAAGAGCAGTCTGAGAATTACCTTCTACACTAATTTCAGAAAAGGGGACAGCTAGGCAGAGATGCAGAATAGTTTGCCACTGGAAGACTTACTTCTAACATGGTTAAAGTTTTTTTTTAACAAACCAAAGAAAAGACACAATGTAAGAGCATGTGGTCTGCCCTGGAAGCACCCAGAAAAGAGGAACAGGGAGGCAGACTCTGGCCATGCTCATTCCGGTCCATCCCAGAGCAGCAGGCATCCTGTTAGGACTACAGGAATGTGCTCTGATCCCTGCTGCATGCCCCTTTCGTGCAGCTGGGCTCATCAAGTTATCAAAATGGCACTTGCTAAAAACGTAACTGTATCCCTGGCTGCCGTTTTTCTGACTTCTTGTATCCCATTTAGCTTGTCTGTGGGGTGAGATATGTACTGGTTGGGCAACATGGACATCTGCTCTTCCCAGCAGTTATCATTCTTATTGCAAATTTATAAATTGGCATTTGATTCCTATTCTTTAGCCTTTTGGGAGTTGGTGAGTGTGAGTCATCGTCTCTGAATCCGATCAACTCTGGGGCATCACCAAAGTCCAGTTCTGGAGCTGTGAGGGTGAGGGGCTGACCCTAGACCACTGTGAATTAATCAAAAGGCTGTTTGCCAAGGGAGGCCTCAGTCCACTTCTTTAACTCAACCTCATAGCATGCTGATTCCACTCCTGCTTGTCATTTAATGGCATCTTGCATTAGGTCCACTGCTCATTCCTCTGTCTTCCCTCCCTGTTAGACTGTAAGCTCCCTGAAGGCAGAGGCCGTATTTGTCTCTGTGTTTGCACTAGTACAGATACAAGGTGCACTACCCAGAAGGTGTGCAATACACAGATGTTTGCTGTATGAAGTAGAGGGTACCTGATTTTTTTAAAGACATATTTTTTGATATGTTGATAGTATTGTTTCATGGTATTGTTCAAATAGTGTCTAATAGCAACTTTGGACAACAGTCTTCTGAGAGGCAACATTATTCCTGCACAGTTTTCCTGAAAGTATCAATAATCTTGACAAATGTCACAGGTTAGCTTCAATTAGGTTGTCATAATTTATGGGTGGAAATTGGAGACTCTTTCTGTGTTGTTTGCTTTGCTTTCAAAACTGGGGAAGGGGAGCATGGGAGAAAAGGTACAGGGAACTAGAAGCATAATTAGCAGGTACAAAATGGACAGGGGGAGGCTAAGAACAGTATAGGAAATGGAGAAGCCAAGGAACTTATATGCACGACCCATGGACATGAACTAAGTGGGGAATGCTGGAGGGAATGGGGGTATCGGGTGGAGGGGGACAGAGGGGAGGAAATAAATGTGACAACTATAATAGTATAATTAATATAATATATTTAAAAATACATAAAATAAAATAAAATATGGAAAAAAACTGGTTTATAAGACATTGAGTAGCTACAAAATAATCTTCATAAAAGTTAATGATACTGTGAGCATCCATGTACCTGGTACCCAGTTTAAGAAATAGCACATTTCTATTACGTTTAAAGCCCCCTGTGTGTCTCTCCACCATTCTCTCCCCGCTTTCTTCTACATGGGACTCAGTATCCTGACTCACATTGTCACTTAAATAAAAAGCTAAAATAAAAACAAAATCCAAATGCTTCTGACAGTTATGACCCTTGGAAAGGCCAAACTTTGAAAGTAGTTGAAGTTAATTTATGATTACAGTTTATGTTTAAGTTGATGATTATTGGGTATCTTGAGAAAAACAATTAGAAATCCTAATTTTATGAGATTTTTTTTAGCATTCATCCCATAATACAGGGAAGGAATCCTGCTATTTCTAGAGGTGATCTCTTATCTTATGCAGGGGGCAGGATGGGAGTGGGGTAAAAGGAACATTGGGAACCTATGTAGGAAACACAGACCTCAGCATGTTTCCAAGGGCTGTGGCTGGTTGTAGCCATGGGATCCCCAACTGCACGTGGGAGTAACTGGGAGATACTCTGACAGCTGAGGTGAGCATAACACCTGCAGCTGCCACTCACCTTTCCCTTTGGATCTCAGGGAAAAGAAAGAAAGAAACACAGATCCTAGGATGTACAAGCATACTGCTCTCTATTGTGACTCACAGGTGTTACATATTTTGCAGATTGAAGGCCAGACCCTTCCTCCACCAGCAAAATGATTACAATTTGCTTTATGGTGATACTCACTTTATTTATGTGGTCTGGAACCAGACACGCAAAATCTCCAAGGTATGCCTATACTCTGTAGGTTTACACCAAGTAAACTGATAATGAGGTCTGTGTCTCTAAAATGCAGAAATAACTACCAGGACACAAAACAGAGATATGTTTTTCCTTAACTGATGCGACCCTTGTTAGCAGAATGATCTCCTTGGTGTCCTGTTAGGCTAAACCAGTGGAGAAACATATCAGCAGCAATTGGTCCTGGATGGGTTTCTGGATACCCTTGTTAGGAACTAGGAAAGCACTTACATCTAAAAGCTAACATATATAAACTGGTTATATTATTGTAAAACATAAAATTCATTAAAAAACATAGCATTAACAATTTTCCCTTAAAAAGAAAGATAAATTCATTCACTAAGTCAGAATTTCTAATGCAATAATTTTAAATTCTGGCCCAAGGGGACAGCAACCTATACCAGAAGGGTAGTAGGGAAAAACACATTATAGTAATGGATTTCCGTAACCTTCTTCAAAAGGAGGCATTTTAATGGTTCTGGGGACCATGGCAGTGTTATTTTAGAAGTACAGTAATGGAAATACATGAAGCTAAAGAGCTGTGGTTAGGTACATTAGACGCCCTGAATAGGGCTGTTAGTTGGGGGAAAAAAAGGCCTCAATTACAGTTTGCTACCTTCCATGTTATGCCCCAGAAATTAAATAAAATTCGCTTAAGACTTTGAAGCAGCAAAGTCTGTTGCACTTCAAACAAGGCTTTTTTGGGGGGAATTGCTGGCTTGCTACTAACACGATTACCCAGAACCTAGAACTTTAAAGAACAGTGAAACCTAGATTTGGAGGGAAAGGGTCTCAGCATCCAGCACACACTGGGTGAAGCGGTGCCTGGGGTCCGAATTACGCTCTCTGGAGCTGCTGTTACTTAGCTCAGAAATTGAAGATTATGAATTGGTGACATTTTAAGGAAATTAAATTTTCTATCTTACGGATTTGTGGACTTGCTTCAGGGATTTTATCTGTATAATTCCTTTGATGTGTATGACCTCTGGACTATAATTGTTCTTTACCCTGCATATCGCTCATTATTAAAAATGATTTGTGCCTATAGCGATAAAATGGACTAAATGAGAAGTGACATTTAGAAAATAATGCTTGGTTTAAATTCAACTTCCTCAAGTCTAGAACTATTCTACTCATGGAAAGTGACATATTCCTGACATTTTCTTCAAGATTTGTGTGGCAGGTTCTGATTGGTACACTCGATCTTGTCGTCTATTCACTTGTACTTGTCACATGACAAGTGCTGGGAGTGGAAAGATCGGTGCCTGTCCTAGTCGTAAAGCTGCAATGGAACTTTGGGTCTTTTGTGGCCGTGTTCCCTGCAGAGCTCCAAGGCAGCACTATTTTTTACCTGTAAAATAAAGTACACTCTTCACTTTTCAACTTTTTAAAGCTGCAAGACACATTTTCCAGTTTCCAGACCTGTACTCACTTTGGTTTGTGGAACCTATTTATCATCTCTCAGATGAGCTCAAAGGGAACTAATGCCCTGATTGGTTTTTGATTTAGCAGAAAAACTCTATCAGTGATTTTTAAAAGGCAAGTTTATCTCATTCTGTGTTTAACACCCTTTATTTAATGGGTTTCTATTGGCACAGGATAATGTGCAGAATTCTTAATGTGGTCTCCAAGGTGGGACAGTATCTGGTACCTGCTGATCTCTCTAGTCTCATTGCCCCGGACACACTGACTTCTCCAGATCCTAGAAAGCCAAGTGCTTTTTTTACCTTGGGGTTTTCATATAAGTTATCTGTTGAGAGGTAGAGACCAGAAGGTCATCTATTGTATTGGAGGGAGGGAATATAGACTATGTTCACTGAATTCAAGGGACACACTGGGAAAAAAATTGCTAAAATGAGAAACAGGAGGCTATAGAATATTCATGGTTTAGCAACTGCTACAGAAATGGCCTAGGACAGTAGCTGGTGTTCAACCCAGTGGAGCCGAGGGTTGGTTTAGACCGAATGGTTCAGACACCACTTCTACTCTCCTGGGTTGTTGCTTTCTCCTATGCTACTGGTGTTATCAGTAGGAAAGCCATAGGCAAATGAGGAAACCAGCCATTGACCATCAAGCTTATGCACCTCAGACATAGCTTCAAAACTGTAGGACCCCTTATTGGTGTGCTGGTAATCAATGCGAATAAACCGCTTACTGGGGTAGCTCTCGTGCAGGCATGCTGGTAGTGGGTAATGTTAGGGACAGGAGACAGTAGAACTTGCTAGTCTGATACATGAACTTTTGCTAATTTGATTGGATGCTCCTAGCTTTGTGAGAAGTGTGTTGCTCTAACTAACAGGGTCAGGAAGGTCAGAGGAGGGGAAACATGGCTTCTGCCCCGTGGGCTCTTTCTCACACTTCACCTGGTCAACCCACTGCCTTCTCCAGGCTAAAGTATCACTTCTCCTCTTATGAACTAAATTGTTTCTCATCTTATTCTGGGTAATATACCTCAGTTTTTTACTTTCCTAGGATTCAACCACCAGTTATACTTACATGTTTAGTGGGTGCTTCTTCGGGTTCTGTCTCCTTTACTACACGAGACAAATCCATGAGGGCTGGGGCCAAGCCTGTTTCATCTGTCACAAAACCAACAGCGCTTGTTGGAGTGCCTGACACAAAGAAAATCTTCAACAATAAGTAAGCAGAGTCTGGTTACACATGCTTCATTTGCAAAAGACAGAAAAACCCAACTCAGACTGGCTTAAGCAAAAAGCTGCATTGGCTTACAGGACTAAAAAGTTCGGAAGGGATGTTGGCTTTGGACACTTTTGAATCACAGAGTCAGATGACATCACCAAGAGTCTACTTTAAGTCTGCCTGCTGCTTTCTGTGATCATATTTTCCTCCTTCAGCTCCCAGTGATTATGCCCTTGCTCGTCCAGGCTCTCACTTCATTGGTGGAGAGGGGAGGTCTCAGCAGCCTTAGTCCTCACATCCCCATACTTTATGGTCCAGGGGGATCTGGGGTTCAAAAGAGGGTTTCTTCTACACTGGGTCTATTTCTCAGAAGCCCCCACATATAGATGCTTGACTCCCGTGACTTTGATTTTGTTAAACACACATGTATAAATCAATCTGTGCAACCAGGAAGATGAAATAAAGCAATTGATTGAAACAATTTGGGTTCACCCATGGACACTGGGGTAAGGCTAACCTTAAGAAGATTAAGAATGGAAGACGGATGGGTTCCTGAAAGCAAATTCTGTGGGGAACAGATGTATGCTGTATGATTGGTGCATGGAATGTACCAGCTTCATATTTTTTACATCGTTTTCTCATACCTATTCTTCCAACTGACAGAATGATTCCTGGGCCACCATTTTACCAAGACATTTGGGACCTGTGTTCCATTGCCAGCCCTGTCCCAGATCCACAGCCTCTCCTAGACCCTAGATCAGCAATTTTCAACCAGTGCGCTGCAAAAATTTTTAAACATGCAATACCTGGCTATTTAGTCAGGGACACTGACCTCTTTTTCCTTAGGGTATCAAATAAAAAAAATGATAACAGCCAACACAAAGGTAGCTGTCTGGTGAATGAATCAAAATTATACCTTTTTTTTGTCAGACTAGCAAAAACAAATATTTTTTGGTGTGCCGGAAAACTTTAGTAATTAGTTTATGTGTGCCACGAGGTGAAAGGCTGACAGTTGCTATGCCAGGGTGTCTGAAGTTATTGTCCCTCTGGCTCTGTGCTCCTGCTTGGTCTTGGATTCCACTCGGGTCCATTATTTTGTGTCTGTTCTTTTTAGGATATCTGTTCCTCTTATTGCTGAACCTCCTTCGTGGAAGGCTAGAACTGGCCTAACTGATCAGTTATATTCCAAAGGGCATACTGTTTTACCCGAAGAAAGAGTGGGACAGGGTAGAATGACAGGTCAAGTCAGGGAATCAGGTCAAACGAGTCCACAGGTCAGGTTCAGTGCTGAAAATCAGATCCAAGACTGAACAGGTATCAGAAATAAGGCAGAAATTTGAGTGGAAAGTGAGGGACCTAGGCAGTTGCACTGAGTCCAGGGCTTGCCTTTTGGGGCTTTATGTATGTGGTTGATGTATGTTCTGTACCAGCTTAAAGGGACAGGGTGTGGTGGACCCCCATCTCCTCATCTAACTCAGGTCTTTACGACCTGATTGTGTGCCTGGGTGTGTGTGTGTGTGTGTGTGTGTGTGTGTGTGTGTGTGTGTGTGTGTGTGATACACACTCAATTTATTACATAAGGTTTTATATTTCCTTTGATTAAAATATGAGATGGCATGGGAAAGGGGCTTGGGTCTGCCTGATTCTGTTAAGATCAATCCCTGTCTGAATTTCTAGGAGTAGTTTGACATTAGGCAGGAGGAACTGTTAAGTTTTAGCTTAACAATCTGGGCTCAGAATTGAACTTTTTTTATAGCCCTGCTGTGACCATCGATTCTAGCTCTGATGAGTGGACCTTTGCCTTTTCCTTGGGTTGTGGTTTTACCTGTGATATCCTTGTTATGGTAACTGCATTTCATGTCTTGCCCCTGTGCTCAGCCTCTTATCTAGTTAGACTGAGCATATAATTATTTGGTCCTTCTAGATCTGGGGCCTTGTCTTGCTCTTGTAAGTCTCCTTAAAAGCAGAATGCATGGTACTAATTGACATAGAAACAAGATTCTGAGCCTCAAACTGAGGTTTAAGCTTGATTAAAAACAAACAACTATAGTCACAATAGTATTTGATTTGTGGTCTTTGGAGGAAGAGTATCTGGCTATTACCACTTCCAGTAAAATAAGGAACAGAGAGGCGTGATGCTGAAGCGACAGCCTCTAAAGCACATCAAAAAAGAGCATCTGAGGAGAGGGGTGGGCAAGGTCTTATTCAGGGTTAAGTCTCTTCATGGCCTGTTTCTTGTTATTGCGAATTATTTCTTCTCCTTGAAGTTGCTTCATTGATGTTTAACCCCACAGAAATAACCTTTATCCATAAGGTTTGTTGTAAATATGAGTCTTATAAACATTTTTGTTATAAGTAATTATATATACTTGCACAATCCATAAAATGTATTATAGGCAAGTACACTTTTTATATTACAAATACTTTGTAAATAAACCACCTTGTAGTAATTAATCCAAGACTTCACTGATGAACCCACCTGTTTTATATAAGTTGACTAGCTTGCTGCTCTATAAAGATCATGTAGGTTAGCTTGTCAGGCAGAACTTTTAAATACTTTTGAGGACTGCTGGAGATCAAGGGCCTGTATCAGATTCTCAGTTAAATATGTGACACCTGCCCTTCCACGTGATTTCCTGCCAGTTTGTGGATCTCCATCTCCAAATAGTTCCTGCTTGCCATTTCCTGTCACTGGGCTTTACTACCTGTTGAGACCCTAAGCTCTTGAGCACCACCTCCCATTGCTCAATGTACCACTGTCCCTTCCTGATAGGTTCTATATCCAGCCTGCAGAACTGCACATATTTCCTGCCCTGAGACTGGATCTCCGCCTCAAGGTATGTGTCCAGCCCTGTGTCCCAGCCTCTCCCGTCCTTCATCTCAGCACTGGAAATAATGGCATTAGGTCTACTCATGACAGCAGAAAAATGGCACATTCCTCGTTCTAAAAAACCCAAAATAAAACCTAAATTTTGTTATACTTTATAGCTCTACGGTAGTACAAAGCAAATTGAATTGAGAAACTCCCCAGTTGATGCAACTTTCATATCCCCTTCTGCAGAGACTGACAACCTGTGGTCACTTGCTCTCCCGTCCAAGGGCAGAAGGGTCACCTGAGAGTGTGTTAACACCTGGTGCTCTCCCCACGGACCACTGTAGGCTGTGGGTAGGATGTGTGGTGTTGCTTTTATTCAGGCATACCTCATTTTACTATGCTTTGCTTTGTTGTGCCTTACAAATGCCATTTATAAATTGAAGGCAAGGCCCTCCACCAGTGAAAAAGGAACACAGCTGCTTCACTGTGGCACTTGCTGTATTGTGCTGGTGTGGACCTGAACCTGCAGTATCTCCGAGGTGGGCCTGGATAAGCTTTCCTTGTTATTTTGATGCAGGTGTTCGGGGAGCCATACATTGAGATAAATTACTGTGATGAATTAGAGAAATCATCAGTGCTCTTTCTAGCATTTAAGCCAGAAAAATATGGTATTGAGACTGTCTCTATTGTTGATTGATCAAAAAGCTGGTCAAAGGAAGAAAAAAGCAACTTCCCAGAGCCATATTGGGCATTGTTTGGTATCTCAGATCATAGGATGCCCTGTTCTCATTGTCTTTAGCAGGAAACAAAGATTTTACTGTGATGGTCACACCACTGATTCCTGGTGGAACTTGGCTTGGTGCTTAATGAAAGATTCTTTTTTTAAAATATGTTTTATTGATTATGCTATTATGGTTGTCCCATTTCTCCCCCATCATTCCCCTCCACCCTGCATTCCCCCTCCCACCCACATTCTCCCCCTTTAGTTCATGTCCATGTGTCATAAGTTCTTGAGCTTCTACATTTCCCACACTATTCTTGCCCTTCCCCCGTCTATTTTCTACCCACCGCCAATGCTACTTATTCTCTGTACCTTTTCCCCTCTCTCCTCCTCCCACTCCCCTGTTGCAAACCCTCCACGTGATCTCCATTTCTGTGTTCCTGCTCCTGTTCTAGCGTTTGCTTAGTTTGCTTTTGTTTTAGGTGTGGTTGTTAATATCTGTGAGTTTGCTATCTTTTTACTGTCCTATTTTTGATCTTCTTTTTCTTAGATAAGTCCCTTTAACATTTCATATAATAAGGGCTTGGTGATGATGAACTCCTTGAACTTGACCTTATCTGAGAAGCACTTTATCTTCCCTTCCATCCTAAATGAAAGCTTTGCTGGATAGAGCAATCTTGGATGTAGGTCCTTGACTTTTAAGACTTCATATACTTCTTTCCAGCCCCTTCTTGCCTGCAAGATCTCTTCTGAGAAATCAGCTGATAGTCTGATGGGAACTCCTTTGTAGGTGACTGTCCCCTTATCCCTTGCTGCTTCTAGAATTCTCTCCTTCATTTTAATCTTGGCTAATGTAATTATGATGTGCCTTGGTGTGTTCCTCCTTGGGTCCACCTTCTTTGGAACTCTCTGAGCTTCCTGGACTTCCTAGAAGTCTATTTCCTTTGCCAGATTGGGGAAGTTCTTTATTATTTGTTCAAATAAGTTTTCTACTTGTTGCTGTTCTTTTCCCCCTTCTGGTACCCCTATAATTCGGATGTTGGGATCTTCAAAGATGTCCTGGAGGTTCCTAAGCCTCTCCTGATTTTTTTGAATTCTTGTTTCTTCCTTGTTTTCTGTTTGGTTGTTTCTTTCTTCCTTCTGGTCCACTCCATTATTTGAGTCCCAGTTTTTCTCCCATCTCTATTGGTTCCCTGTGCGATTTCCTTCATTTCACTTATTGTAGCCTTCATTTGTTCATCTATTTTGTGACCAAAATCAACCAATTCTGTGAGCATCCTGATCAACAGGGCTTTGAACTGTGCATCTGATAGGTTGGCTAGCTCTTGGTCGCTTAGATGAATTGGCCCTGAAGCTTTGATTTGTTCTCCGGTTTGAGCCATTTTTGTTTTTTTGTTGTTGTTTTCATTTTTTTGTTCTGGTTGTGGCTGTTACGTAGTGAGGGGTGGAGCCTTAGGTGTTACCCAGGGTGGGGCAGCACAGTTGCTGGGTAGTGATGCTGTATGTGGGGGTGGGGTCCTAGAGGGAACAATGGCGCTTGCTCCGTGCTGTCTCAGATTCCAGTCCCTTCCCCTGTTTCCCCTTCACCTGAATTATCTGTGCATGAATGTGGGACCACCTGGTCAGCCAGCCGCCTTGTGTGTCCTCACTGGGTCTGCACAGTTGCCACCCCATGCCTGGGGTCCACTGGCCACTGCCTGTGCACCTGGGGTCTGCTAGCCACCTCCTGCAAGCCTGGGATCTGCCAGCCGCTGCTGCCTGCCTTCCCTGGGTCTGTACCTCCACTTTTTCCTGCCATGACTCCACCCCTCTTACCAGTCTGGATGAATGGTTGTTGGACTTCCATACAGTTCAATTTTCTTTCAGTTCCAGTTGTTTTCTTGTTTCTAAATTTTTGTTGTCCTTAATTTTGGTTGTGAGAGGAGGCACAGTGTATCCACCTACACCTCCATCTTGGCTGGAAGTCTGAAAGATTCTTAAGAAGAAGGGTAATTTTTAAAACTTTAGCCCTAATAACAAATTGCTATTTGATTTTTTAAAATGTATTCCAACTTGCTGACTACAAAAGTGGTACTTAGGAACATAATGCTTTTCATCCATCCATTCATTCATCATTCAAATTTTTATTGAGCATCTGCTTTTTGCCAAGCTATGTACTAGATAAACACCATAGACAAAAATTACAATGTAATTTTGATGACATAAGGAATAAAAAGTAGAACGTATTCCAAGAGTAGGATCTTATAAGGTGAAGAATAAAGAAATGAAAACTAGCAAGTATTTTTTTAAATGATTCCATTTAAAGATTAATGGGACTTAGGCTAACAGTGAGGATGATGTCTTCCCTTGGGTGCTTGATGCGAGGAGAACCAGGCCTATTCAAGGACTGGAGAGCAGACCACTGAGGGCATTGGTAGGGAGTCAAGAGAAGAATCGGGAGTAGTTCATGGGGGCAGCTCCAGAACTGTGTGCATTATGCCAACACTTGTGCATAGCGAAACACCACCGAGCAGGTTCAAGGTAAGGATGACACAATGGTATTTTCTTTCGAGAAGAACAAATAAGCAGATAAACTCCTATATGGGAAATGCATTGGCAGGGGAAGTATAGCAAAAATGAAAGCAGGAGGTGTTAGGAAGCTATTGCAGCAGTCCAGGTAAGCAATGATTGTGGATGGATCTATGGGGTGATAATGGAATTGAAGAGAGTGGATCTGAAACATACTTTGGAACTTGTTAATTTATTGGACATGGAGACAAGGGTGACATTCTCTGGGTTGCTGGCTTGATCAACTGAATGGAGGGCTGTGTATTTCACTAAGGGAAGGTGCTAAGGGTAGGGAGCTCACTCGTTTAGCTCCTGGTGAGAGGGGGTCATCCAAGTGGAGCTAAGTAATTTAGGACTCCAGAAGAGTCATACATTCAGACAAATTTGCTGAAGTCATGGGATTGGATGGATTTTCCTGGAAGTGAGTAGAGGTGGGGAAGCCATTAGATATGTTGCTTAGAAGGGGGGATCTGGAGAACACAGAGGGGGACTAGCCTTTGAGAGAAGGACTTTTTTTTTTCTTTTTTTTTTTTTTGCCAGTATGGAAGAGGAGAGAAGGGGAAGTTCAATGTAGATGCAGGTAAATTTAAAGGGACTCTTTTTTGATAGGAAGTTAAGGGCTATTTAATGTCTTCTGTTTTCTCGGGGAAGTCAGAGGCAAGGCCGTCTGCTAAGATGAAGGAAGATGGAAGTGAGATCAGAGGTCTGAGGAGAGGACAGAGGATTGAGCTGTAGCACCTTCTGTGGACAGATGCCAACACTCCCATTTTGCCTTTTCGCAGATGGCTGCCAGCTCGTCCTGGGCCTGGCCCAGAACCAAGACAGCTTACGTCTGTAGCAACACATTCACAGATGGATTTGAAAGGTACATACATGTTAATTTGGTCTAGCATTGTCCAATCTTTATAAGTCTTATATTTTTTAAAGAAACTCCAAATATACTGTTCCTTCCCTGACTAGAATGCCTTCAGTGATGTGTGAGATCATAAAACACTAAAGTTGATACTGCTGGGAAGTCCATTCCATGTGTGCCATACGGTTCTTTTCTCACTGAACATCCTGCCCTGAGAAAGGGGCCTCGGAGCTCAGACCAAGCAGGAGGACATCTCTGCAGGAGACCCACTGAAGCTTTGAAGTGAGCAGTGGGTCACCCTGTCTTTGCTGACTGTCCTGGCGGAATTGCATTTAAATAGAGACCCATGGAGAAACCTATAAAAGACTTCCGTCTAGCATAAAATTGCTCAAGAACTGGTGCTGATGCAATGTATGTGCCCTGGTGGATTGGTCTCTCAGCATCTTATCAAGCTGCAGAGTATTATAGTGAAACCTTTGATGGTTATGTTTAGCAGCTGCTTGGAACTAGTCATGCTGTGACCTGATTTGGAGCCAACTCTGCTGTAAGTAGAATTAATGTCCCTGTCAATTTTTCCATCCCTAGTGCATATTTAACCAAATTATCTTTTTCCCTCTTGATTTTATTTACTCATTAGCTGTGTTGTAATGAAGAGTCCACGGTGACTAATTCTTCGGGCTCAGCAGGAGATTGAGGTACGTCAGAGCTGGTGTGAGGCTGTAGTGTGGAATGGCTTTCTCTTCTCTCTCGGGCTGCCCTTGGAGGAGGGTGGAATCACAGCCTGCCATTTAAATGTGAGGATGAGCCCTCTTAGGGTTTGTAGAATGAAATGCCACGGAATGGATTGTGGGAGAACAATACTGGTCCTTTGGTGCTCTGAGCTCTGTAGCAATTCTTAAGAGAAATGACAGAACTTCATTTACTGAAGGCACATTCATAGAAAACTACTCAGGGGTGGTGAACAGATCTGTTCTATCCTAGTTATTTTTGTTTTTCTTCTACTACTCATTTCTCTCCAAGCTACTATAAGAGGAATGTCTTAGTTTTTGTGTTATTTTGCATCTTCCAATATAATTCTCTTTGATTTTCTTCACTGTGGAGTTCCCAAAATTATCACACGTCTGTCTGTTTTCCAGAAAACTCCAGCATTTGCTTTAGGGCCTGCATTTTGTTATTCTCTCTGGGCCCCCATCACTCATTCTTTTATCACTCCTTTTATTGCTCACATGTCTTGAAATGCTTAAACTTCTACCCAGTGTTTTCATGAAGATCATGGCTCCTCCATATGAAGAAAAGCATCTTTGAACACCTGAATAGGAACGAGGTTAATACGTTCAGATATTAAGAGCATTTGCCTTGTTAGAGAGAACCATATTAAAAGGAACAGCAATCAATATTGGTGGAATTTTATGTATTTTGGTCCCTGAATTTGTTTCATGGGATATTTCAAGACTGAATGTTCTGCCCACATTCAAAGTTAAACTTGGCTGCATCCAGAGACTCGGTCCCTGTTTTCTCAAACATGTGATGGACAAACTATGTGTGTCCATGTTGTGTTCTCTCTCCGAGCAGCAAGCCCTCTGATCCTGATCTAAGTCAGATCCTTGTCTGATTCCCACACGGAGTTTACGGCTGCAAATGACATCCATCAACCTCATCTTCCTTATCTTTTTTTTAATCTTCACCCAAGGATGTTTATTGATTTTAGAGATAGAGGAAGGGAAATAGAAGGAAAGGGAGAGAGAAACATCAATATGAGAGAGAAATGTTGATTGATTTCCTCTTGTACACACTCTGACCAGGGATCGAACCTGTAGCCTTTTAGTGCACAAGACAATGCTCCAACCAAGGGAGCCAACCAACCAGGGTTTGTCTTCCTTTTCTTTTTTAATGGGGACAATATCTCGTGCCCTCTCACAGGCAGTTGTGCTATGCCCTTGGTGCTTTGTGCTCATGTCTTTTCCAGTCTTTGGTAAATCTATTGTAATTCTTTAAAAGCAGTTTTCTTTACCCATTGGCTTGAAGTTCAAGAACTTCTATTTTCATATTTTTGTGTATATTTTCCCAGTGTCTAGTACAATGCAGGTACATTGTAGGGACCCAAAATATTCTTCTAAATAAGGAAATACAACTCCACACCACGTAAAACCTTGCAATCTGTATGTAAAGCCTTTGTCTTAGGTGCAGTGGAAATGATAAAAACTTGAAATGTACTTTGAGAGATAGGAAAACAACGAACTATGCAGATCAGAGCACAAAAGGGAGATGCGGAGATGCTGAAGAATCATCAGAGGGGAGGGTTAATTTCAACAGGAAGGCCCTCAGAGGTGTCCTTCAAGGACATGCATTCCAGCTGGCCTTGAAGGGTGGGAAATATCTGGGCAGCTGGAAGCTCACAGGGAGTCAGTCTTCTGAGCTGCAGAAGCCAAACTCAGAGGAGAGCTTCCCTGCCCACTCCTACGCGGAGGAAAAAATCAAGGGGGGTTGGGCTGGCTTGTAATACTCTCAGCAGAAAGAGTAAAGGCTTGCCATTCATAATTAATAGGACAAACATCAGAAGTTCCTTTTTCATTAGATTTCAGAGTTCAAACAAAGATCTAATCAATAATTCATTATTCCTAAGTGTTACCTTCATCTGTACATTTTTCCTGGATTTTGAAAACACATCATGGAACAAGAACCATTACCCTCCCTTAATAAGCATTTTCACGTGGGAAATAAGGCAGGCTGGAGTGATTGTTCTGCTTAGTGTCAATAAAAAATGTATAATTTGACTCATTATTTTAAAAAACAAAGAATGCCATAGGGACATAAAAGGGCAAACTGTGTTCCAGAAGCCACCATCCCTTGATCCTTTCCATCCATGATAGAACTATGGTTCTTGGTGGTGAGGAAAGAAGACTCACTCCACCTCTGCCCTGTCTTCTCTCCTGAGCCTGAACCGGCACAGGCCCTACACACTAAGGCTCTGGGGGTCATGCAGAGAAGTCTCTGTGAGAGCTTCCTGAGGCTGCTGGGCGTTCTCCAAACTCAGCAGGACACGGGTTTGGTGCTTCGGGCCCAAGGCCAGTTTGCAGACATGGACATGTCTCCACTCAAGCTTCTTCCGTCTCCATCCTTCCTCCAGTAAAACACCCAAGGAACTTTCATCCTCAGGTTGCACAACTAGTCCTTCACCCTTGCATTGGGGAATGCTTTGCTGGCATCCCTTAACCCAGGCTGACGATAGAAAACGATTTGTGCTGTACATGCTACAGGATCAGAGGTGGTTCAGTGTGGGATATCAACCTGGAGTTTAGAGACTGTCAAGCAGCTGAACTCCACAGGAGACTACAAATAGGATACGGACCATAGGCAGTGATGCAGGAAGAAGGGCAGCTTTCTGATCCAGGTTAAAACAAGACAACATGAATACACTTTCCAGAGGATACAATGGTGCCCTGCCTAGATGCTTTTGGCTCCACCCTCCAGCTTCCCAGTTTGTCGCCACTAGTAACTCATTCCTGTGATCTTTGGAGGATTGCCCATGGAGCCAGAAGTAAGGGCCAGGGGAGCCTGGAAGAGCCCCTCCTCCTTCCTTCTGGGCATCCTGCAACCGGCAACCGAGGGATGTGTGAGAGAGCAAAAGCTCAGGTTTTTATGGCCTCCAGGTGGAGAAACTGTAAGGTGTAATCTCCGCTCTCAGCTCCCCTCAAGCTCAGGCCAGGCCTAGGACTTCTGCCCCGAAACGCACCCTTGCCTGCCTTGGCTGCCTTCCCAGTCCTGCTGCTTCGAAGCCTCACTGGTCTCTTCGGATCACACATCCTTCATAAACCACTTGTATCCAAATCCCTGGCTCAGTGTCTGCTCAAGGGAGAGCCTGATTTAAGCTACCATTACCACATAAACTGGGAGGAATCCTCCCCCATTCCCTTTGTTTGCAAGAAAGTAAAAGAAGAGATGTTTCATTTGTTAGCAAGATGAGCTGTTATGAAAGTTAGAATTATAATTCTGTTTATGTCTGCCACTCTGTGAAAAGAAATCAAAAGAGCAATAACAGTACCACTGAATGCACCTAAAAGAAGAGTAGACTGCAGAGGATAAATATAGCTTACTTCCCATCTTGATTAAGCACCATATTAGGTTTTCCAGGTTATGTTAACATCGACAGCACAAGCCAAGGAGATATAAAAAGATAACCTTTCTCCATGGGTGAATAACATAAGTGTGACTTCCGCTGATTTCTGACAGGATAATCCTTGTATATCTGCCAGTAATCCACTTAAAATTCGTCTGTGTGGTCACTGCAATTGACCACACTTCCAACGTCCAACACTTCCTGCCGCTGGTGGAGCCATCCCGTAGCAGACTGAGTGCTAGGTAGGCTCAGCTCACCATTAGCAACAGGGAAAAGAGAAAAGTTATTCAGGAGGCCAAAATGTCATTGTTGAGACTGAATTACTCCTAAGGAATAGTATCTAGATTGATCACCTAGTAAGAGATTGGGATACAGAAGAGGAACACTGTCAATTTCAGGTCTTAATAATAAAGGGGGAGGGGCTAAAATATACACATTTTAGTATTCCAGAAGCCATGTCTTTCCTTAATATCTCTTTTCCACGTAGAATTAATATGTAGTGTTTATTAGTATTTACTTGTTTAAACTCTATGTTTCTTTCTGCTGTGGGTTGTTGCCACTGTGTTTCATTCGGCTCCATCTGCCGTGCCGCCTAGAAGACTGTGTTCTTTTTCTTTCCGAACTCCCTGCGGAATGCACTGCAGGGGAATCTCTTCCCTCTCGTGAAAGAGATGATTACTGTGGAATCATGTTTGCATCAAGGTTTATGATTTGAATTCTTATTTACTCTAGAGTATTTTGATATTTAAAGAAACCCTGCAGTGAGTTTTATTTATAAAACGTCTTATTGAATTATGTACGCAGTTTCCAGAGTTTTTTCTTTTTTGTATGTAGCAATTAGTCTTTTTTGCATGGTCCGAATTTCATCAACCAGGGAACTTGATTTTAGATATACTGCAAACAAATATTGATTTCATTACAAACTATCTATTATCCAAATCCTTTGCCCTTTACCTCTAGGGATTTAGGGATAATCATCCTGGAGTCCTAGCCATTTCTTCCACTATGAAACTGAAGGCCACACATCAGTTCCAATAACACAGTGACAGAGGGTAACAATGACCTCAGGGAATGCCTCGGCCTCTCTGCGTCTGGTCCGTGCATTTTGTACCACCTGGTAACCTCAGCTGTGTTCTCCTCCCTGTTCTTGTGTAATTAAAGCCGTCCCTCTCATCCAGTTGTGATTGCCCGGAATTAGGGTTATATCTGGACCTCTCTTCTAAAGCCCATAAAGTTTGAAGGTATTTATTTTTGTCTGAAACAGACTAAGCATAGGGCCTTGGGTGTCACCTAACAGATATGATTTTATAATGGATTTAAAGAAAAGCATTGGATTCTTTTTCTTTCTCCATAAGATGACTCTGCCTTGTTTCTAATCTTTAGGGCAGGGATCCATAATTTAACGGAATAGGGGTAAATTAACGAGATCTCTCTAAAGTGACCGCTTGCTGTTTAGGTGCAAGGATTCATGAACACCCGACCTTGAAATTCTCTTTCTTGGCCTGTCTCCCAGGGCTCTCAAACAGGCTTGTTAGTGTTCATATTGAGAGCTTGCCAGAGTTTGCAGTGGGAGCAGTGGCTTCTCAGGATTTAACACTTGCTGGTGCAATTGTTTGTTCTTAGTCATTTCACGATACTGTGGACTTGAGCTTCTAGTATTTGAAAACTTATCCATTCATAGTGAGTAACTGCTGCAAGATTGGAGTCAGAAATTGGCTCCTTGGACTAATATTTAGGCATGGGCTGCTGGTTATACATGGCAGATTGACAAAAGCATTTGTTTTTCCCTACCGTCTTCTTAAACCCAGCCGTGACTGAGGTGGAAATGGCAAAGGAGAGAAGTCCAGAAAATTTTGGAAGATGGAAAGTATATAGAGATCCTCTCCCACCCTGTGCAGCCAGATAACTCTTCTACTCTGGAGAAGTTGAATCAGGCAGGATATGGTCTCAAGTTCACCTGGCACAGCTGAGAACAGTTGGGGGTGAGGGGTGCACCCAGAAAACCCATGATTAAATGAAGGTCTGCGTGTAGAATGAGGAATACCTTAATCTTTCTCTCTTGCTTAGTATCAGTATCTCTAGAAGTCACATTAATACTTGTTAAACAGATGATGTGAGAAATGAGTCCTAGAGAAAGATATTCAGAGTCTTACTTGTGGGTGACCCAGAGAAATGGTCAGTTTTTTGCTTGGTGAGCCTACAATAAAGCCCACGAGTCAACAAACTCTGCCCCCACCCAGGGGGCTTCCAGTTATGTTTCTTAAATATGAATGGTTTTACCAAGAATCACCAGACATCTGATCAAAGTCTTTAGCATGAAAAATACAAGTCAAAACAAAGCAGGAGGAATTAGGGAGAGAGAAATTCATAGGAAACAGAAAAATGCAAGCAGCATAAGAAAACATCAGGGGTAGAACACCTAATATTGCCAAGGAGATAAGAAGAGATCGAATCTGTGAAACAGGAACAGGATTAGGATGAAAAGCAGCACATTCAGAGACGAAGAAAAGCTCCTAGAAATTAAAACTGTGATAGAAGATATAACTGAGGGAAACTTCAAGAAAATAGAAGCAGTAGCATCACCGACAAAGTGATGAAAAATAGGAAAATTCATAGTTTCAAACTGTATAGAAAGAAACTAATGCCATCTGAAAATGATATTTTCTTTCCAGGAATTATTTCTGTTACTGTTTTGTTTTATTTTGTTTTTTGTCTTACCCAATCGCTTTGGGCTCCAGTACCACACTGAAGACTGATAGCAATAGCAGATGTCCTTGTTTAGCTTCTATCTTAACTAGTAAATATTTCTTATCTGGCTGAAGATAAATCCTTATATTCCTGACTTACTATTTTTAATCATGAGTGTTGAATTTGGCAAAACAGAGATTTGCAAATCTCCACTCATATGTAAATATGTCCCTTTTCCCGTTAAACTATTAATACAAGTACTGCATTGGCTCAGGAATAGATTAGACCCAGGGTGGAATAAATTGTGATATACATATTTTATGCTAAAGGTTATTTAATATAAAAATTTAAAATAAATACAATATTATTTGATGCTGCAGTCAGTACAGTTTTAACTATTTCTTGTTCTTAGCATCATTTAGGACTGAGTTAATTTGGTAGGGGAGAGAGAAAGAATTGTCTTGAACCTAATTTGTTAATCTAGTAAACTTGTTGAAATCAATGTGGTGACATTTTGGCATTATCAAAGCCCATTAAGACAAAATTACAAAAAACAGCATAGTCTATTAATAACTTTAAGTTAGGTAACAAAAAATCAAATTTGTCTTATATTCCACTGTGCAGATAAAGGAACTTACCAATTGTGCGTATATTTTTACCTGTGTGAACAGGCCCCACTGTGAGCTGGGAAACACAGATCTTCCATAAGCCTTCCAAGAAAAGGCTGATGCTTGGAACTACTCAGAGCAGAGAACGAAGATGTGCATTGGAATGTAAGAACTAGATTTGTAACAGAAAGTCTACTTATAAGATCTCTGCAAAGAAATGCGTTGGAGTGGTGAGAATTCTCGACCCTGGAGGCAGACTGCGTGAGCTTGAGTCTCACCTCTACCCTTGCTGGCCCTGTGACCTTAGGAAGGTACTGACCTCTCTGAACTTAGTTTCCTCCTCTTTAAAATGCAGCTATAACAGTACCTACCTCAGAGGGATGCTGTAATGATGGAAAGAATTAATATTTCTGATCCCTTAGGTGTGTATAAATGTCCGCTATTGCTACTAATTTGTTCTAATTTTAAGTTCAAACGCAGGCATCTCTTTCTCCTTGTAGATTGTGAGCCAGGGCCATTTACAGTTTTCTCTTTTCTGCCTTAGGAATTAGTTTGTGTGAGCACACGTGTGTCTACAGTACACTCCATGTTAGGTAGCCCAGCCCAGCGAGTCATATTAGCAGGGCCTGATGCTGACAGCCCCCGGTGTAATAAAACCTACAGAAACTGGGTTCCCATGTCACTGAGTCGTCACCCTTGTTCTCTTATGACGGCAAGTTCTCCACATACTGGCAAACCTCCCAGTGCGTCTGGAACAGAGCTCTACGCCAGGACCCCCTTGCTCTCAGTTTACCTTCTATCTCAGGCTATTGGGCTTCAGGCTTGGGCTTCACTTTTATGAAGAGTATTCAGGATTTTAGAATAAAACTCAAACTGTGTTGCACAGAGTTTTTTGGCCTTTCTGGTAAACAGAATCAATAAATCATACATCTGTGAAAACAACATACATCCTCTTGAGCCTAATAAAACAGCAACAATGCCCTTTCCTGAGCATTGGATAATCTTAGATTTACCATTTCCCTTTTATGCCCCAAGTTTATTTACAAACATATTTAGTATGTTGAATTCATTAGTTTTTCCATTTTTCAAAGAGATCACACCTCTTAAAATGGTCCTCTTAGTATCTATTTCATCAGTCAACTACCATAAAGAAAAATGTGGCAAATCCAGATCTAAACAAAGCCAGCGCTTCCTTGTGACCTCTCAGAGGCTGTCCATCCCCCAGTCAGGTGTCTCCCTGTTCCTTTGGGCAGGTGGAAAAGATGGGAAAAGTTGACTTTCTGGGTCTGTTATGCCTCCTATAAGGACAAATACAACTTAAAAGTAAGAGGCTTAATTCTCCTTGTTGAACAGGAAGGAAGAGACTTCCCTGTTCTTTTTCTCAGAGCACTTACTTTAAAAATGCTTTAGAAAACTCGGATTGTGCATACTTCCTCCTCTCTTTGAAATGTATATAAATCCCTTTGAAGGCTAAATGGCTCTTTTATCAGTTTTATTACCTAGCGGTGTCTTTTTCAAGGACCTGGGAGTCATTCACTTCAAAACATGAACATTTGGGGAGATAACATCTCTATCTCCCAGTTTCTGGGGAGAACTTAGGAGCCTGGGCTTTGGTGTGCTCCTTGCTCCAAGTTCCAAAACTACCTCCTGCCATAACTATATGCTCGTTCCTCTGGATAAAGCCAATAGGCTAATACAATTACCAGGCAAATTTAAGTCCCAGGGAAAGTTAGGATGGACCATGTGTGACAAATGGTGCTACCAGGTCCTCTTAATTGAGGATTACCTTGAGAACAGGTAGGTGATGGATTCTGTCAGCCTGGCTACGTTAAGAAGGCAGAAGGCGAGATTCCTTTCTGTTCTTGCAATGTCTTAGGGATGCGCATAGCATTCCAGTTTAATGTTTATTTGGTGATAAAAGTGTTTCTCTATTACCTCCGAGGAGAGGTTTTTCTAGATTGGGAAATCTAGTTTTTAATTATATTTTCCCAGCATTCCCATGTCAGTTACTTGCTAATTTCATTCTCATTTTAAAGTCAGAAATCAGGTTATTTCTCAGATAATCTGAAATTCAAGTTTACTCTGTTTATTTGCACAGGAATGTTAACATTGGACGACCCTCTGACAGCTTATACCTTTATGATGAATAATATTTTTATTAGTCGATGGGAATTGGCATGCATTCTGCCTTCTTTTTAAACCTCCTTTGTCAGATAAATCTAATTATTTTTACACTTTTTCTTATTCTTAATTTTAAATTAATTTGCCCTCTCAGGCACACAGAGAACTAGAAAGATGTGGTTGAAACCAAATGTGAAATCCCATCAACTCTTCAACAGGCATGGTTAGCCAAAGAAGCACTCTTTGGCCTCAGATAGGCTCTAGAGACCTAATATCACATTAAATTCTTCATGTTCACAGTGATAAATGTCCCTATTTAATCTTTTCAGCATGACTGGACATATGTGTATCCAGATAGGTCCAATCACGCTGAAAATACAAAACTCCTGTGATCAGTGGACAGTCTTCTTTTGCTTCTTTTTAGGAAAAACAAGAAGAGACTGATTTTACCTGGCCAAAAGAACAATTGTCGCCAACAGAAATTGTTTGAGTTCAAGTCCACAGTTCAAGGTAGGAACTCACAGAGATCACATAGAGGGGAGATGGGAAAGATATGCCTTGGAGATGTGTTGTGCTAATATGTATTTATTAACTAAATTTCATCCAAAGTTTAATCAATCTTTAAAATAAGGAATGAATTAAAAGTCATCTTATGATAGATTATGAAAAGCTTTTTCTATCTCAGACTGAGTTTCTACTTTAGCATTTTTTCAGGAAAGATAAGGCATACTTAGAAGGTAGTCTACACACATTTGCACACTTCTCTGTTGAAAAGCTCTACCCTTGTTTTAAATAAACCTATTTTTATTAATGTTTAATTGTAATTTGAACAAAATGTTTCTCTTGGCTTTGTTTTAGGGCATAAAAATTTTCAGTGCATGTTTTTTTAAATACACTGGTAGATCAGATTTACTTTGCAAACTAAAATAGTGTGTGTGTGTGTATATGTGTGTGTGTTTTGAAAATAAAATATATGTGATTGGCTGACTCATGGACTATGATATAACTTTTCTTCCCTTTTATTTTTATTAGTACATAGTTCTGAAAGGGCTATAACTTTAAATTAATTAGAAATTATCCCAATCTTCCTTTTAATGAATTTTTCAAATGTAATAAATACTCCACTGTGGCATCACAACTGTGATAAGCGTTAAAGAGCCAGTGGAGTGGAGTGAAACAACTGGGTTTTTCATCAGCTCTGGATTTAAAGTTGGTTGTGTCATTTATCAACTTTGGGACTTGAATCTCTCTGAATTTCCATTGACTCATCAATGAATGGGAAACACAAGGATACATACATCTTTAAAGTTTTTGTGAAAATAATATTTATCAACTACCTATTGTGCCCAGCATATTGTAACTGCTTAAAAAAGAAAAGTGAAAGCCACTAACATTGTTACAGAAGGGGTTGGGATATAAACACCTATGATTCTCTATAAAGCAAGTCATTCGATTTCTGGAGAACCAAATCTGTGGTTAATGTCAGTTAAATGGGGGTTGGCCAAGGAGGTCTAAAAGATTTTAAGTCCTCCTAGAACTAACACAGTGCTTCGCAAACTGTTGTGTGCCTAGGAATCACCTGGAAAGCTTGTTTGATGGTGATTCTGTTTTAGTAGGTTCGCTGCAGGCTGGAGATTCTACATTTCAAACCAGCTCCCAGAGATCATGGTAATGTCCCTCGCCATGGACCACAGTTGTGGTAAAATGGGTCAGGTACTAGGCAAGCTCTTGGGGTAATTGTTACCATGGAAAAGGTAGTTTCAGTTTTCTTCTAATAACAACAGAATATGTTATTTTATAGACCACTCTTTACTTTAACATTAGTTTTCCATGTTATCCACAAATTGCAGTTACAGAAAGATTAAAATATACCAAATCCAAATATCCTTGTCACTTGACCTAAATATTTTTAAGGTTTATTTATTTATCTGGCTTTATTGAAATATAATTGACATACAACATTGAATAAGTTTAAGGCATACAATCTGTTGATTTGATGCACTTTTATATTGCAAAATGATTACCATCATACCATTAGCTAACACCTTCATCATGTCGCATAATTACCAATTCTTTTTTGCAGAGAGAACATTTAAGATTTACTCTTTTGGCTACCTTCAAGTATGTAATACAGCATTGTTAACTACAATCATCAGACTGTGCATTAGATCCCCAGAATTTATTTTATCACTGAGAGTTCGTACTTGTTCACCAGCATTTTCCATTTTCTCCATTTATAGCCCCTGGAAACCATCATTCTACTCTCTGCTTCTATCAGCTCAGATTTCTTAGATTCCACATGTAAGTGAGATCGTACAGTACTAGTCTTTCTCTGTTTGACATATTTAGTGTAATGCCTTCAAGGTCCATTCAGGTTGTTGTAAATGGCAGCCTTTCTTGTGGCTGAGTAATATTCCATTGCATATTTATAGTGTATGTTTTTCATCCATCCGTTGACTGACACTTAGGTTGTTTCCATAACTTGACTACTGTGAATAATGCTGCAAAAGAACATGAGGGTGCGGGCATCTCTTTGAAATAGTGGATTTCATTTCTTTTGGATGTATGCTCAGAAATGGAATTGCTGGATCATATGGTAGTTCTATTTTTAATTCTTTGAGGAACTTCCACTCTGTTTTCCATAGATGCTGTATCAATTTCCACAATCACCAACAATGCACAGAATTTCTCTTTTCTCTGCATCCTTGCTAACACTTGTTATCTCTTGGCTTTTTGATGGCAGCTGTTCTAAGAGCAGCAAGGTGATAATGTCATTGTGATTTTGATTTTCATTTACCTGACGATCCATGATGGTGAACATCTTTTCATATATCTGTTGGTCGTTTATATGTATTTCTTGGAAAAATGTTTACTCAGTTCCTTTGACCATTCCTAAATGTTTTTCTTAAAAAAAGCACTTCATATTTATATGGCTCACAACTAGCATGATGCTTGGCTCATGGTCAAGAATCATATGTTGATTATCCTGAGGGTTATAAACAGTGGTAGGTGCTGTGCTTTTCTACCCTGGCTACATAAGAATTACCTGGAAGTCTTTTAAAATGTACTTATGCCTGGCCCCTCTTTGGGCCAATTAAATGAATATCTCTCAGTGGGTCTTGGTATATTTTTAAAGCTCCTCAGGGGATTCCAGGGCAGCCAGGAGTGACCCATTAAAATGATTATCAACAAACATCAGACATTTTCTCTAATACTTTACCTGTGGGCTCCTCCAGGTCAGTTACATGATTTTTATTATCCCATTTCCTGCCTGCATTCAGCACAAATGTTAATATGTCCTAAGAGCCCTCTGCTGAAAATGCTGAGCATAAAATGCCCCCAGGGGGATTTTAATTTTTTAACTGTCTCTTGCCATCCTGGGCTGGTCCCCCCTCCCCTCCCTGCTAAATAGCTTTTAAAAACCATTTTAATTTATTTTATTTTTACTACAAAAGTAATACAGGTTTATATATTTTTTAAAAAATTCAAGCAGCACAAAGGGTGAAGAAATGAAAAGTTTTAAAAAAAACCTTGCTCTCTGCACATCCTTCATTCTTACTCCATGCCCCAGAATAACTCCTGTGGCCAGTTTTTGTGTATGCTTCTAGTAATTTCCACATATATGCTACAAACATGAGAGTTATGCTCTCATGCTGACAACTTGCTTTCATAACATACCTTGGAGACATTTCCATTAGCAGGCACAGTCATGCCTTATTTTTTTTTTAAAGGATAGAGAGCATCACATCGCTTGGATATATCATAATAGTTTCACGAGATCCTTATTAAGATGTATATTGAATTTTTCCAGTTTGTAAGTCCTGTATAAAAATCAGTGCCACAGCGATCATCCTTGTGCGTGTCTTTATGAAATTGTGGCACTCTGTTAAAAAATGTTCCGTGTGCAGGACCTGTCCAGCTTGCCCTTTCGCCAGCTGTTGTTGGCACTTTTGCCTGTGCTGTCCCTTCTGTCTCGAAGGCTCTTCCTTCCGATCTTCATATTAGACGGCTTTTCCTCCTCATTCAGAGCCCAGCATCCCCAGAAGGGCCTTTTGTGGAACATGCCCACCACATTACTCTCTCCTTCTGGCTTTTTCTAGAATAATGGGCAGAAATAGAATAGAAATACAGATGTGAAAGGCACTTTAAATATCATCTCCCTTTTTGAGTTAAGAAAAATAGCCTAATTTTTAGAGAGACAATATGACTAACCAAAGGCCTCTGAAAGAATCCAGAGTGGAACCCTATCTTGAGACTCTTTCCAGGCAGCTCAATTTGACTCTCTTGCTGGTCACATGTTTGTCTGGGAATTAGAGAGAAAGCAAAGTAAGAAATACCACCTTCTTCCTCTCCACTCATTTGCCCAGAAGATCCCTCCAGTTTCATAGACCCCGGTACATTTACTAAAATTCGTTGTTGACTACCAAGGTGCACACCCCTCAGAATGTCCTCACGGTAGGACTTGCTCCGTGTGGGTGTGTAAGAAGGAGGTACAACAGGGAGGAGTGTGGTGATTGATTCTTAATATCCGACTCCTTAGGAGGAAAAAAGCCCTGACTTGTAGCATTTGCAGATTTCCACATGGTCAATTCTCCCCCACTGCAGACGTCAAGCTGCCGGTGTGACGTCACTGAACACAGAGCCGGGAAGTGCGGAGAAGCAGCTCGTCATCACGTTGTTTCCTCAGTGCAATGCGGCAGGCGCGTAAAGCGTCTCGAAAACATAGTTAACGATAACATGCAAGAAACATGCAGCAGTCAAATGTGATGTGTTGAGAATTCATTACTTTCATGTTAATATTTTCTTATACATAAGTATAGAATTTAATTTGTCATAATGACTGTATTTAACAATGGTCTGGCACAGTTCCTAAAAAGTTGGCAATTGGCTGTCAGCAGCTGACCGGAGACGTATCTACAATAGAACCTCACTGGGCGGTGGGTGGTAATTCCCCGTCAGTAGTTACAGCAGAGCCCAGCGGAGGCTTCCAGCAGGTAGGTCACTGAAGGGGAGCGGAATTTGCTGCCTCGAAATATGTCTCTTTGGTACAAGGATTATTTTAGGCTAATTTTTTTTTAAGAAACAGCAGACAGAAGGAACGCTCTGAAAACAGTAGAAGTTACCCTTTTATAAGAGACAGTTATATTTATAAGGGAAGTCTCCATTTGTAAGCATCTCTCTCTCTCCCCCTCTCCCCCCCCACCCTGGCCCCAGGAGGAGGAGGGTGACAAAATCTCTAGAAACTCTTAGCAGCAGTCAAAGTGAGTGACAAACCTCACTCTTATTTGTTGTGCTTTGCCGGCTAACCACCCATAAATGGCCTCCCCAACCTCCAATATCTGTATCTGTATCTGTATCTGTATCTGTATCTGTATCTGTATCTGTATCTGTATCTGTATCTGTATCTGTACCTATTCACCCAAGGACATCTTTTTCATTGCTGTTTTTAGAGAAAGAAGAAGGGAGAGAGGAAGGCAGAGAGAGAGAGAGAGACATCGATGTGAGAGAGAAGCATAGATTTGTTGCCTCCCATAGGTGCCTGGACCAGGGATCATACATGTCTGGACATAGGATTGAACCTGCAACCTAGGTATGTGCCCTGACCTGAATCCAACCCACAACCCTTCAGATATGGGGCAATGATCCAACCAACTGAGCCACACTGGCCAGGGCAACATCTTTTGTCTTTAGCTGAAAATGGTATTTAAGGCAGTGCCTCAGGCCATTTTAGAGATTCTCTCCATTTTCCTGGGTATCTCCCATGGATATAGGAGGTATACATGCTGTTAAACTTCTGTTTGTTTTTTTCCTGTTAGTGTGTCTTTTGCCATGGGGAGCATGTTCAGCCAAGAACCTAGAAGGACAGAGGGAAAATTATTTTTCCTTTCTAACGCGATGTGATTCTGTTGTGCAGAGATCCTGTTCTTACATACAGTGTGGTGGGGTCTGGGACGTCCAGAGCCCTCCACTAGTCAGCCTGGCTGCAGGAAGCCTCATTCCTTCAGCCATGTCTGCTGTGCAGATGGGGCCTTTCCCTTGGTGCCATGATGTCACCTGAAAAAGTCTGGGAAGCACTGGCCCAGAACACCCACTGCCTCATTTCAGGCCACTTCTCTCTTGAGCCAGTGCCCAACTGTATATTGACTGAAGTTTATCTTTTTCTATATTCTTCATGTAGTGATAATCTAAAAGTGCAACAGACAAATAACCAGCAAATATTAATCCTATATCATGTGTTATGGAGTCTGGGAACATTAAATGCAATAAAATTCCAGCCCTGAAAGAATCTGTAATCTAGTTACAGAGATAAGACTAACATTTCAAACAATCACAAAAGCAATAGAAGATAGTAAATGTGCATAATAAAAGAGGAAATGACCTGGCGCAGACCATACTCATTGAACTTTAGAGAAGGAGTTGAGAAAACAGAAGGAAAGCCATCTGATTTTACCCCGGGTTACAAATACAGGACTCCAGTGGCGATTAACCCAAGTGATTACTAATCAGTTGTGTGGGAGAGAGGCAGGGCCCAGCTATTCTAAGTTCCAGGCCACCGCTCACAACCCACTCAATAACCCAGACCTGTCTTGTCCAGGCACCGTTCTCAGGGTGCTTCCCCATGAGGAGGTGCAATGGTGAGGGCCCACAAACAAGTTGTAATTTCTTTGAAATCAGAAGAAAAAATATAAATTTTAGGTTAAAGAAAAGTTTTGATATATATTAATCTATTTGTCTTTTAGCAATGTAGTCATATAATACAATTTTTAATAGTTTTGTGGAGGGAAGGGCCAAAGAAGGCAAAAGTGCCTTCCTGTGAAAGTCTTGATGAGGCTCTGACTCTTCTAGGCACTGAAGAAAGATAAAATGGTGAATAAGGCAAATAAGGCCCTGCTTTCATGGAACTTCCATTTATTTAGCAGGAAAGACCATTAATAAGCCAATAAACAAATCAATAAGATGGACAGTTTCAGACAATGATAAGGGAAAGGCTGTGTAAAAAAAATAAAACATTGATTGATAGAGAGTAATAGGGTGGGGATGTTGCAAACAAAAGGCCCGTCTTTGGAAGTTGAGCTCTGAATGATGAGAAAAAGCCAGTCCAATATAAAGATCTGAAGTGCTTTTTCATACAGAAGGAACAGCATGGGCAAAGGTGCTGGTCAGAAATGAACCTGGTGGAGTGCAGGATCCAAAAGTCTAATGAGCCAGCTTGTAGCAGGAAAGGAGAGGAGAGGAGAGCAGAAGGGGTTAGAGTAGTAGGAGGGGCTAGTGCAGTGCGAGGCCATTTAAGGGTATTGGATTTGGTGTTGAGGACAGTGGGCAACTACTGGAGCTGTTTAAGAGGGAAAGGACAGGCTCTAACATGCATAACAATAAGATCACTCTAGGTTCAGTGTGAAATGTAGCCTGGAAACGGGAATCTGATTAGAAAAACTCTGTATTAATGCAGATGAGCCATGAGGGCCCTTAGGTCAGGGTGGTGGCAGTGGAGATGGAAAGAAAAGGGTACATCCAGATGTATTCTGGATGGACAGTAGCACGAATGGATGTTGGAGGTGTGGGAAAGAGTATCCAGGATGGTCAGCAGCCCTAGCAGTTTTCATGGATGAGATGATTATGCAATATGAAAATGGGTCATTTCATAAGGCAAATAAAAACTATGTTTCTCACCAATTTGAGAGCTTACTTTAGATTATTAGATTATAAAAATACACTAAAGTTAATAGGATAAAACATGTGCATGCCTCAATTGTAGTTATTTGTAATATTTTGGTATTCAAAAGCTGTTAAAGAAGGAGTTTTTTAGGTTCATATTGTACATGGAGCAGAAGATGCAGTTATAACTCTATTGTTCTGAAATATATTTTATCATAAATATTTTGTATATAAATGAGCCCCAAGGGAAAGCCCAATTTTGAATGTGAAGAGTACTCAAAAACAATTGAAAATAATACGTAAACAGAAACAAAATCCCTGGCTGGTGTGGCTCAATGGATTGAGTGCCAGCCTGTGACCCAAAGGGTTACCAGTTTGATTCCCAGTCAGGCACATGCCTGTGCTGCAGGCTGGGTCCCCAGTGGGGGGGTGGGGTGCACAAAAGGCAACCACACACTGATGTTTCTCTTCCTCCCTTGTGTGGCAGACCCTTCTGTGTGGCATGGGCCCAGCTCCCACTCAGAGATGCACAGGACCCACGCCCACAGATAGGTTCTCTCATGGGTAATCAGATTTGCAATATACTTACATTGCTTTGAGTCTTGCTTTTGGCTGAAAACTCCCTCACCCTGCAAGTGCTTACTGTAACTTCCTAAAATCCATGCTAAACCTTGCAGGGACAACTGTAACTGGCTCAACCACTTTTGCCTTTTCATTTGCTAATATCCTTCTTCTGTGATGTGATTAGAGGCATTGGCTCCTTTGTTGTAACTTGTGCATAGTGAGTGAGGACCATCTTGTAATGTGAGGAGAAATAAAATAAAGGCCTGTCATGGCGGAGGCTGCGGCTATTGCTCCCCTTGAGAGAAAAGCCATGCTGTCATTCTTTTTCCTCCACGAGACTCAGTAGTCTGCGTGTATGTTTTATTTCATCCATAATGACGTGGACACTGCTAGCCGGTGTCCGCATCACCCTTGCTCCTTCCCTTTCCCTCTTTAAAAATAAAATAAATAAAATCTTTTTAAAAAGATACTTTCAATGAATATTTATTCCACTTTGAAATAATTCCTCTGTATAAGTATTATAATTTGAATCCATTATGCAAAATTAAACAAAGTGGAATGGATTAAAAAATGTTTAAATTAATAGAATATTGCATGTGGCAGAACCATGAGAATCATCTTGAGGAAGGCTGGAATGAACTTCAAAAATTATTTCAGCTCTCCAAGCTCCTGATTCCTGAAAGGTAATAATGCCCAATTTATAGAATAAGATTAAATAAATTATAATTTATAAATTAAATAAATTTATTTAAGATTAAATAAATTGTACATTAAATAAAATAATGTACAATATAAAATACATATTACAGTCTGCTATATAAATAGAAGTATTACTTTTCAGAATGTAGCCTAAAAAAGTTAAACAATAAAAACAGAACCAACTGTATGGGAAAACATATTTGCCAATGATACCTCAGACAAGGGTTTAATTTCCAAAACATATAAAGAACTTACATGACTCCACTGTAAGAAGACAAGCAACCCAGTTAAAAAATGGGCAAAGGACTTGAACAGACACTTCTCCAAGGAGGACATACAGAGGATCCGGAGGCACATGAAAAGATGCTCAATATTGCTAGCTATCAGAGAGATGCAAATTAAAACCACAGTGAGATACCACTTCACACCAGTCAGAATGGCCATCATAAACAAAGCAACGAACAACAAGTGTTGGAGAGGTTGTGGAGAAAAGGGGACCCTAGTGCACTGTTGGTGGGATTGCAGACTGGTACAACCACTATGGAAAGCAGTATGGAATTTTCTAAGAAAACTAAAAATGGATCTACCTTTTGACCCAGCAATCCCACTGCGAGGGTTATATCCTAAGAACCCTGAAACACCAATCCAAAAGAACCTATGCACCCCAATGTTCATAGCAGCACAATTTACAATAGACAAGTATTGGAGGCAACCCAGGTGCCCATCAGTAAATGAATGGATCAACAAACTATGGTACATTTACACAATGGAATTCTATGCAGCAGAAAGAAAGAAGGAGCTCCTACCCTTTGCAACAGTGTGGATGGAACTGGAGAGCATCATGCTAAGTGAAATAAGCCAAGAAGACAAATACCATATGATCTCACCTTTAACAGGAACTTAACCAACAAAACAAACAAACAAGCAAAATATAACCAAAGACACTGAAATTGAGAACATGCTGACAGTCACCAGAGGGGAGAGGAGAGGGAAGATCAGGGGAAAAGGGGAAGGGTTTATAGGAACAAGTATAAAGGACACATGGATAAAAACTAGGGGGGTGGAAATGGGAGGGAAGTGGGGAGGGCTGGGGCAGTGGGCTGAGATAGGAATAAAAGACAGAAAACTGTACAAGAATAACAATTAAAATAAATTTAAAAAGGAAAAAAGTAAAGTAAATGTTGATAGATAAAAAAAGTTAAACTAGTTATAAAATCAATTTTAATCTGGTTAGTATTTTAAACAAATTAGTAGAATAAACTGGATTGCAAGGTACATACTTTGACTATCTATGAGAGCAAACAACTTTCTTTTTCCAGCTTTATTGAGGAGTAATTGACCAAATTGTATATGAGGTCTGTCTGGAAAAAGTCCAATCATTGTTAATATAATGAGTGGTTTGGGTGACATTGATGTAATGTGGCAGCCAAGGAGAGTGGACTGGAGTGCACATGCATAAACAATGATGATTTCACTGTACTAGTCAGTGGGGGTCATAAACTCTTTTGAGTGATCATGTGTACTATGTGGCCATTGCATTCAAAATGACTGAGTGAATAGAGCAATGAATCTGCATCAAATTTTGCTTTAAGCTTGAACATTTCTCTACAAAAACTATTCAGATCATTCAGAAGGCTGCAACTATGGGCAACTGGTAATTGACAGCTTCATCACGACAATGCACCTGCTCATGCATCATGTCTTTTGCAGAGATTTTAGGTGAAATATCAAACCACCCAGGTGAGTCAGCCCCCACTACAGCCTAGATTTGGCGCCCTGTAACTTCTGGCTTTTCCCAAAACTAAAATCACCTTTGAAAGGGAAGAGATTTCAGATTGTCAATGAGATTCAGGAAAATATAACAGGGCAGCTGATAGCAATTGGGAGAACTGTATGAGGTCCTAACTGAGGAGTCATTGTCCTATGTACAATGTTTCTTGTATCTTCCTTAATAAATGACTGTTCTTCATGGGGGGTCATGGCTAGATACTTTCTGGACAGACCCCTGTGTATATATAAAGTGTACAATGTAATGGTGTGATGTCTGTACACTTTGTGAAATAATTACCACAATCAGGTTAGTTAACATATCTCTGACCTCTCATAGTTACCTTTGTATGTGTGTGTGTGGAAGGGGAGAATGCTGAAGATTTATTGTCTTAGCAAATTTCAGATACATGATATGGTATTATTAACTATAAATATCATGCTCTCATTAGATCTCTGGAACTTAGTCATCTTACAACTGAAGGCACCCTTTGACCAGCATCTCTCCATTTCCCCCACCTGCCACCCCCAGGTAACTACCATCCTATTCTCTGTTTCTGTAAGTTAGACTTTCTTTTAAAGATCCCACATATAAGTGAGATCACACAATATTCATCTTTCTATGTCTGTCCTATCTCATTTAGCATAATACCCTCCATGTTCATCCATGTTGTTGCAAGTGGCCAGATTTCCTTATTCCTCCTGGCTGAATAATATTCTTGTGTCTGTGTGTATGTTACATATTCTTTATCCGTTCTTCTAGTAGTGGGCACCTAGGTTGCTTCTGTATCTTGGCTATTGGGAAAAATGCTGCAATGAACGCAGGAATGAAACCACTATCTTGAGAGTGGTTTCATTTCTTTTGGATACATACCTAGAAGTGGGATCACTGAGTCATATGACAGTTCTGTTTTTAATTTCCTGAGAAACCTGAACACTGTTTTCCAGAACAGCTGTGTCCTGGTACATTCCTGCCAGAAGTGTACACGGGTTCCCTTTCCTCAACATCCCTGTCAACACTTACCTCTTACCATTTTGATGAAAGCTATTCCAGCAAGTGTGAGTGATATCTCACTAGAGTTTTAATTTGCATTCCCCTGATTATTAGTGATATCAAATACCTTTCATGTACTGTTGGCCATTCAGCAAACCACTTTTAAGGAACATTAAAACTACTTTCATAGTGTTGAGTTTTACAGAAAAATTAAAGTTATATCCCTATTACATTTAATATCTAAATTGTATACTCTGAAAATTCAGAGAAATCTTAGAAGTCAGCAAGTCCAGTGGTTCTCAGACTTTGGGATTTCATAGATCAATAAATTTTCATTAACAAAAGAAATAAATGAGAGACTGACATAGGGTAGGAAACCTTTCATTTATTTATATGAGAAGGTAAAAATACCAAATAATTACTACCATTTACTATTAAGTTGATAAAATATATTTTTATATCAAACATTTATTAAAATTAAGCCTTAGTGCATCATTCACATTTTTCTACATTTTTGCAGACTTAAATATTTGTCTTGATCCTGATGTCTATGCCTATTGGCAGGTGAGCTTTATCTAGTTCTCAAATTTCTCAAATGACAGGAAGCTCACCAAGGACAAATCTCTTGGTTACTCTTAAAAATGAAGGCAAGCAGAATAAGTTTGCTTAGTATAGTAAAATTTACCATAATATTTCTTATACAGCTTGTTTTTTACATTCTTCTTGAAAATATGGATTTCATAAAACATGGATTCCATTGATACAAGTTTTATTTACTTACAAGTATAATTATAACAAACCCACATTGTTCTGTTCATCAAAGAGGTTTTAGCAGAATCTCACAGATTATGTTGCGCTGTGGGTATAATAACTATGTCAGACTTACACTTTTAAAAAAACTACATTTTTCCCAGTTGAGATTAGTCTCTATCTTGACCATGTTTTGTATTCCATGTTCCTTTTAACAAGCATCAATCCATACTGTTCCGTGCCTCCTGGGCTGCCCAGGGCTGACAGTGGCAGGGAGAGGATGCCCAGAGGCCTCAGAATCAGGGAAAGTAATGAGAGGTTAGCCTGGGTACCACAAAATAAAATAGATGGTGGCATTTTACCCAAATGCTAAATAAAAGAACAATGTGCTAACTTTGACAATGGTATTAATAGTTGAACTCTCATGATTAAATAGAAGAACAAGGCAATAATGAGGGCATGAGATCAGAACCTTCTGAGAATGACTTTGAAGGGGGCCCTTTAATTCCTTGCTGTAGTAAATTCATAACTGAAAAGCAGATTCTAAGCCCTATTTTTCTCTCTCCTCTCATTCTTGATGCTTTAACTCCTTAGTCCACTTCAGCCAAGGAAAATGTATGGGTCTCCTGATATAAACTTGAGTACCGAAGAGGGAGGTTTTGGAAACCATAATTGCTCTGAAGAATTTATGTGAAACCTTATAAAATGATAGGCTATTAAAGTAAGAAATACACCAAAATGTCAAAATTTATTATCTCTTGGCAGAATTATAAGCACTTTAAAATTTTTTCTCTTTCCTGTATTTTCCAAATGTCCTACAATAAGCATGTATCATTTTTATAATCATACAACAAAAGTCATATATATGGGGGAAAGAAAACCCCTGCCAGTACGGACTACGTATAATGCAATTGAATATAGAGAACATTAGCAATGAAAGTAGAATAATTTCCCCCCAAATTTTCATATTTTAAGCACTAATGGAATTAGACATTAAAACTGAAATAGAAGGGTGCTTGGTGCATTCTATAAGTAAAATGTTTGCCTCACCAAAGAGATCAGCAAAGTAATTATATTTAATATGCTTTATCCATGAACTGTATTTTCTAGTGGCATTGCAAGTCTTAAAAATGAGAGAACATGAACGATGGTTAGGTTTGCTTTGCAAAACTGAAGGAAGTATTCCAAGGAGAATGAGGTGGGAGAAGTTAGGATGTAACTACCTTTCCAGTGTCTTCCTGGGAAAGCAGAATGCTAGGGTGAGTGGCATCATATTAGAGGCATGAAGAGCCATTGAGTTTGGGGTGATTGGTGTGGATGGAGACCCCCAGCAGTGGGGAACTCCTTTCAAGAACTAATTCAGCCTGAGTGCACAGGTCCGGGGGCACTCCCCTGCACCTGGGCCATTGTGGGTTATGTTTTGACCATTTGCCATTGTAACAAGATTGCTGCCTACCCTCCATAGAGGGCAGACTAACTAGTCATTTGAAAATCAACATAGATGCCCTGGCCGGTGTGACTCGGTGCAAGAGTCATCTTGTAACCAGAAGGTTGTGGTTTTGATTCCCTGTTAGGGCATATGCCTAGCTTGATCCCTGGTCAGGGAGCCTACAAGAGGCAACCAATTGATGCTTCTCTCTCGCATTGATGTTTCTCTCTCTCCATTCCTCTCTCTCTAAAAGGTATTAAAAACAAATGTCCTCAGGTAAGGATAAAAAAATAAAAAAAGAAACTCAACATAGAAACATTTTAACCCAATCTTAAAGAGAGATTGAGCTATATGGAATATCATGCAGCTGATTTCTTCAGGATCTCTTTGGATTATGTTTATTTAAAACTCTATTTTGTATTTTAAAGGAAACATGTTTTTGCCTTCAAGTACTTAGGAGGACCCAATACTATATTTGTATATAATCTTAACTAGGATTGAATGGAGGTGAAATTTGAGTAACTAATATAATTATAAAAATTTTAAGTAAAACTAGCATAAAAAATTCCTTAATGTCTTACCCTTTTGTCTTAAAACAAAGTTATAGGCAATGACATGGAATGCCACCAGTGAGATATTGATTTGTCTGTTCTTTTTAAAAATATTTCTCTTTCAGCAAGAACACTAAGTGCTTACGTTAAGCAGTCTACTTGTCTGTATGTGCGTCTGTGAAAAGATGACTGGTTTGAGTCTTCTGTTCAGAGAAAAACACAACAGAAACCAAATGATCTCAAATTTAAAGGCCAGGAAAAAGTAATCACACAGCAGGAACATAAGTGACATTTCTTCACAGAGAAGATTTATATATAACAACCAAACTCATAAAACTTCACCCCAGATGGCAAATCACACAGCCTCACTTCCACATGACAAGCAAATTACTCCATTGGAAAGTAATGTCTGTTCCTCTCTCATTCCAAGGATTGTGCTACATGGGAATTTACAAGTTAGGGTTATTGTATCATCAACTCATAATATGTCAGAACTGAGAGGGTCCTTAGAGAACCTCCTCTAAGCCAACTTCCTTTATTTAATCCCTTCTTTCCTTCCTTCCTTCCCTTCCCTTTCCTTCCCTTCCCTTCCCTTCCTTTATTCCTTCCATCCCCTCCTTCCTTCCTTCCTTCCTTCCTTCCTTCTTCTCTTCCTCCCTTCCTCCCTTCCTTCCCTTCCCTTCCCTTCCTTTCTTCCTTCCCTCCCCTCCTTCTTTCCTTCCTTCCTTTTTTCCATAGGGAGCATCAGAGAAAGAGAGAGAAAACTTGAGAAATTCTCCCAGATCACAAAGAAAGCCAATTGGCCAACCACATAACAGCTACTTAAGTGTTTAATTGTTTTTATGACAACCCTTAAAGGCTAGGTCTCTCCCTTCTTCTTCACTGAGTCTCCTTTTTCTTTAAAGCCTACCATGATTAAAATACTGAGGTAATCACAGTGCATTCACAGTGCAGTGCAATTTTAATTTGCATTTTTCTTATAAACAAATTTGAGTATCTTCTCATATGATTAAAAGCTATTTTTGTCTTTTTTGTGCAATATTTGTTCCTTTCTCTAACTTATATTTCCATTGTATATCTTTTTGCTCTCAATTTTTTAGTTCTTTATATTTTAAGGAAATCAATTTTTTGACAGATATTGCAAATATTTTTCTCAGCTGTCATTTATCATTTTATTTACTTTTAACTTTTATTAAACTATAGTTGACATGCAATATTATGTTAATTTCAGGTGTACAATATAGTATAAGTACAGGTGATTCTATATTTATATACCTTACAATGTAATCACCATGATATCTTGTAACCATCTCTCATCATACAAAGTTATTACCATATTATTGACTGTATTCCTTATGCTGTACACTATATCCCCATGATTTATTTTATAACTATAAATTTGTGCCTCTGATTTCCTTTCACCCATCCCCCACCCCTCTGGCAACCATAGCTTTGTTCTCTCTATGAGTCTGTTGAGTCTGTTTTAATCTCTTTTTTTTTCAGATTCCCCATATAAGTGAAATCACAGAGTATTTGTCTTTTTCCATCTGACTTATTTTACTTAGCATAATACCCTCTAGATCTATCCATGTTGTTGCAAATGGCAAGATTTTATTCTTTTTTTACTGAATAATATTTTATTGCATGTGCATATATATTATTATATTTATTGTGTGTGTATATATACATATATATATAATTTTATTTATCCATTCATCTACTGATGGATACCTAGGTTGCTTTCATATCTTGGCTATTGTAAATAATGCTGCAATGAACATAGGGGTGCTTATATCTTTTCAAATTAATGTTTTGGATTTGGGGTTTTGTGTTTTTGTGTTTTGTTTTTTGTTTTTTTGTTTTTTTTATAAATGAGCAGACATGGAATTGCTGTGTCACATGGTAGTTCTATTTTTTAATTTTTTTGAGGAAGATCCATACTGTTTTCTATAGTGACTGCACTAATTTACAGTCTCACCAACAATGCATGAAAGTTCCCATTTCTCCATATCCTTGCGAACACTTGTTACTTGTTCACTTTTTATCAGCCATTCTGAACAGTGTGAAGTGATATTGTGGTTGTGATTTGTGTTTCTCTGATAATCAGTGATGTTGATCATCTTTTTATATGTCTGCTGGCAATCTGTATATCTTCTTTGAATAAATCTCTCTTTAGGTCATCTGGTCATTTTTTAATTGAATTATTTGTTTTTTTGATGTTGAGTTGTATGAGTTCTTTATATATTTTGGATATTAACACCTTCTCAGATATGTCATTTGCAAATATATTCTCCCACTCTGTAGGTGATCTTTTTATTTTGTTAATGATTCTCTTTGCTGTGCCAGAGCATTTTTGTTTGGTGTCATCCCACTTGTCTGTTTTTCTTTTGTTGCCCTTGCCCAGGGAGACAAATCCAAAAAATACTATTAATACCAAAGTGAAAGAGTTTACTGACTATATTTTTTCTAGGAGTTTTATGGTTTCAGGTCTTACATTTAAGTCTATCTATTTTGATTTTACTTTATACGTAGAGTAAGACAGTGGTCCAGATTCATCTATCCAGTTTTCCCAATATTGTTTATTGAAGAGACTGCCTTTACCCCATCATATATTCTTGCCTCCCTTGTCATAGATTAACTGGCCATATAAGCATGGGTTTATTTCTGGGCTCATAGAGGGTTCAGAAATAAACCCATGCTTATACTGTTCCATTGATCTGTGTGTCTGTTTTTGTGCCATGACCATACTGTTTTGATTGCTATAGTTTTGTAGTATAGTTTAAAATCTGGGAGCATAATACCTTCAGCATTGTTCTTTCTCAAGATTGCTTTGGCAATTTGGGGTCTTTTTTGGGTCCATATATATTTTAGGATTATTTGCTATAGTTCTTTAAAAAAGGCCATTGGTATTTTTATTAAATTTGTAAATTGTACTGTTTAATATAAACATTTTGACAATATTAGTCTTTCCAGTCTACAAGCACAGTATATCTTTCCATTTATTTGTATATCTTCAATTTCTTTGATCACTGTCTTATAGTTTTCAGAGTATAGGTCTTTTACCTCCTTGGTTAAATTTATTTCCCAGCATTTTACTATTTTTTGCAAGAATAAATAGGCTTGTAAATGGATGCAATTGTAAATGGGCTTGATTTTTAAATTTCTACTTTTAATAATTTGTTATCAGTGCCTAGAAACATATTTCTGAATATTTTGTATTCTGAAACTTTACTGAATTCATTTATTAGTTCTGATGGGATCTTTTGATGGAGTTTTTAGGGTTTTCTACATATGGCATCATGTCATCTGCAAAAAGTGACAGTTTTACCTTTTACTTTCCAATGTGAATGCCTTTTATATATTTACTTATTTTTTCTTTTCTGATTGCTGTCAGTGCTATGTTGAATAAAAGTAATGAGGGTGGGTATCCTTGTCTTGTTCCTGATTTCAGAGGAAACACTTTCAGATTTTTTTTGTCATAAGTGAATGTTGAGTTTGTCAAATATTTTTTTGCACCTGTTAAGGTGATCATATGATTTTTATCTATGGTTTTGTTAATGTGGTATATCACATTGATTGATTTGTGGATTTTCAAATGTCCTTGCATCCCTGGAATAAATCCCACTTGATCATAATGTATGATCCTTTTAATGTATTGTTGAATTTGGTTTACTAATATTTTGTTGAAAATTTTTACATCTATGTTCATCTGAGATATTGACCTGTAATTTTCTTTCTTTCTTTTTATTTTTTTGGACAGTCTTTGTCTGGTTTTGGTGTTAGGGTAATACTGCCTTCATAGAACCAGTTTGAAGGCATTCCTTCCTCTTGGATTTTTCAGAATAGTTTGAGAAGAATAGTTATCAATTCTTTAAATATTTGGTAGAATTCACCTGTGCGATTGATCATCTGGTCTTGTGCTTTTGTTGAGAGGTTTTTTGTTTCTTTTTCTAAATTACTGATTCAATTTTGTTACTGGTATTCAATCTGTTCAGATTTTCTGTTTTTTTCCTGGTTCAGTCTTAGAAGGTTGTATTTTCTAGAAATTTATCCATTTCTTCTAGGTCATTCAGTTTATTGGCGTGTAATTGTTCATAGCATTTTTTTACAATCCCTTGTATTTCTGTGGTGTCAGTTGTAACTTCTCATTTTTTTCATTTCAGATTTTATATATTTGGGCCCCTTTCTCTTTTTTTCTTGATGAGTCTGACTAAAAGTTGATCGATTTTATTTGTCTTTTCAATCAACCAGCTCTTAGTGTCATTGATTTTTTTCTATTGACTTTTTTTAGTCTCTATTTTGTTCTTATATTTATGATTTATTTTCTTCTACTAATTCTTGGTTTTGTTCATGTTTTTCTAGTTCCTTTAGGCAGAAATGTAGATATTTGGGATTTCTTCTTTTTTTCTTGAGGTAGTCCTATATCACTAAGAACTTCCCTCTTAGAATTGCTTTTGCTGAAGCCTATAGATTTTGGGGAATTATATTTCCATTTTCATTTGTGTCAAGAAATTTTTAAATTTTCTCTTTGATTTCTTCTTTGACCCATTGTTGTGTCATAGCACATTGTTTAGTCTCCATGTGTCTATGTTTTTTTCCAGTTTTTTTTCTTGTTATTGATTTCTAGTTTCACACTGTTGCTGGAAAAGTAACTTTATATGATTTTGAGTTTATTGAGATTTGTTTTGTGGCCTAGCATGGTATCCCTCCTGGAGAATGTTCCAAGTGCCCTTGGAAAGCAATTGTATTCTGTAGTTTTGGCATTAAAATGTTCTACAAATGTCTATTAAGTCATTTGGTATGATGTGTCATTTAAGGCCAATGTTTCCTTATTAATTTTCTGTCTGGGTGATCTATTCATTGATGTAGGTGGGGTATTAAAATCCCCTATTATTTTTGAATAGTTTCAATTTCTCCCTTTATGTCATTAATATTTGCTTAATATATGTAGGTGCTCCTGTGTTGGGTGTGTTAATATTTATGAACATTATACCCTCTTCTTGGATTCACCGCTTCATCATTGTGTGATGTCCTTCTTTGTCTCTTTTCCCAGTTTTGTTTTAAAGTCTATTTTGTGTGGCATGAGTACTGCTACCCCAGCTTTCTTTTCACATGTATTTGCATAGGATGTGTTTATTCTTTTCTTCACTTTTAGTGTTTTAAATTTGAAGTGAATCTCTTGAATTACTTCATCATAACGAAATTCTGTTTACTGCCAAGACAGATCCACCTTGGTCTGCAATATTTGTGATTGTGTACAACAGTTCTACCTTACAAATATTAAAGCAACCAAGACAAAATTAGTTCGGTTAAACATCTGAACATAGTTTTTCTAGTTGTTATCATTTGAGCATTTTTCATAAAGCAATTTATGTAGACTTCCTGTAGACATTTCATTTTTATTCTTTTTGAGGATATCTTTAGAATGATAAAGATATGCCTAATATTAAAAAGAATTCAAGTTAATTATTCAAATATATGCTGTACAGCTTTTTTATCTGTTTTGATTGCAGTCTTGACTTCTTTTCTTTTTCTCTTCCTTTACCAAATGTAAATATGAATTCTGTCCTATGGTCCAAGAGGCCCTATTGGTTTATACACTTATCATTTAGCTTGTTCATAAAATTTTGTCTGCATAGCTTGACAGGTACACCAGTCTTTTTATTTATTTTAAAAAACAGATTGTACTGAACTTTCTTAAATCTGTTTATTAGGTATATATCTGCCTTCTAGGTCAGTCAGATTTCCTTAAGTCTTTCTTAAATGATTTTGCACTGTGAAAGCCTCTTGTATTCATACAATTAATTTAGATATAGTTAAAACATTAAATTGCCCAATCACATTCTCTTCTCCTTCTTTTGCTGAATAATAGTTATGTTTGTTGTTTTCTGTTAGCTCTGAGCTAAATTCAGAAGGAAGCAACGCAAGAACTGATTAGCGGTTCCATGGGAAGAGGCTGCTCTTGTCAAACATTTCTTCCTTGACCAGGTAAGATGGGAATTCAGTCCTGTCTAATGTGATTACCCCAGTGATGCTTCCCTGGGTAATGAAAAATTATCCCTTATTTGGAATCAGAACATTTACCAATACTAACATGAGTCAGATATCTGTCTAGGTTCTAGGACAGACCCTTGGATCAACCTTGGTCCAGCGACATCATTTCTTGGGCAGATGCTGACAATACAGTCAAAACTGCCTGGCATTCATGAAACTCAAAATCCATTTAGTACTGAATCAAGAGCCCATGGAGGCTTCCCCTCTATGGGTGATTTCTCTCAATTAGCTGTAACATTAGTTTCATGAACATGGGAGATGATTATCTTTGCTCATGAAGACAAATTCCTATTGCGAAAGGACAGGAAATCTTTCCCCCTTTTGACTGTGACACCAATGAATTCTAATGTGAACTGTAATTGTTCAGCACCCTGTAATTTTCCTAAAAGCTTTCAGATTGGAAAATGCTGCTCAAACCGATGGCTCCGTCCTCTGCGTACTTGCACAGCAGGCAGATGTAGGAGCGACAGAAATGTGTCCTGTTTGTTTCGTTACTTAATTGCTTAGATGGCTATCAATGCTAAATGATTCTGTCTTTTTATTGGACAAGTGGAGGAAGGGCTTCTTTGCTGTCATGGTTACAGTATGTTCACGCTGGAATTTTAAATTAAGATATATTGTAGCTGATGAGAGCTTTTCTGCAATTTTGTCTAATATTGTCCCTGCCCTGAATAACTCTGTAGAAGGAAGTCTGTGTCTGTTTCAAAGTGCCTAATCCAGTTTTCTTAAAGTGATTATAAAGTTGCTGGATGACAAAGTATAAAATTCAATAGTTCAAAATGTAATTGTCTTTATTGGTTCTCTTCAGCAAACACCACATTTTTGTATTATTCTTCAGAAACATTAACTATTTCCATAAATATTTCCTTGGAGAACTCAATTAACACCTAATTTTCACTATTTTAAACCCTAACAGTTTTTACAAAAATGTAACATTCACTGAAATGGTGCATTCTATGCACTGTTAACCAATTTATTCCCTCAGTGTTTATATAACAATATTTCTTAAATAACAGGTGCTTTCGCTACTTTTTATCTAGTACTTAATGAAGTTTATCTGCATGGGTGTTTATTAAAAATACCATCAATTTTGATACGATTAGTCCAATTATATGTCTGTTTAGGTGAAAACTTTTGAATGAATTTACCTGAAAGCAGGGATTAGGCCAAAATTGTATTGACATATTCCTGAGAAGCTACACTTCTTGCCTCACTTAATGACTTCGTATTCAAAGTCTATAAACTCCTATTAAACAATCACAATATTCTTTGCAACTTTTTGTACTCCCCATGTCCCCTTGAAAACAATTGAATTAACCCAATTTTAGAAAGGGAGAAATGAAGCGGAAAGATGGTAGAATGTTGTAGGTTCAAGTATGTTTGTATTTTTCTGTTTGTATTTTCATTGTAATGATTGTAGTATTTTATTTATTTATTTTTTAATTTCCGAGAGGGTGTAGTAATATAAGCCCAGTTATAAACATTGTTTCTTTAAAAATTGACTATACGGCTACTTCATGATAAGTATATATTGCAACATTAAGAATTTGTATTTTTTCTTGAGCCACACAAAGTATGGTTAAAAAAACAGCATTGTTTTGGGGATTTGGTATACAAAATTTTCTAATCTTAAATGTAGATGTGTATAATGACTTTTCTAAAACTGACAAATACTTCCAGGTACGCATTTGTACTCTCACTTTTAAGTGATATGCTGAGGATGATGTATTCTGACCAACCTGGGCACTCCCTATGTAGTTCAGGGTGATTTCGGGGGTTCCCTGCACACCTCTCTCTGCCAGCTTGCCCTTTGCTGCTGCCGTGTACTGCCTGCCAGCCCAGGGAAGCAAAGGCTGGGGGTCACAGCCCCTTTCCCTAGACTTTATGTTTATATGTCCATATGCAATAGTGAGACATGCCAGGCACAGTCTTGAGTGATTTGGATAACTTCCTTCTGTTTCTTGTGGAGTGTGAGTAAAGTGAGGGTGTGGAAGGAAGCATTTTATCAACAAGCTTCAACAGTTTCAAATTAAAACACTTCTGCTAATTCTCTTTTTTTGTAAGGATAGATTTCTTGTAAGGATAACCAGTGATCCAGGTTCTGACCTTTAGATCACTCAGCATATGGCTGTGTGTGTATTAAATCCCCGAGACACTATCATAACAGGTTTACGTGGTTGGTTTCCAGTTTGCCCACCTATATACAATTTTCATTATTTTCTACTTCATCCTGCAGCTGCAAGGTTTATCTAATACCACGTCCTTCTGTTTGGAGGTCATTGTTTACTATTTCCTTTAATGTTGTTTTACAGATGGAATTTTCTCGTTTCTTTTAGCCTGAATATTTCTATAATTTACCTTAATTTTGAATAGTATTTTCATGAGCATAGAGATAAATTAATGTCTTTCAGTCCATTGACAATATCACTGTACTTTTTTCCTGATTATTACTCATTTGAAAATAGTATCTCTTTTTTCTGGTAGCTTTTAAGACTGTCTTTTTATATGTGGTTTTGTCAAGTTTTGCTATGATATTTATGGTAGATTTCTTGTGATTTTTATGCTTGAACTTCTTAAATCTGTAGATGATGTCTTTTATCAGTTTTGGAAAACTCATAGCCATTAGCTTTTAAAATATTGCTTCTGCCACATTCTCTGCTCTTCTAAAAAGGAAATAAATGTATATTAGGACTTCTCATTGTATTACTCATTTCTCCTACCCTCGCTTTTGTATATTACATTCATTCATCTGTTTTTTACTTTGTGTAGTTTCTTTTGAGCTATCTCCCCAGATAAACAATATTTTTTAGCTGTGCCTAATCTGTTGTTTATACTTACCATTCAGTTCCCAATTTTAATTATTAGAACTTTACCCCTAGAATTTCTATTTTTCTCTTTTTAAATATGCTATGTGCATTTTTTGTATTATAGTTTTCTGTCAAAATATTTAATCACATGTTAACTACTTGAAACTAACCAACACAGTTATTTTAAACTCTATTTAAAGTCTGTGTCTATTAGTTCAGATACTATATGGTCCAGCATCAACAGGCCTCATTAAATGTCTATTGTTTCTGCTGGATCATCTGCATATCTTCCCATCTCTTTTTGTTATTATTGGTACCTTATTATCAACTGATTATCATTGATTTTGTTCCAGATACTGTATTGGAAAAATGCTTTCAGGAATAATTTGAGGAGTAGGTAATGATACCTTCCTCTCAAAAATATTTTTGTTGGCTTCCGCACCTGTGGGCAGTATAATCTCTGGTCTGGTATTACCTTAATCCAGTTTCAGAATTTGATCAAACCTGATGACTGGACATTGGGCCATAGTTTATGTAGGGGAGAGTTTACTTCTGATTCATCCTCACTTCTATGGTTAAACCATTTTGGGTCCCAACCCAAGCTCAGGATTGTACCAGCTTCCTCACTCATGGTGGCCGCTGCTTCATCTTCTCTCCTGCAAGCCCCATAAGAGCTGCTTGGTGACAGAGCAGTCTCTTTAGGAATCAGCAGATGCCCCCGGGAAAGCAGTTCCAAATGTTGATCTCCCTGCTTTCCGATCTTGTCCTGAGTCTTGGCCTGGTAATTCTTCCATATCTTCTTAAATATATGATGCCAACAAGACTTTTCAAAATTGTTTACCATTGCTAGATGTTATCTGAGTAAGTGTTGGTATGAATTATCTGACTTTCTATTAGTGGAAGGGTAAGTCTCATTATCATTTTTTGTTCTCATATAGATCTTATACTCCATGCTTAGATGATATTAGATATCATCTAATATTGATAATAGATGATACAGGTAATACATGGTTGGCAACTTTTACTTCCTGAATGAAAACTAAGCTTTTGGGAAGTAGGAGCTATGTTATGCATTTTGTTTCATATACACACATCAGCACACTACTTGTTCTATACCCAAAATTCTAATTCAGAGCCGAATTGTAAATAAACTTAGTTATATATTTGCTTACTTGATTTATAAATTCTGGAGTAAATTAACATAGGAAAAAATTGGTTTTATTCTTATTTAAAATCAATCATTATGGTAAAGACTAGTTAGATTTAAGAAAATAATGCCCTTTTGTTATTTATTACTGTTATTTTCATTATTGCTGCTCCTAGGTGTTTTTATACATTTGTAATCTACCTTCATCTCCTGCCCTTTGTCCATACCACACCTTTCTGGCATCTTTACTTGAAGAACCATTTATTTTGGTCAATTTGCCTATCCTGCCTATGTTTCCTTTCCATGGATTCACTCCTATTCCTCAGGCAGAGCCAGAAAGCCCAGCTCCTGGCCACTTCCTGAGCAGTGGCCATTGCTCATGAACCTGAGGGCACCTAAGGTCTCATGGAGCAAGTTGGGCCAATCAGATATTCTCTCCAGAGTTAGGAATCAGGCTCTAATCCTTTTGTTAAGCAGCAGAATTGAAAAATGACAGGAAAGGTTCTGAAGCAGCATGTGTACAGGAGACATAAAAAGTCAATCTGCAGAGAAGGAGTAAGAAAAACGGCACAGACCCCATGAGATGAGTGAAGAGGAAAGGCCGTACCCCACCTGAGGTGGAGCTTCCTGCTCACTCTCTGAGCTTGTTTTTGTTAACTGCGATGCCTACTCGGTCAAGGCCTTGTGAGATATTGTTAGGTGTTTCCATTAGATCTCCTCCCCCCACATTTTTGGTTTTGGTGAAGGCCTGCGTGGGCCGGTTCTGTTTCTTGTCATTTAAGTCATATGCCACCAGAGCAAGACTTTCACAAAATTACTTTTTGCTCATTTGGTCTATTTTTTTCCTCTATCTGCATGAATAACTGGCAGTTTATTAAACCTTTTTTGTCCCCAATTTTAATTTATTTGAGATTTAAGGTCCTTCGGATTGTAGCACATAGAAAACCATGTTGTAAGTTCCTATAATCTAGTAGGTCAGAGTACCTCATGAATATGTGATACTCTGAACTGAAGGTGGTGGTGGGAAATAAAACAAATGCTTGAGTCAACAACTCATTGGGTTTCAGAAAACATTTTCCAGACTTATGCGATTATGTGATTCCCACCCCCCCCCAAGGGAAATGCTCAGATGGAAGCCCCAAATGAGACAATAAAATACCTTTCAAAAATCCCAAGGAAAAGGAGCATCATAAATCTATGCAATCCTCGGTTGATGTGGCATTGTTTGTGATTAACCACACAAAGAACTAAGTCGCTGACTTGGTAATGGAATCAATCATCTTCTTAAAAGAGCACTTTTCAGAATGTTCCGGTAAGGGGTTTTAGAGATCTCTCTAAAGCTGAGTTTTCCTACGACTTGAGAAAATGCACAAAAAATAGCACATAATTGGGAGATTTGATTTTATTTTAAAGAGGTACAGAATAAATCAGCTGTACTTTTATAAACATGCTTCTTGAAAATGATAGGATGCATGCAGTAATTTTTAATGCCTGGCAAACAGCTAAAAATTTTGTGCTTTTAAGTTACGATTTCAGAAAATGATTCCTTGTGTCTTGTTTACTTGCAAAACCAATGGTAATTAAACATCACTGAGCAAGGACCATTCAACTTCAGGATTTTTGATAAGTGAAATTTACAGGGACACTGTCCCTTCTTGAATTTGCAGAACCATGAGTTAGCAGATAAGGAGTCTACTATCCACTGGAGAATATGAAATATAAATGTGAAAAAATTAATAACAAAGGCAGCATTTATAATGCATTTGAAATCACATGCTCCTATGTTGTATTCTAAAATGCACCCAGTGGACTGAGAGCACACAAAGTTTTAATCACATGGAAGACCAAAAGGACCATGAAGTGCTGGGGTTGGGGGAGGAGGCAGGGAGAAGGCTTCTCATTGGGAAATGTCCTGTGATAATAGAAATTAGGAAACAGGCCAGGTGTGTTTCCCTCCAAAGCCGCACTATAAATAAATAATTTAATCACTTTTTAATAAAATAATAATAAAATACAAAGTATCAATGGGTCTCAAAAAAAGTATAAATTGAAAAAAATTCCCAGGGTGAAATAGACTGTGGAAGAAATGATGCTGTAAAGGATTTGAATGTAAATCCATAAAAAGTACAGGTCAAAATGTGGTGTTGTCATCCTGCTACAACCATGTCAAAATCACAACTAAACCACAGAACAATCATCATTCAGAACCACCGGAAATCTGGCTGAATAAAAGTCCTACAACTAGGGATTTAAAGAAGAAGCCACACTGAGATTGGTGGGAGGGGCGGAGACTTGGAATAGGCTGATCTCACACCCACATGTAGCAGATAAAAATCTGGAGGGATATCTTCGCTGAGGAGTTCCCTCCCGAGGAACGAGGGGTTCCAGCCCCCAGCCCAGACTTCCAGAGCCAGGAAGAGGAGTCCCCATAATTTCTGGCTGTAAAAATGAGTGGAGACTGTGGCTGGGTGAGACAGAGGGCTTCTAGGGCCCCATGCCTTCCTCTTAAAGGGCACACACATGGCCATACTCAGACTCACTCCCTCTGAGCTCCAGCACTGAGGCAGCAGACGAAAAGGCACCAGTGGCACACAGGGAGAAACTGAATTGTCTGGCATCAAGGCAACACCCTGAGGGGCAACTAATATCTCTCTCTCTCTCTCTCTCTCTCTCTCTCTCAAATCAGTAAACATATCCTCCTCAGGTGAAGATTTTTTTTTTCAAGTTGCCTAGTTTTATTTCTTTGCATGTATCTATCCAGTTTTCCCAACACCATTTATTGAAGAAACTTTCTCATTCCCCTATTGTGTTTTCATTTCTCCCTTGTCATGGGTTAATTGACCATAAGTGCAGGTTTATTTCTGGGCTTTCTGTTTTCTTCCATCAACCTATGTGTCTGTTTTTATGCCAGTACCATGCTGTTTGATTACTATAGCTTTGTAGTATAGTTTAATATCAGGTAGCATGATACCTTCACCTTTGTTCTGATTTCAAGATTGCTTTGGCTATTTGGGGATCCTTTGGGGATCCTGCTCTTCTCAACTGCTGTGATAAGACATAGATTTGGGGAACATGCCCAATTTTCCAAGTGAGAAGGATGGTTTGGCAAGCAGTTCTTCCACCATGCTTACACAGAAGTTGGTAGTGAAGCCTCAGAAGATGTGAGGGGAAGACGGGAAATTTAATATTTCTTTGCCAACTGCTCGGCTGGACCAGTGGTTCTTAACCACCCACCACATACCGTAATTACCTGTAGAGACTTTTCATGTATCAAAGCCTGCTCCCTACTCCACTGAAATTCTGATGAGGCTACTCTGCAAAGAGGAGAAGAGAAGTCCATCCATATTATAACAAATATTTCATAGACGGTTCTAATGAGCAGCCAAAAGGAAGACCTATATGGTAGTTTTGGGGAAATGGAGAAATACACATTCATTTTTTTGCATGTAGGTGTCCAGCTCTCCCAACACTATTTGTTGAAGAGACTATTTTTGCTCCATTTTATGCTGCTGCCCCCTTTGTTGAATATTAATTGACTGTAGAGACTTGGGTTTATTTCTGGCCTCTCTGTTCTGTTCCACTGGTCCATTTGCCTGTTTTTATGCCAGTACAAGGCTGTTTTGATTACAGTGGCCTTGTAATACAGTTTGGTGACAGGTATTGTGATCCTTCCTACTTTGCTCTTCTTTCTCAAAATTGCTGCAGCTATTCAGGGTCGTTTATGGTTCCATATAAATTTTTGAAGTGTTTGTTCTATGTCTGTGAAATATGCCATTGGCACTTTAATAGGTATTGCATTTAATCTGTAAATCGCTTTGGGTAGTATGGGCATTTTGATGATGTTAATTCTTCCAATCCACAAACATGGTATATGTTTCCATTTGTTTGTATCTTCCTTGATTTCTTTCTTCAGTGTTGTGTAGTTTTCTGCATACAGGTCTTTTACCTCCTTGGTTAGGTTTATTCCTAGGTATTTTATTTTTCTTTTTGCTATATCAGTTGGGACTTTTTTTTATTTCTGCTTCTGCTGTTTCACTGTTGATATACAAAAATGCCTTTGATTTCTGGATATTGACTTTGTATCCCACTGTTTGGCCAAATTCATTTATTAGGTCAAGCAATTTTTTGGCCGAGTCTATAGGACTTTCTATGTACACTATCATGTCATCTGCGAACAATGACAGTTTTGTTTCTTCCTTTCTGATTTGGATGCCTTTTATTTCCTTTTCTTGTCTGATTGCTGTGGCTAGGACTTCCAGTATTATGTTGAATTAAGAGTGGTGAAAGCGAGTATCCTTGTCTTGTTCCTGATCTTAGTGGGAAAGTTTTTAGTTTTTACCCATTTAGTATGACGTTGACTGTGGGTCTCTCATATATGGCCTTTATTATGTTGGGCAATGCTCCCTCTATTCCTACTTTGCTGAGTGTTTTTATCATAAATGTGTGCTGTACCTTATCAAATGCTTTTTCTGCATCTATTGATATGATCATGTGATTTTTGTCTTTGCTTTTGTCTATGTGATGTATTTATTTATTGATTTGTGAATATTGTACCATCCTTGCATCCCTGGGATGAATCCCACTTGGTCATGGTGTATGATCTTTTTAATATATTACTGGATGCAGTTTGCCAATATTTTGTTGAGGATTTTCGCATCTATGTTCATCAGCGATATTGGCCTGAAATTTTCTTTCTTTGTTGTGTCTTTATCTGGTTTTGGGGTTAGGATGATGCTGGCTTCATAAAAAGAGTTTGGTAGTCATCCATCTTCTTGGATTTTTTAGAAGAGTCTGTGAAGGATAGGGGGTAGCTCTTCCTTAAATGCTTTGTAGAATTCTCCTGTGAAACCATCCGGTCCAGAGCTTTTGTGTGTCAGGAGTTTTTTGATTACTGCTTCAATTTCATCTGTTGTTATTGGTCTGTTCAGGCTTTCTGCTTCTTCTTCATTGAGTTTTGGGAGATTATATTTTTCTAGAAATTTGTCCATTTCACCTAGGTTTTCAAATTTCTTGCCATATAATTCTTCACAGTAATTTCTTACAGTCCTTTGTATTGTGGTGGTATCAGTTGTAATCTCTTCTCTTCATTTCTGGGTCCTCTCTTTGTCTTGATGAGTCTGCTTAAAGGCTTGTCGATTTTGTTTATCTTTTCAAAGAACCAGCTCCTGGATTTGTTGATAGATGGCTGTATTTGTATTTGTCCTTCTTAATTAAACCTTCTCTTTTCTTTACATTGTTCATTAAAGATTTATTCTAAGCCTGGTAGATTTTGACTGCTTATATTTGTAGCACTTAAAAATGTACCTCTTACTTAATAGTCCCCAGTAAGTGTTTTAAGTGTTTATTGAATTTATCTTTCAAATGTGATATCCATATGTACAGATGTTACTGCTTTCAATTTAAAGTTAGTAAACCTGAAAGCTTGAAACTCACTTAAATTACTCAGAAAATTACTAAAAATAGCCTCCAGGATCTTGTATTGAGGGGAATACTATAGTATTTCACAGATTGTCAGTTTACTTATCTCAACTAATAGGCCTCTACTAACCAAAATAATGAGGACAGCATCTGTCATTTCACCGTTACAGGTTACTTAAAGGGAAGTTAAAAAGCCATTCTCAGAACAAACTTTAATCCATAATTTGTCTCAGGCCAGCTCTAAAGAAGATCTCCAGATGGAAACATTAAGCATTTTCTAATTGTCTTCTACCTTCCTCTTTTTAAATAGCATATCACAATATATTTAGGCAGTTCAGTAGTTTTAAGACAAATAAAATTCAAGCAGCTCTAATGGAATAAAAATAAGCATGGATGTAGTCCTTTCTTCTCTTCATTCCCACAGTTTCTACATCAACTTTGGTTCTACTTATAGCATTTCAACCTTATCACTTGGAAAAGTAACTAGATTGTCATTCACGTTGTCTCTGTGCAGAAAGCCTAATGAGAAAACTCAATAATACTTTATGTATAGACTTAATTAAGCTTGCAAGTCAACACCTGATATAATGAAAAATCCATGTTATATTAACCTGTCTGTAAGAGGAAACTGATGTAAAAAGTCTTCAAAAAGTGATTCATATTCTTTGCTTTAAAGAGAACATGAACTCTGCTGAGGGTGTGGGTTCATATTCAGTGTTACTTTCTTGTATAATTTTTGGTTTAATTATTCATAGTCATGCTAAATTAAATTTGGGTTTACAAATTTGTAAGGCATTTGCTACGGGTAGCTTTTAGATGTTTGTAAAAATCGGTCATCACGGGGGAAATGTACCATTTGGGAACAATCCAGAATTTATCATGGAACGTAATGTTCTGCTGGTACTTTTGAGAGGAGGACATGTGCTTTGAAATGAACTGAACTGTGTGCTTTGGCTCTTCACAATTGTTTCAATTTGTGTTTTGTTTACTTATAAATGTAGGTACCCTCTGCAAAATAGAGGTAGGTAAAGGCTACCTGTCTTTTCTCCCACAGTTTTCCTAGTAGATGGCATGCATGTTACAATGGAAGCAAGGTCTAGACCAAATTCTGTTACGATGCAAACATTTACTATCAGTGGGGCTAATAACTGGCCCCAGGGCAAAAATCTACATTTTCTAAGAGACCTGTGAATTTCTGTTCTACACTCTGTTAAGTACTTCGTTAAGTGCCTTGGCTGAGAGGTTTATGTAAAATGTAAAATGGTGATGTTTTAAGAAGGCTCAAGTGAACTTTTAATGGGTTTGAGCAATGGAACACTCCATTAAGGGGTACCAAATGGAATTCTGGACCTACACAGTTACTCCTAAGGTGGAGGGCTGGTGGATTGACCATGGCATGCTACCTCCATGCAACAGTGAAAGTATCATTACAGTATTTTAAACCAACCCACATACCTTAAACATAGTCCATTTCACTGACAAAATATTAATTCTCTAATTGATACTATTTTACACACTTGGTAATGAAGGCCCAGATAATAGTATCAATGTTTGAAACCTGGTGGTAGTTGGGTTAGGAATTTTGATGAGGGCATTTCAAGGGCCTGCTAACCACTCCTGGTGTGTGCATTTATGCTTAGAACACCGCAGAGGTTAACTAACTGTCCATAACTATGTAATTTACTCAGGCACCAATATATCATGTTGTCTATGCCGAAGTGGTTTAAGCAAATTGCATTCTCTCTATCAACATGGTAAGTTTTAGCAGGCAGGATTTACAGTCATTTTTAGATAAATATATGTAGTTTTCGGCATTTACCTCAAAATCTTCCTTTCTCTATTGTAACCCCCACAGAACACTGGTAATGTTGTACTCAAACACCCAATGCGATTTGCCTGTCCTCTTTACCCAGCAGAGGCTAAAGGTGATCCTGCTACCTACCATTGGTTACTTTCTTATCTTAATTTGCTATATGCTGTGATCTGAATGTTGTATCCCCTCAAAATTCATATATTGCAATCTTGACCCCCCCCCATAGTGATGGTGTTAGGATGTAGGGTCTTAGGGAGATGATGAAGTCAGAAGGACTGAGCCCACTGAATGGAATGACGCCCTTATTTTTAAAAATGCTAGAGAGCATTTTTTAAAATGCTGGCTTGCCCCTCTTGTAGTGTCAGGTGATAGTGAGAAGACAGCCATCAGTAAGGAAGCCACCCCTCACCAGTCCCTGAATCTGCCGACACCCTGATCTTGGGTGCCCAGCTTCCAGAATTGTAAGAAAATATGTTTCTGTTGTTACCCATCCTGCAGAATATTGTTATAGCAGCCTGAACAATCTAATACTTGATAGAATACTGGAAAAAAGAACTTCACTTGGTGTTCTACCACCTGAAATATCAAGGGTTTTGTGTACCTACATCATTAATAAAATCTGAAAAAGAAGACTTCCTTTTGCACCAGGGGCCCAGAGCCCTGGAATAAGATATAAATTCCTTATTAGTCACCTGGCAGAAGGTCTTTGGAAGCCCCAGACCACAGCCAGTCAGTTGACCACCAGTCCCTGGCAGTTCATCAGTCTTTTGGACACGAAGATGTGCTTCCTGGAATCAGCCCAATGCTTACCCCAACCTCCTGCCAAATGACTCAGAACCACCATATTGCTGTTTTGTTCTGTTTTGTTGCAGCCTACCAGACAGCTTTTCATTTAAATGTAACAGCTTTTATTTTCTCTTAAATTTTTACCAAAATCAATATGAGCGAAGAGATGAAAGGCAGGTGGGTGGAGAAGCATTCTGACAACAGGGAAGGTACCCAGTCCCTGTGGCCTGACTCCCCAGGACTCCCCCTGGGTGCCCATCTCCTCTTGATCTCCATTGCTTCATTCGTAGCCACTTCCTACCCTGGATTAAAAGGTGTCTTTAGTGCCCTTTCTGCTCACAGTGAAGAGTGGGTCAGAACTTTTAAAGTTGTATCTAATTTGAAGGCTCTCTTTTACGGGAACAAAACATTTACCAAATTCAGAAAGTGCTCTGCAAAAATAAAACAGAGAACAAACCTGTCATATTTTATTTAGCTAATTTGCCTGAATTCCCAAGTAGAACTGCAATATAAGCCTGTATCACAAATACCTCAAAATATTATATAAAAACAACCCATGCTTGTAATCCAAGTAGTTTTGTTAGGGAAATGCTGGAAAATACCAAAAGAAACTGGCTGTCAGCCTAGGTGCCATTAGGGCAGCAGCCAACCCGTAGCCTACTCTCAGGTATCAAATGTCACTACTGCATTCTGCTTCTGTACTCTGCTTGCATTGTAGGCTTCCAGCCTGAGCGATAAGCTTCCCTCCTGAACAATAGAGTATATAGGTCCCCTGAATCCTTTGTTCGGGGCCCAGAATTTGGAGACTGCCTCCTCTGGGTCCACGCGCGTAATAAAGCCTCATTCCGTTACCCAGAATGGTGTCAGAGTCATTATTTTCTGTAACAATTTCTGTTTGCTATGTCAGAAACTAATATGGTTTTTGAAGAAATTGCTTTATGTATCCCTGCATTTTCTTACTTAATTATTCTTCCAATTTTTATTACAAATGCCATCAAAACACCATATTATATAAATAAAGTGATCTATTTTGATGTCCAACAAATCAAGTTTTAAAACTGTTATTATTTACTTATTTTATGGCTATAAAGGAATATATAATTTGAGAAGAGAATTTAGGAACTTTAAAGAGGCATGAAGAAGAATATAAAAATTATCACACAATGGCTAACCTGTAGGTATATTTCTTGATAACAAACATTTTTCTGTGCATATCTATTTATAATAAATAATTCAATAAAAATTAGACTTACATTCTATTCATTATTTATTAACTTATTTCATTTATTAAAGTAGACTCACAGTCTCTAGATCATGTAATATAACATGTACATATATGTACATATTTATAAGCATAGGTGGCTTAATATGTCAAATATTTGACATATTATTATTTACTATGTTCTTTCTCATACTCTATACTAACCCAGTGACTTTCTCTACTTAGAGATTATCAACAAAAGAATCAGAGTACAAATGTTTTTTAATCTTTGAACATAGGGAGCTTGGAAAAGTCATGCCAATGGTTAGAAGCTTTTTCTTCTTCTCATACCTCCATCCCCAGACTGGACAAAATTTCCAAGGGCTGGGAAAGAGAGGGGTGTTTGGGTTTCGGCCTGCACTCCGTCTCACTGCCTCCACCTAACTGAGGAAGAAGGGGCAGAGCTGAGAGCACAGGGGATGGTAATACAGCCACAAGACAGGCTTGGGTTCCCATCGGGGAGGCTCTCAGACTCATTGCGGCTTCTTGTGCCCCGGGGGCATGGGGGCTGCTGTGTAGTCATGGTTGCAGAGCCCTGAGTCCAGGGCAACATCCTGTAGTCAGTCCTTTGGTGCCCCCAGAGGGAGGCAGAAGAGCAGCCAGCCTTCTACCTGCCCCAAAACTGGCTGCCCAGAAACTGACCGAACTCACCTAGAAGCAACTACATTAAAATAGGTAGAGAGAGGTTTGAGCCAAAATTAGTCAGACAGAAATATGTATGTACAGATATAATGGGATCATATACATAATTGTAGTATGTATAAGGTATGACTATGAAATTGCATATATATAAAATTTAGGATATAAATATATGTAAAATATATCCTGAACTTTATATATATATAATTATATATATAATTTCATCAACCTATAGTCCATAAACTTTGTAAGATCTAGACATAGATATGATTTATGATATAGTGATATCAATATCAATATACCAAGGCTTGTGGACTATAGGGCCATGAAATTTGAACTCATGACAGTCAAAAAAAACTTGTCCACAGATAATTTACTGAGCTCATTGGCTTTTACTTTTATATGAATTGGATAGCACCCAGTCTAGAAAATAGGAAGTAGCTGCAAAAATCTGTCCATGGCATGAGATTTTTATAAGCTGAAGTCAGTGGGAGGAAGGAAGTCATATTGGGCATTTGAAGACTGGTGAAGACAAAGTTACTTTCCTTATATGTAAATGAGAGGTATTGCAGCCGGGTCAGGTAACTTGTGCTAAGTTTGCAGGCATTGATCGCTTGACCAGCCTTCCTCTTCAGGTAGAGCCAAGCATAGAAACTTAAGTTTTGCACAACAATAAAAAAAAAGAAAGAAAGAAACTTAAATTTTGGTTTGCTGATGTGGGCTTAGCATGAGTGACTCCATCTTGGCCTTCAGCTGGTTACTTTAACATGATATACATTTTCAAACTAAAACAAACCTTGTTGTGGGAATAGAGAAGATAAAACTCCTTGTGAGCCCTATTTCTTATAGAGATACTTGGTTAGGGGAAGAAAATCTACCAAGTGTATTCATCTGGGACTGGCTACCAAAAAAATCCCTTAAAACAAAGCTGTGTTCTTTACATTATTAAGAGTGAGTATATCTGTTAAAGGCTTTTTTGGTTCTGGAAAAACACTTCAAATGACTATTTACACAGAATTAGGCTCATCTGGAATGAAAGCAGGAGCATCAGATCAGTCTGCAGAGTAATAGGAAACTCAATTTTCCTCTGACAAGCACCAGAGAAAGGAAATTAGATGTGCTGCACTCAGAAGATAGTTAAGAGTGAGGAGAGGGGTCTAGAGGGTGAAGATGAGCCCATCTCTCCCTTTACATCCTAGCCACAAATGGCAGCAGTCAGGAGCAGGGCAGTGTGACAAATTCCTGGGTTAAGAGTGGCTTAGGGAGCTTAAAAATGGAGGTAGTGCAACCTTGTTCATTTTTGAAATGAGGAAACGTTCCAAGATTAAGAGATTAAATATGATATTCGAACTAAGGAATGTGTGTACATGATGTATAACCAAAAAGTTTCTAAAATCTATGAGGAAATTATGGCTAGAACAATCTATTTTTAGTTTTCAATCAGCTTTACATTGTGTAAAACCTATCGTGAAGTGTTTGAACACTCTTTAGCTTAATTTATACCACTCAGTATTTTTGCAAACTCTTTTCAGCAGAGGATATAACCCATAAATCCAACCTCTTCTCATTATGTAATGAATGTTTGTAACTTCAGACATAACAAAAATAGATTATATACGAAATCCTTTTTAGTATGTTGGCAGATTTGAGACTAGAACAATCTGAGACCAGTACTATTTCCTCATTCTCACAGTCACTGTTCTTAGGGGTTAACATGGATTCCCTCTCTTTCACTCACTCACACACACACACACACACACACACACACCACTCTTTTGTAATATTGTCACCCCTCACCCCTTTTTAAAGAGTGTCCTCAGAAGCAGGTTTTGAAAATTGATATTTGCAGCAGAATCCCCAAGTCCACTTGTAAACACTTATATTCCTAGTTTCTGCCCAAGACCTGAGTGAGGGTGGCGTCAGACCGTGTTCTCATGTTTTATAAGCACAATGCGGTTTGTATGTCCCCTGAAGTTCACAGGACCTTCAAGAGATTCTTGGGACAGCTTAGGGTAGTACCTGTGCCAGGATCTCAGATTGGAAGCAGTTTGACTGTGGATGATTGGAAGCTGGACTCTAGTTACAACCCTTCTTTCTGGAGGGTTGTTGGTTATATAGGCATGTCACAACTTAACAGAGTAGGAAATAGTTGCCTTTCAAGTGGGTTTTCCTCACAGATAAAAAGGACAGGATCTCTCAACTGCTTATACAAATTTATTTGCGATAACTGACATTTATATGCTGAAGCATCACAAAATGCAAATAGACAGTTTTTTTAATGTTTCCAATATGATTATATACTTGAAATTCATACTTTGGGTTATTATATCTTTATAACCAGTGTTATCAACCATATTGCAGCAACAATGTTGCTGTATTGGATTATAACAGGCTTTTAAGGACTCCAGACAGAAGACATTTAGGTACTTGAATCCTCAAGGAAATCACTTAGGCCAGCTGAGCAGTAGTAGTAGTGATAACAACAACAACAACAATAATAATAATAAAAGATAATGTTATGGAAGGAAACGACTCAACACGCAGTTGGATGGTGGAGCATGACCCTTTATTAACGTGCACAGGCCCAGAGGAGTACAGACCCCAAATTCTGAGCCCCGAGCCTTGGCTGAGCAGGGCTTTTATTGCTTTCTGGACACCCTTCCCTACGTAGCAAAAGCGGGAGGTACAGAAGCTGATGCAAAAAATAACTCTAGCCTTGAAGTGTCCTTATCTGAAGCTGGGTGCTCTGGAGCCAAAGTGGGAGTTAGCTGCTATGTGCAGACGGGAGTTAGCCTTGAGGAATCATAATCTGAAGCTGAGTGTACAAAAGCCGAAACAGAAATTATGACTGCCTGGCTGAAATCCAACAGCTGGCTGGCATCTTCTAAGTAACCTAAACAAACTCTTTCCTAGTTCCCGGTCCCTCCTCTGGGTCACCTTAACCTATCTGACTTTTCCTCTACAATAACAACAACAACAACAACAACAACAACAATAGATCAGCTGTCCGGTTAAGCTAATTTCATAATCCACTGGCATTTCTAGGAATTCTAAGATATCTCTTTTCTTTTATTTTTAAGGATAATTAGAGTCGGTCACCTACGGCAGATTTCTGGAAGTTTTTATTTAATTGTTATTCCTTTTTCTTTCTCTCCAGCTTGTTTTGTTTGCAAGGAAGAAAGAAAAGGCTGCAGCTATCTTAAAGAGACAAAATGGGCAGTGGTGGCAGGAAGTAGACTGGATTGCCACTGGGGAAATCACAGAATTTGTGGGGAAGCGGAACAACCAGGCACGAGGAAGGAACAGGGCCGGTACAGCTCGGGGCTGGCCAGTAGCAGGGGCTCCATGCTTGCTAAGACAGGGCCATGAATGCCTGACTCTTCCTCTTGTGAAGATCAGTTTTCTCTGGCAGGACTTCTCAGTTTTTTTTCCTTCCCACACATCTTCGAACAGACCTAAGTCAAGTGACCCCATTCTGACAGTCTTGTTAGATCCGAGCAAGGCAAGAGTTCATTCCTAGGAAGGCTAAGATTCAAAATGAAATACTGGCAACAAAAAGCCCTTAAAACAAGTGCCTCCAGGATGAGTCAGTCAATACAAATGAGAAGAAGTAGAAACAAAGCTTTGTGTGAAACACCTAAGGGGAAAGAGAAAATTGACCTCAACCTGATTAGAACTAGCTCAAAGATGGTTCAGATTTTTACTATATTCTATGAATATAAAGTAGCTCCAATAGCACTGTGAATTTTTCTAAAATGAAATTTCATTAACTTTAATGAAATTTTTTTCAGATGTCCTGGGACTTTTGATATCATTTCCCACCAGTAATCTCCAGACACTATCACCACTGAAAACAACTTACGCATTTGGATTGTGTTTGAAAAATACAAAAGCAGAGACTCTTGGCAGCCACATCAGCTCTGATTCCAGATGCAGCTGTAGACACAACTCCTGTGCACTGTGAGCCACAGCACACCCCCCCCCCCCAAGGACTCCCAGCCTCTTTCCTCCTTCATGCCTCACTGTTTCCTCTGGAGGCTCCCTCAGCCCACAGGTAGACACGGCCTGGGCATCGGGAGGGTTCATACTTCTAGGAGCAATCCCCAAACTGCATAAGTGCTCAGCTCCTCATCCTTCGGAGAGATGATCGGTTCTTCAGAGGGTTAAGAGCAGCAACTCGTTCGATCCCACATGCACTGTTAGGCTTTCTGCCTTCTCTGTCTCAGATCACACTGGTCCCTCATTGCTGCTTTCTGGTCTCAGCCCCACCTCCCAAATATCTGTACCTATTTCCATGCTTAAATAAATGGGAACAAATTGAAATGAGCAATTTTTCAAATGTTTACAAAATTAAGGGGGGGTTAAGCTTTATTTACCTAAGAATCAAGACTTTGTGAAAAATATATAGGTAAGTTAACTGTTGGAGAGCTGAGGAGTAGTCTCTCATTCACGGGGTGGTGTGAGAAAGTCTTATGGTCCACTGATTCGGTTGAACCGAAAATGGTGGTGAAGTCTTGAGCTTTAATACAGTTGTTCAGTTGTAAGGAAGTGCAAAAGGTCCCCCAAAAGATTTCTCTTCCTCAGAGAAAATAGCAGCTTTGGCAGGGATGGTCACTCTTGTGTGTTTGTAGCCTTGTAAGTTATAGCCAAAATAAGAAAAAAATTAATTTCACAGCTATTTCTGTGGCTTAAAGTGCTTGAATATAGGGGGAAAGAAAGAGACTATAGTATAGAAAACAGGGTGAGTATATTTGAGCTTGGACATGGGAAAAAGGGTGAGTGGTGAGTGGTAAAGTATGAATTCTGTAGAGAAATGGATATATATTAGCAAAGACATTATAAATAAGAGCTTTACAAGACGGGTTTGGAGATTTTTTTCAGTCCTCTGGGCTCGTCAACCATGCTTACAAATATTGTTCTTGGTTCCAGGTGCTTCTGAGATATATAAAGCCTCTAAGACAGCAGCCATCCACATGATGCGGGGACTTGGAATGAGGCTCTACACAGATATCAGGTAGGGTGTATCAGCTGCATGTAATCAGAGCCCTGCTCTCCAACCTTGATGTGCTGGTTGTTCTCAGCCGTGAGTGGCTGCTGCATCTCTAGGTATTGTGACTGCATTTCAGGCAGTACACAAGTGTGGGAGTGGTGAAGGGCAAAGGTGCTTACCAACTCAAATTGTCCTTCAAACAGGAAAAAAAAAAATAGCTTTTCTCTTAGGTCCCCCTCCAGTAGGTATTTGCTTAAATCTCATTGGCCACAACTGAGAACCATAGGAAAGACTTGTCAACATGTTCTAATGGCACAACTGGGAGAAATCTCAAGATTTTACTGTTAGTTCTGGGTTCAACCTGCAGGGACATGTGAGAGAAGTATTTTTACCTGGGTTTGCTGTTGCCTCGTACCAAATCAGAGTTCTGGGGACAAGGAAGAGTGATAGAATGCTCATTGGGTTGGCAACTTCCCATGAGTGCCACCATGAGAAGCCAGTGAAAACCTGAAAATTTTAACCTAAAAAGAAAAGAATATGAAAACATGATATTTGAAAGAATCATGGCAATCCAGAATTCTGTGGGTAGCTCTTTTTTCACTAGTTCCCTCTTGTCTGTTTTTTACTTCTGCCCTTCCCTTTTTGCCCCAACTTCTACCTGTACTTCTAAGAAGGAAAGACCAAATAAGACAGAAATGAATAGAGGATACACATAAATATGGTTTTCTAAAATATGCCTGACCAACCTCACCTAGATATGTCTGTTTTGCCATTTCATTTGTTATTTACATTCTTGACCATCTAACAGTAGTCTCAGCTCTAATTTTTGAGCATCTATTATAAGACACAGATATAACTGTTCCTCTTTTGTGGACTAGGAAATTAAGATTTACAGAGGAAGCCCCCTGGTGACACAGATAAAATAGTGAGTCTGGGTTTGAACTAACATCAGGACTATTTTGAACACTCCTGAAGTGCTTGTATTAAGCATCCGATGCCCAAGGCTCTGAGCTGAGCCCCTTAGACTGTTTGGAAGCTGTGATATTATGGTTATGAGTGTCCTGTGCAGAAATAACATTTCTAGAAGAACCCTGTGCTCCTTAACCTGTGGTCCTTGCATTTGTTTTCTTATTTAAAACAAAAACCATGGAAATTTTATATTTACCTGTGATAAGACTGCAGAGATGAATAAAACACATTTCTCTTGATATGACTTTCATCTGCTTTATTTGTTAACACTAGTGCTGACCTGAAATAGCTTGTAATTATATATTGTTGTTTAATTCAAAATGGAGAAGGAAAGAATTATTATCTAAGCAATGCAGTTTCTTTAGTTGAGAAATAATCTTTTAAAACTTGAGACTCTTGGAGAAACTAATAAAGACTATACAGTGGTAAGAACTTGGGAGCATTATACCAATAAAGCATGAAATTGTGTCGCTATTTGAGTAGATTTATCATTAGTATATCATGAGGCAATGTGAGTCATTCAGGGGTTGAAGGTCATCTACTTCTTCCCCTTTCTTCCTTTTCTCTGCCTTCTTTTATTTATTTATTTTTTAAAGTTCCAAGTTGTCTGTCCCCAGACAGCATCCCTCTCTGGCCTTCTGGAGCTGTGCCCTCCCCACCTCCATGGTAACATGGACTGGACCAGGGGCAGAACCCAACCAGCAGCCACCGTGCTCTCACTGATGCCCTGCAGACACAGAGCATCTGCTGGGTGGCTGTCTGAAATAATTGAGCATATTTTAAAAAGAAGTCAACAAAGGAGAAGCCAGTCATGCTGATTGTGGGAATAAGACACAACAGGTAGTAATGAAACAGCATTTTTCTTCCGTTCCACTTAACACAGGTGGTTGTCATCCAACTTCAATCTGAGCTAAGGGTGTTTTTTGTTCTCACAATAAAAATCTAAGTAGGAAATGTATACATTGACAAGGCATGTGTCTCAAGGGGTGGCTTAATGTTGTATAAGACCATAGTTTGATTTTGCCTTACTTTTCAGAACTATGCTTGAGCACCCGCCTTCCGACAGATGGGGTAATTTGGAAAAAGTGCTTGGTATTTCCTGGTAGTTGAATGGTCTAAGATCTGACTGCAAATCCAACACAAGTTAGCAGAGATGGAGGTAATGCAGAAAGGGTGTTAAAGGATGAAGAACCTGACATCTGTCTCACTTGTGTTGTATGTAGAAACTAAATACAAAGCAATAAGATTGGAATTTTAGAATTTTGAAGCTGAAGGGTCTGTGGAGATCACTAAGCCCTCTTTGTACAGCTGAATTACAGAGACCCAAAGAGAAAAAGTGAGGGGCCCAAGACCACAGAGCTGTTCACTGGCTGTACCACCTCTGCCCAGTGCAGGTCATGTGTCGTAGGTGACACAGGAAATGGCAACAGTGAGTCACTCCTGCGGAAGATATGAGATGACCCCTTTAGGCATCACCGAAAGTGGGGACGATGATTTGGAATATTTTGAAAGATCTTAAGAGGCTATTTAGTTCTCCATTTCCCAAAGGTTTTTTACTTTCTATGATTGTTTAATTAGTATTATTTTTATTTTGAGATCGTTTAGATTTGTGTGCAGTTAAAAGAAATAATACAGAGAGATCCTGCGTACCCAAATTTTCTAATTCCCCCCACTGGTAACATCTGCAAAACTACAGTGCAGTAGCACAACCAGGTATTGACATGGACACAGTGAAGATAAAGGACAGTCTCATCACCACGGAGCTTGCCCCTTCTAGCCACACGCACCGACCTACCTCCCTCCCTCCGCCATCTCTGCCACATCACGGGCAACCACTGATCCGCTCCTCACCTATACAACTGTGTTGTTTTAAGAATGTTATATAAACAGAATCATTATGTATATAAATAGAATCATTTAATCCTAAGCTTCTGGTATTTACTTTTTTAACTCAGTGTCATTCTCTCAGAATTCACCCAAGCTATTGTGTGTATCAATAGCTTCTTTCTTTTTATTGATGAACAGCATTCCAAAGTTTGAATGTAGTAGTTTATCCAACTTCAGTACTTTAAATTGGTCCTAGTTTGAGTATCAAATGCTGTTATAATTTTTGCTCTAATCATCACATGTGATTTAGAAAACCCATGAGAAGGAAAGGGTATCATATATATTCCTATATTTATGCTTCTTTCATTATTCTTCTATTCTGATGCTCCAGGTTTTCTTCTTTTATTATTTCTTTTTATTTAAAAAAAACTTTAAAAAGCATAGTTCTGCTAGTGACAAATTGTTATAGTTTTCCTTCATGTGAGAATGTCTTTATTTACCTTTAATCCTGTATGGACGTTTTGATCTTTGAATTCCTAGTTGACAGTCTTTTGGCAGTTGAAGAATATTATGCCGCTTTGTTTGGCCTGTGTGTTTTCATGTTATAAATCCACCATTATTTGAATTTCTACTTCTTATAGCTAATGTGCCGTTTCTCTCTGGCCTTTTTCAAGGATTTTTCTTCATCTTTAGTTTTCAAAAATGTAATTTCTATGTGTGTTAGTATGATTACCTTTAGGTTTATCCCATTTTGGGTTGGTTTAGCTTTTTTCAATTTGTGATTTTATATCTTTAAGGAAATTTGGAAAGTTTTATCCATTATTGTTTGAATACTCTCTCTGCATACTTCTTTCCTTCTAAGACCCCAATAATATGAATGTTGGGGTATTTATCTGAGGCTTGGTTCTTTTTTTCCAATAATTCTTTCTGTTGTTCAGAGATAAAAATCTCTTGATATGTTCTCAAGTTCCCTAAATTGTATCTTCTGTAAGTTTATTCTACTGTTGAGACTATCCAGAGTATTTTTTAAAATTTTATTAATTTTGGGGGATGATGTTGGTTAAAAAAGATCATATAGGTTCAGGTGTGCAATTCTATAATCCATCATCTGTATATTGTATTGCATGCTCATCACGTATAGTCCACTCTACTTCTGCTATGTACTCGGCTCCTCTCACCCTTTCCCACCTTACCCCCACCCCTCTTTCCCGCATCCAGAGAGAATTTTTAAAATTTCTGTTACGGTATTTTGGGGGTTCTTTTAAAATAATTTTTATTTATTTTCTGAGATTTTCTTTATGTTCATTTGTTTCAGGGAAATTTGTTAACCCTTGTTGAATTGTTTTTATAATTGTCACCTTAATATCCTTGTCAGATGATTCCAACATCAGATTCATTTCAGTATTGATATCAGTTGATTGTTTTTCACATTCAGGTTATAATTTTTCTGTTTCGTTGTTTGACAGAATATTTTTTTATATCAAGGACATTTTATCTACTATATTAGGAGACTCTGGACCCTATTTAAATTTTTTTTGTATCAGGCAATTCCCCTGTTTAGAATGATCCTGCGGATGCTGGCCTGCTTTTGTGGACTGTGGTTCAAATGGCACTCCAATGTTCAGAGGCTTTGCGGTGCCATCTTGGTTTAGCTCATGCCCCTGGGGCCCTCACTGGTCCCTGCTCGTTAGTTCAGAAGGAGGAAGGTGCTGTCCCATCCCCGGCTGCCTTAGGTGGAGGAAGGGAGACTCCATCCCACACAGATGAAGAATGCTTTCCAGGTAGGCCCAGATCTTGTTGTCTTGGAATCTTTGTGGCTGGTGCCTGGTTCTGTGGTATCTCTGGGTGGGGGTGGGAAGTCCCAGGCCCAGCAGGGAGGGACAGTGTGTCCCAGACTGGGGCTCCTTGTGGTATGATTCCCCTCACAGGCACATCTTGTATTTTATTTTCTGGTTGTTTTTTTTTTTTTCAGTTTCAACTTAGCCAATTTTTTTTTGTACCCTTCAGATTACCAAAGTCTCTCATTGGATTTGAGTTTTAACATGAGCTGTATAAAAATTAGTAAGGTATTAATGATCTAGTCAGCATAACTTAGGTATCAGAAAGAATCTGAAAGTTTATTTTTTACATTGTAACAAGGTTTTTAAACCAGAGAGAACATTCCTTTTTAGACATTAGCAAAGGAAAGATGCAATACAAATTCTCACAAAAGAGGTATTATAAATTTCGCTGTAGTTTCATTGAGTGTCTATTATTAATTTAGGAGTGATGAACTCTTTCAGAAAGTCAGGTACTGACATAAAATGAAAGGTGTTTGTATTTCAAAGCACTGGTGGGCACATTATTGTCTGAACACTATAGATAGCAATTCATTCACATTAAGTAAATATTTAACGTTTTTACTGATTGTGACAACATCGATCCAGCCTGAACAAGCTCGTTCAGGATTTGCATGCATTCATCCTTCCTACTAAGCACCTGAGTGCTGATTCTGTGTTAGGTGCTGTGGTTGATACAATGGGGAATTCAGATAAGTATAAGATCACAGGCCCTTACCTCTCAGCTCTGTCTCCTGCCACTTCTGATAATGAATACACCTGAACCACGTCTCACTCACTGCACACGGGTTCCCAATATCCATCTGTGCACAGCTACAGGTTTTGACTCAGGCTCGGTCTCTGTTTGAGAATGTCCTTCCTTCCCCTTTTTGCCTTGCAAAACCCTTTACCCAACTCAAATGCCACTGCCTCTGAGAAGATTCCCCAGCCTCCTTAGGTGGATTTAATCACTACCATAAAAAATGTTCACATCTCTATTAGCAGGTGTAACATTTTATTACAATCTGATCAACCAGTCTCTCCCTGCCAATTGGAGAGTACTTTACATTGGAGGACAGCCTTATTCCTTTGCCTGTCTTTAGTGCCTGGGACTGGGGTGACAGATGGAATGCTCTCACTACATTTCATTCATTCACTCAACAAGTCATTTTGGGGGCTGCCAAGTTTGACCACATAGGTTGAACACAACACAATTTTAGGGGTCTTTAGTGCTGTTGTACAACCCCATCGCATTTACTGAGCACCTGCCGTGCGCCAGGTTTGGTCCAGGAGCACAGCAGTGAGAAAAAACAAACACTCCAGATGCATCTTGAATGAGTGACTTGACCATTGCTTTATCCCTGGAGCTTCAAAAGAACCCTTTCTATTTTTATAATATTCTGAACAGATGGTGTTTACTTGGTGATAATCTAAATAAGCCATTAAAAGTCTTTGTTTGGGCTCAAAATTGTGTCAATTTGGTGTGAAAATTTCATTTTCTGAAGCTCAGGTATTTTTATCAAGTAAGTGATACTGACTTATGTTTCTCCTAGAATGAAAAATAGGATTAATAATTTGTTTTCTCTATCTGCTACCTGTAAGTTTTCTTTCATTATATATTTCCAAAAGTCACTCCCCTAGTTTTAGACACCTGAAGAGCACACTGATAAAAATGACAAGCATGGCTGACCAGAACCAGCAGAATGCATTGCCTGTCCTTCCAGTGCGTATGCCAGGAGCAGGCCAACTGCATTCAAACACATTGCCATTCATTATTTTGAATGTGAAAGTAAAACTAATTATTGGCTTCAAAACAGAACCATGAGCAATCATAAATATACATTTATCTATCTACATTTATGCATGGTTTGTGTTCTTAAAAATTACCCCTTGCACTAAATAATCTACACACACACACACACACACACACACACACACCTCTTGTGGTTCTGTTTCAAGATCAGTAATTAGTTTTCAATTCAAACAGGAGTCTTAGACTCTCCTTTTGATTTAATTTTATTAATTTCATTTTCTTCAACAGCAACACATTTGAAAGAAAAAGGCATCAATTAGCCATTTCTGCCAGCACAGAATAGGAAACAGTCTCAAACTGGAGAAAAGACAGTAAGTCTTTTAATTTGTGTCTTTACCTCCTATTCAGGGGCTGACTTAGGCTTTGTGGGACTTGAAGTTTACACAATTTGGAGCACTCTCTTTAAGGAAAATAATACAAAGTTAGATATAAACACGAATATTTAGAATGAGCAAAGGAATCACAATGAAATACAATTTTTAAAAAGCTAAAAAGTACTACAACAACGAAAACAACACACCAAAATCCCCCAAATATTAACTTCTTGACATTTCTCTATAATGTCCCAACATTTATTTATTTATTTTTGGCCATCTTGTTTTATGAAAATGATCCTGTAATATTTTCTTTCAGAGACAATAGAAATATAACACAATCTTTCCTGGGTTGATCGAAGTTTGTTTTTTTAATTATTGATAGTTAAGATGCAGGGACTCGTGAATTCCCACACAGATGGACTCATTTTTGTAGGGCTGCTGCAGGTTTGTTCCTTACAAATAAGTGAATTCTGATAAATTGTATATCCTGAAATTTCCATGAGAAATTAAAAAGTTGTTTGTATTTATGCTACCTTACTGTGTATATTTCACTCCGACTAGGTAACAAGGGCGCTCTGCTTACAATTTCCTACATGTGATTATTGGATGAATTTTCCATAGATTAACTCTGACTCTGGGGCTTCAGACCTTGTTTCTTCTTCCTGCTCTGTACTCCTGATACTGTGGGAGCATTGTTATCCCCACACAACCTATCCCCTCACTTCTGCCCCCTGAGGCTGGGTAAGGAGGCAGGTAGAAGCATTGGTAAAGGTCATGACTTCTCTCTTTGTGGAAGCAATTGACAAACAAATGTATCCCGACTCAGCTTCTCCACAGCTGAATCCCAGAAAAGCCCATGGCCATGGTAGAGGGGAAAAGGTTTTCCTTAACTCTCTTGCAGTCTCTGCCTGGATCTGAAAATTAAACTGAAAAAGACAGGTTAAGAGGAGGAAAACCACATACATTTAATGCAGGTTTTACTTGACAGGGAAGCCTTCGTAAGGAAATGAAGACCCAAAGAGACAGTTAGACCTGAGTGTTTTATGCTAGGCTTGCAGAGGAGCGGCATTCGTGGAAGACAATGAGAGGCAGAATGTGAGGTAATTATAGTAAGGGGGGGGGGGGGCGGCGGTAACCGAGCAAGGCCTTTTCCTTAGAATTCTGCTTGGTTTCCCTTCATTTTGGAGATTAGGATGCTCCTTTCTTCCTGGTGTAGGGAAGGCAGCAGGGAGGCTCTGCTCTATGTCGCCTTTCCAGCCCTCCAGCTTCCACAGTCCTATCTGCCATACCAGAAGGAGAAGAGTGCTCTGCAGAATCTCACATGGCCACTGAAACATCTAATTCATTTGACAAGTCCATTGGCCAGAAATAGAAACATGGCCCCACCCAGCCATGAGAATGGGAAGGAGTGCCCTGTGTTAGAAGGAAAGAGGATTTATTTAATAGCACTGACTGCTGACTGACTGCCAGGAATTCTAATAGTTTTCCTACATAGGCACAGTTTTAGGGTATAATAAAAGCAGACATTTCAGTGCTGTGTCAGGTACTGTGTGTTAATCATTTTATGTGTATCACACCTTACTTAGTACTCACAACACTTTTGTTTTCCTCATTTTAAAGATGAGAAAACTGAGGCGTGAAGGATTTAATAGTAATTTGCCCAGAATCACACCAAAGCCTGGGGTTTGACCCCAGGCCTCAGAGTCCATGCTCTTATCCACAAAGTCATGGCTATTTCTGATTATTTGTAAGTGCTGTGTTTTCCTTGAGACATGGTTACTGAATGACCCATTGGCTAGGGAAATTCTGAGTTCAAGGTACTTCAGAGGTGTAAAATTGAACTGTTGTTAGTGTTTTGCAAGTCTACAAAAAAAGCAGAAGTAGCCCAATCCTGAGAGCATTTATTACAGAATGTATTTTGCTATATTGCTATGCTTTGAAATTTCAATGTATGATTGGTATCCTTATGGCAGGCTCTAATTTAGACTGATTTGTTCAGGAGAAATAAATGACAGCTTGTTTTATAAAGATCAACATGCAATCTGAATTATAACATGTTTATCAAAAAGAGGTAAAGCATTTTGGGGGGATTGTTTTGTAGTATCTGTCTACGAGGGTATGAATTTTCTGAACTCACAGAAGTTACAAAGACAGAGTATAGTAGTCTGCTTATGCTGTTAATAACAAAATGCCATAGACCGAGTGGTTCGAACAACAGACATTTATTTTTCATAGTTCTGGAGGCCAGAAAATTCAAGATCAAGGTGCCAATTTGGTTCCTGGTGAAAACTGCTCCTGGGTTGCGGAAGGCTGCCCTCTCTCTGTGTCCTCACGTGCTGGTGAGAGAGCGCTGGTATTTCTCTTATAAGGGTGCTGATCCTGTTACAAGATCTTGACAATTCAATGTAATCCATTTATTTCCCACTTCAGACTTAGTTTCTTCAGGGTAACTGTTCGGTTAAAAATCTGGATTTCCCTGCATCTTCCCCTTCTCCTGAGGATGATAGAAGTAACTAGAGGCAATAAGGAAAGAAAGGAAGTCTTGTTTATCATCCAGGCATCATAAGTAAGTCAATCCGAGACAAGCAGTCACCTCCCTTGCTGACCTCTGCTAAGATGTTTCTTGACTGATCCACGTTGTTGAATGCTGGTGTGAGTGCCTGATGCTCCAAGCCCCTGTGGCCCCATTCATCTGGTTTGTTAGACCCAAATGCAAGCTGTCTTCTGTCCACAGGCCCTACCCTGCATTTTTGGACTCTTTCTTTTGCAGGGTTCTGGGACTCTGGCAGGCTGTTTTCTCTCCATTGTGTTGAGGTTCATGAGACTCTTTGAGGCTTCTCTTCAGTCTCATCCAGCCAGACTTCATTTTGACCATCACTTCTCAGCTGCCCAGGATCCTTCCCAAAGGGAAGCCATCTTTGCTCTGCAGCTGCACTGTGCTCTGAGACTCCAATCAAATGTATCTAGCTACTCCTTCCTTTGCATTTCCTCGAGCCCACTCCAGAAGGGCAGACAAGAGGGTGCCAGCCCCTGTAGACCCACATCTTAAGCCTTATTCACATCTGAATTCTCCTCTCCCTTTGGTAATCAAGACTTCCAAGCTTCTTGGATGAGAAATATGTCCAAGTCATCAGCATTCTTCTCCGCTCAGTAATCATGACATAAATTCTATGTTCTGAAGCCTCCAAGCTCTCTCAGTAATATAGAGAGTCAATTTGTCAGAATCCCCCAACATTTTTCTCTCTCAGAGCCTGACTTTTGCAGTTATTGGTGGAAATTGTCCCCTCTGCTCCATTCCTTCATTTGGACAGAACCTATATTTTTACTTTTCCTCCCATGCAATCCAGGTGCCCTAGAGAAAGCTGAGCCACCCACTGCTACAGAGATGGTCGTGATGGTTCTCACAGTTGCTTAAGGTCTAATCCTTATAATAAACCCTTTATCCATCACTCATCATGGTTCTGCTCTTTGATTGGCCTCTAATACAGGGGCATGTGTGCTGTTCTTTCATTTCTCATATAGAACCCACCTTATGCTCACTGGGATATAAATGGCTAACAACTTAGGATGTTACTCCTCCAGACAGTCCTGGTATTTCAACAATATGGTAAACATATAATGTAGAAAATGTATGGAATAAAGAATGTGTATATGACTTTTTACCCAATCATGGTTCTGCTCAAAATTATTAGAGACAGAACCCTTAATCTCTTTGGACTTCGGGCCTAGTTCTGTCATACACAAGATGGGAATGACTTACTGTGTTGGGAAGGACACTGGTTGGGAGATAGGAAACCTAACCCTAGTTTCAATCCTGCCACAGAGCAGTTGTGTAGTGCTGGGGAAGCTAGTTAATGTCTGTGAGCTTCTGGTTTTTTATTTTTAAAATGTGGAAGTTGGCCTAGATTAGAGGTCATCAAATTGGTGTATGCATACCTCTGCAGGTGTACAAAGACTTGTTAAGGAGTATATGAGCTCTATAGTTTTAAGGAAACCAATTTGCTCATCCTCAGCTTCCATTTGTATACTTTCCAAGCTTATGTAGATCATACTTTCCCACTTCTACTGCACAATTGGCTTTCTCTCACCTTATGTAAAATGGGCAAACAACTATTCATCTATCCTAAATCTTATGATCCTATGTTGCCCAGGGATATAATGATACCCAGGGCCCAAATAGTCATTTGGAATATTGTTTGGGGGAGAAGCTGCTTTTATTGACTTACAAACATATCATAGAGCATCTTGGAGTTTTTTGCCTTATAGTTCCAAGCATGGTAGAAAATGACATTAGAATTGGGGTGTTTTAGTCTTTGTTGGGAGGTTCTGAAATCAAAGATAGTATAGAATATGGAGAGAAAGGTGATAACGCACTTATTTGATGACCTACCTCTGCCCTCCCTGCCCACTGTCAGAGAATGCAATGCTTTGGGCATATCTGTGAGAGCAAATTAAGGAGAGCGCTAGTGAGACATATTCAATCCTAGAAATGAATTTTTGAATTTTTAAAATCTGATCTCATCATACATCTTGTATTTATATGCAAACAGTTTAATTTCAGCTGTCTGCATACTCATGTTTTATTAGCTGGAAAGAAGAGGAACTTAAAACAGCCAAAGTGTGTAGGTTAATGATGCTATTCCTTTCACTGCAATGGCAATGGTTAGTGGGTTATTAGATTTTTCAAATTGCACTGGATGAAACCACAGATACAAATTATAGGTGATTTCTTTTAATAACAGTGTGAGTTATTGAATGGTTATCAAACCATATCATGAAATATTTACACCAATCTTTTTATATTACCTTGTAAAACATTTAATCTTTTTATAGTATCTTGCAAAATGTTTAATATTTTCCTTCCTGTTAATACAAAATATGTGTAGAACTGATTGGTTTTTAGTAAAATGTATCTTGTTTGTTACTAAATATTGAACATTTTATCATTCATATCTAAAAATATTTATGGAGTGATTTCTGAATTAATTCCAAAAGCTGAACTCACCCAACACACATTTACTGAAGGAAAACTACGTCCTTTCTCACACTCTTTGCTTCATCATGACTCGTGATTTTAGCTACATAGTATCCGCATTGAAATGAATAAAATGGAAAATTAAGGATATTATTTTGAGGATTTCCTGTTTCCTCAAAATGCACTCACTGTTTCCTGCCCAACATGTAAAGAGCTTAGAAGTTCTTACAACAAGAAAAACACTTAACAAACTAAAACTAACAACTCCTTTTAGATTCATTAAAGAATTGAGTTCCAGGACAAACTGCTGCCCCAAAAAGCAGGCAACAAGCCGACTCACAGAATGACAGCCCCAGGCAGCGGAAGCCCAGGGGCGGAGCCTCTCAGCGGAAGCCAGTACTGGTGGGCGCACGCTGAACTGTAAGGATGGCTAGCTGGAAGGTCTGAAGTCGTCCGTTACTGAGGGGGAGGGTGGTGCACAGTTTTTTCCTCCAGGAACCCCACTAAGTTCTCACAGTGAAGATCCAGCAGGAAGATGGGAAATACATTTTGAAAATACATCCGGAATTTTATATTCTCCTTAACAAGTCCTGCCATCAAGGGAAATTATTTTACCAAAATGCACTCACTGGGGTTTTACCCAAAGCCTACCTAAACGGCAAGGAAAGGAAATGTGCAGTGCAGGCTCAATAAAAGAAAAGATCTATGCAGTAGGTTGTCTCTCTGTTCCGTTGATGGCTTCCTTTGCTCTGCAAAAGCTTTTTAGTTTGATATAGTTCCACTTGTTTATTTTTTCTTTTGTTTCCTTTGCCCAGGAAGATATAGTAGAAAAAAAAATATTGCTAAGAGAAATGTCTGAGATTTTACTGCCTAAGTTTTTCTTCTAGAAGTTTTGTGGTTTCAAATCTGATATTTAAATCTTTAATCCATTTTAAATTTATTCTTGTATATGGTGTAAGATGGTGGTCCAGTTTCATTTTTATACATGTATCTGTCCAATTTTCCCAACACCATTTATTGAATAGATTATCTTTACCCCGTTGTATGTTCTTGCCTCCTCTGTGAAATATGAATTAACCATGTAGGCGTGGGTTTATTTCTGAACTTTCTGGTTTGTTTTTGTGCCAGCCACATGCTGTTTTGATTACTATGGACTTGTAGTATAGTTTGTTATAGTTTATTTTTCTTTTTCAAGATTGCTTGGCTATATGGGGTCTTTTGCAGTTCCATATAAATTTTTGGATTATTTTTTCTACTTCTGTGAAATATGCCATTGGTATTTTGATAGGAATTGCACTGAGTCTATAGATTGCTTTGGTTAATCCAGACATTTTAATGATGTCAGTTCTTCCTATCCATGAACACTGTATATGGTTTTGTTTATTTGTATTTTCTTCATTTTTTTCTTCAGTATCTTAAATTTATTCTTAGAGTTTTTCTGATGCATCTGTAAATGGGAATGTTTTCTTAGCTTCCCTTTCTGATAGTTCATTATTGGTGCAGTCACTATGCAAAACAGTATGGAGGGTCCTCAATAAATTAAACATGGAAGTTTCTTATGACCTAGATATTCCACTTCTCTCTATTTATCTGAAAAGAACTGAAACATGAATTCAAAAGAATATGTGCACCACTATGTACATTGCAGTGTTATTTATAACAACCAAGATACGGAATCAACCCAAGTGCTCATTAATATATGAGTGGATAAAAAAGTGATGCCACATATATAATGGAATATTACTCAGCCATGAAAAATAAAATCTTACCATTTGTGACAGCATGGATGGACCTGGAGGGTATTATCCTAAGTGAAAAAGTCAGTCAGATAAAAGCAAAGACCATATGATTTTACTCACGTGTGGAATCTAAAAAACAACCAAAAAGTGGACAAACACAATTGAAACAGTCTCATAGACACAGAGATCAGACTGATGGTTGCCAGAGGGAAGGGGTTTGGGGGGCTGGGTGAAAAAGATGAAGCTATTAAGAAGTACAAATTGGTAGTTACAAAATAGTCACAGGGATATAAAGTACAGCATAGGGAATGTAGTCAGTAATACTGTAATAACTATGTATGGTGCCAGGTGGGTACTGGAAACATCAGGGGAACACTTTGTAAATTATGTGATTGTCTAACCCCTATGCTGCACTTCGGAAACTAATACAAAGTAATATTGAATGTTAAACTGTAATTGAAAAAGAAAATTAAAAAGACAAGATCTAATTTCAGAACTATGTAGAATACTTCCCCTCTGCCTCAACACCCTATCAGCACATCAACAAGACTTCTTTATGTTAATAGAGGATTACAGCTAAAGGAATTGCAAACTTCACACCCTATTGAAGGAATCTATTGGGACACAAAAACAGGACAGGGAAACAAAAACAAAGAGGTTAAAGGAAATTCTAGCCTCTGACACCACAGCTATAACAGACAGTAAGCACAACATAGTCCTGAGCCAGAGGAACGTGAAGCCTCACACTACAACCTATCTGCCTCAGTTTGCTTACTCAGTATATTATGTCCAGCTATTAAGAGAAAATTACAAGGTGTACCAAAAAGGAAAACAAACAAACAAACAAAAATGCCCCCCAAATTTGAAGAGAGAGCAACCATCAGAAACATGCCTGGTAGGGTTGTTGGAATTATCAAACTAGGAATTTTAAAAAACTGTGATTAATTAACTAAGTACTCTAATGAGTAAAGTAGACTGCATGGAAATCTTTAGAAAGAACCAAACAGCAATGATAGAGATCATAAACTCTAACAGAAATGAAGAATGCCTTTGATGGATTTATTAGTAGATAGAACAGTCAAGGAAAGGTTTTCTGAGCTTGAGTGTAGCTCAATAGAAATTTCTAAAACCAAAAATCAAAGAGGAATCAGACATTAAAAAAAAGCAGAACAGAATATCCAAGAACTGTGGAGCAACTATATAAAGTACAATGTATAAGTCATGTGAATACCAGAAGGAGCAGAGGAAAGAAAAGAAGAAATATTTGAAGTAACAGAGGCTGAGAATTTTCTAAAATTGATTACAGACACAAACCACAGATCCAGGAAGCTCAGAGAACACCAAACAAGTAAATAACACCCCAAAATCTACACCTATGCATGTCATATTCAAACTGCAAAAAATCAAAGATAAAGAGAAAATCTTGATGAGCCAGAAGGGGAGAAAACACCTTACCCACAGAGGAACAAGGATAAGAATTACATCAGATTTTTCTTCAGAAACCAAGCAAGCAAAGAGGGAAAGGAGAGACACATTTAAAGTGTTAGAGAATATTTCTACATCATAGTCAACTTTCTTGACTACTTTTTCTATCTTAAAAGTTGCTGTGGTACACTGTGCCTTTGGTGGCCTCCAATAAATCGTGCTTCCCGGTACTCTGTTTCATGGTCCCCTTCCACATTGACCTTGGGCTTGGCCACTGGTTTTGGTGATATTTTTCAAGTGGTGCTTAGGTTCTAGCGATTACTTTTAGCCAATGAAACATTAGTAAGCATAATACAAGGCCTGATCAATGTGGCACACTGGGGTGTATTTTCTTGAAGCTTCACATGGAAATAGCTTTGCTATGAGAAGGTGAAGCAGACACCTGGAGAGGCCCACATCAAGAACTGAAGCCCCTGGCCAACAGCCACATCTGAGCCCCACGCCTGTGGTCAGCGCCACCTGCCTGTCACGTGGATGAGGCCATTTCAGACCTTGTAGCCCTCCCAGTGCTCATGAAGCCAAGAACCACCTGATTAACCCACAGAATCATAGAAAATAGCAAATTTTCTACGAACGAGTCAGTGTGATCTGGCTTACTGCTTTGCTCCTGAAGACTAGCTTTCCTCTACACTTAAAAAATGTATAATTAATGATCATTTCATAAGTCTTAGAAGAGTCTTTTTGGTAATCTTCCCAGGAACTGAGAAATGAATGACTCAAATCACTGAGTAACAGGATCCTTTTGAAAGTCATGTGTCTCTTAATGCTTCGCTTTCAATAAAACTGAAGGAAGATGGGATGAAATTATTTCTAACAGGGTGAATCACTGTGTGATTTTTAGCATTTAACTCAAAATGAATTCACTTACTTGAATAACATTGCTGGAACAAGACTTTTTAAAAAGAAAAAAAAGACAAGACTTTTCCAAATGCGAACAAGATTTCTTAACTTATTTATAAAAACAAAAACAGAAATAGTCAGTGTTGAACTCTGTATCATTCTAGCAGTAAGTCATGCATCCATGGACATAGGAAGTGAATAGGGAAAGAAAGAACAGCCTTCTCTCGTTAAAGAATTCATTTCTGGACATTTTTAACTTATTTTGTTTTGATTTACTATATAATAATAATTTCCATGATAACTGAATCTCAAATATTTTACCATTTAGAGAATTTTTTTGGTCACAGAAAATATCTTATTTCAGTGTATAAGCATGTGTTGGAGAGAAATATAAGTGGTCGATTAGATATTTTCAATTATAGAAATATACTTTAGAAACAAGTTTCAGAAGGAAAACAGGAATAATAATTTTCCAACCAAATGTAAAGCTTATTCATTGCATTTTAAATAAATTCTTCTAATTTCTTAATTTATAAATTTTTAAACTGGGAAGATTTTTAAAATCGTACAAAAAACCCTTTGAATAATTCACCAGTTATTTAAAATTTTGCCTCACTTGCCTTTGGCTCTCCCTTTTAATGTGTCTAGGTGTGTGCGAATGTACATTTTTGTACCAGCCACTTGGAGGTAGGTTGTGAACACTTTTAAATATTCCGGCATGGACAATACCAGTGTCATATCTAAGAAAATTGGAAAATTAACAATTTTTCCATAATATTAGTTGCCTGAGAACTACCTTCTACAGCGGTAAATTTAGCATTCTAGCATTCAATTGATCTAGCATTCAGTGCATTGCATTTGTTGTTTGTTTTTTAGTGTCTCTCTTTCTTGTTTTAATCCTCACCCCAGAAATATTTATGGATTTTAGAGAGAGAGGAAAGCAGAGAGAGAGCAAGAGAGAGAGAAACACTGACGAGACAGAGAAACATCAATCAGTTGCCTCCCATACACGCACCAACCAGAGACTGAACCCTCAACCCAGGTATGTGCCCTGACCGGAGATTGAACCAAAACCTTTTGGTGTGTGAGATGATGCGCTAACAAAGTCTCCCAGCGAGCTTATTATTTGGTCTTTTTCAATTTAGACATTTGTGCCCCCGCCAGCAGTTATTTTTTGTTTGGTTTTGTTATTTAGTTAGTCACACGTATTTTTTTTAAATAGAAGATGATAAGGATTGGAATAATGTGGCATTTAGAGTCCTAGAATTGAATAATCTCATTTTTAAATGTCAATATTTATACTATGAGAAAAAGCACATTTTTGTGACTATGAAACTTGAAGGTTTAATTAGTCAAACTTGAAAAATGTTAGATGGCAACTTTAAATGAATGAGAGTCCAAAGTTTTTTTTTCCCTTCCTCTCAATAAATTCTTTTTTTATTTTATTTTAATTGTTGTTCTTGTACAGTTTTCTGTCCATATGATCTCACCTTTAACAGGAACCTGATCAACAAAACAAACAAACAAGCATAATATAACCAAAGACACTGAAATTGAGAACACGCTGACAGTCACCAGAGGGGAGAGGGGAGAGAATTTTAGGGGAAAAGGGGAAGGGTTTAGAGAGTCCACAGTTTTTAAACAATTCTTTTAGATAACACCAAGCAAAAATATATCTGAAAACCACTGGATGAAATAATTTCGGGATTATTTCCAACTCAAAACTTGGGTACTTTATCTAACTTACCTCACATAACTCACACAAAGCTGTCTGTGGCTGTTACGAATCCACTTCCTTACTGAGGAATCTTGTGTCTCAGAAGAGTTAAATAATTTACACAAGTCTATGCCATTGGAAAGTGCCAGAGCCGAGACTTTTACTGGCTCTGCCTGTTTCTGAATTCCCTGCTCTTTACTCTCTGTCATTCACCTGTGGAAGGGATAGGGCTCAGGACATAGAAATTATGAAGCAAAACAGCAAGACAAAATCAAAGCCTAGTCAGAACAAGGGGTTAACAGGGAGAGGGCAGAAACATATGAAAAGATGCTCAGCATTACTAGCCATCAGAGAGATGCAAATTAAAACCACAATGAGATACCACTTCACACTGGTGAGAATGGCCATTATAAACACATCAATAAACAAGTGCTGGAGAGGATGTGGAGAAAGGGGAAACCCTCGTGCACTGTTGGTGGGAATCAGTATGGAATTTCCTCAGAAAATTAGAAATGGAACTGCCTTTTGGCCCAACAATTCCACTGCTGGGATTATACCCTAAGAACCCTGAAACATTAATCCATAAGAACCTATGCACCCCAATGTTCATAGCAGCACAATTTATAATAGCCAAGTGTTGGAAGAAACCTAAGTGCCCATCAGTAAATGAATGGATCAAAAATCTATGCTACATTTACACAATGGAATTCTATGCAGCAAAAAGAAAGAAGGAGCTCCTACCCTTTGCAACAGCATGGATGGAACTGGAGAGCATTATGCTAAGTGAAATAAGCCAGGCAGTGAAAGACAAATACAATATGATCTCACCTTTAAGTGGAACCTAATCAACAAGACAAACAAGCAAGCAAAATATAACCAGAGACACTGAAATTAAAAACAATCTGACAGTAACCAGAGGGGAGGTGGGAGGGGATAATGGAGGGAAAGGAGAGAAGGGTTTTCAGGAACAACTATAAAGGACACATAGACAAAACCAAGGGGGTTGGAATCAGGGGAGGGAGGTGGGGATGGCTGGGGTTGGGGGGAGTAGTGGGGGGTAAATGCAGACAACTGTACTTGAATAACAATAAAATAATTTTTAAAAAAATGCTGTGGTCACCCATCACCCAGGACTCATCAGGTGGTTATTCAATTTTAAAAGACACCTGATTAAAGGGAGGTGACCCCTGTTCCCTTTAGGCTACTTGTATGCAACACACACACATACACACACACACACACACACACACACACACACCCCCTACACATTCTACTCTGCTCTGCTCGTGTCTCTCCCGGTGCTTAGTTTGGAGTCTAAACCTAGCCCCTACTATTTTTGTGGGGTGGGTTGAGGGGTAGATCCAGGGAAGCATTGTGCTTAAAAATGTTACATGAGATTTAACCTTTTAACACATTTTTAAGTGTATGGTGTGGCATTGTTAGATAAAAGCAAAATGAAACTTTACAAGTTTTTTCATTTGTAAAGTTATTTTACAAGTGACTGTTCCATGACTGAACCTTTACACACATTGAACAGTGAGGCGGACACCCATCTGCATTGCGGCTCCCTCCTCCCAGCCCCTGACAATCACCATCCTGCTTTCTGCTGCAGTGAGTTTGACTGCTTTAGTATCTCATGTGAGTGGAATCACGCAGCATTAGTCCTTCCGTGACCGGCTTATTTCACTTAGATGAATGTCCTCAAGACTCGGCCATGTTGCATCATATGACAGAATCATATTCCTTATGGTTCAGTAATCTTCATACATATACAGGGTGGGGGAAAGGCAGGTTTGCAGTTGTTTGTATGGAAAATGATGCAATAATTAATAAATAGTAATATAAGAATAAACTATTGTGAATGCACAACTGTAAAGCTACCTTTGCCCCATCCTGTACGTTCATCCATCAGTGGACATTTTGGTTGTTTCTGTCGCTTGGAAATTATGGACAGTGCCATGAAAATGGGAGTGCCAGTATCTCTTTGGGATCCCAATTTTATGAACTTCAGATAAATACTCAGAAGTGGGATTGCTGGATATGGGAGTTCCAGTTTTAAAATTTTTATGGAAACTCTGTACTATTTTACATAGAGGCTGCTCTGTGTTGCATTCCCACCAACAGCGCACATGGGTTTGTTTCTTCACACCCATGCCAACCCTCATTATTCTGTTTTGTCTTGTTTCCTGGATAATGGCCAGCCAAACAGATGAGAGGTGATATCTCATGATTTTCATTTGTGATGTTAAGCATCTTGTCATACACCTGTGGGCCATTTTTATGTCTTCTTTGGAAAAATATCTATTAAAGTCCTCTGCTCATCTTAAAATTGAATTATTTGGGTGACTTTTTTTCGCTATTGAGTTGTAGGAGTTCCTTATACAATATATTTTAGATATTAATTCCTTATCAGTTACATGTGGTTTGCAAATATTTTCTACCTTTCTATAGATTGTCTTTTAACTCTGTTGTTTCCTTTGCTGTGCAGAAGCTTTTTACTTTGATGAAATCCCACTTGTCTATATTTGCTTTTGCTGCCTGTGTTTGTGATGCCATATCAAGAAATCATTGTCAAGATCAACATCAAGAAGTTTTTCCCCTGTGGTTTCCTCTAGGAGTTTTATGATTTCAGTCTTGTGTTTAAGTATTTAATCCATTTTGAGTTTTTTTTTTGTGTGTGTATAGTGTAAGATGAGAATCCAATTTCATTCTTTGGCATGTGGACATCCAATTTTCCCACCACTACTTGTTGGAGGTGCTCCTTTCCCCATTGTGTATTCATGGCATTCTTGTTGAAGATCAGCTGACTGTGTAATGTGGGTTTATTTCTGGGTTCTCTATTCTGTTTCACTGATTCTGTTCTGTCTTTAGGCGAGTACCACACTGTTTTTATCACTGCATCTTTGTCACAACATTTAAAATCAGGAAGTGTGATGCCTCTAGCTTGTTATTCCTTCTCAAGATTGTTTTGGCTATTTGGTCCTTTGTTGGTTCCACATCAATTTTAGGATTGTTTTATCTGTTTCTGTGAAAAAGGAAATTGGGATTTTCATAGGGATTACATTGAATCATTGGATAACTTTGGGTAGTGTGGACATTTTAATATATTAAGTGTTACAATCATGAACATGAAATGTCTTTCCATTTATTTGTCTTTAATTTCTTTCAACAATATTTTTTAGGTTTCAGTGTGCAAGACTTTTGCCTTCTAGGTTAGGCTTATATGTATTTTGTTCTTTTTGCTACTGTTGTTAATGGTATTGATTTCTTGATTTCTTTATAGTACTATTTGTTGTTAGTGTATAAAACCATAACTGATTTTTGTATGTTGATGTTATATCCTGCACCTTCACTGAATTCATTTACTAGTTCTGACAGGTTTTTAAGTGGAATCTTTAGAGGTTTATACGTAAGAATATGTGATCTGTGAACAGAGATCATCTTATTTCTTCCTTTCTAGTTTGGATACCTTTTATGTCTTTTTCTTACCTAATTGCTCTGAGTAGGACTTCCAGTACTTTCTATCCTACCATCTTGCTGACATTATGACCTAGTCCTGCTTCTTATCAAATATTTGTGTGCTGTTTTATGTGATTTCCCTAAGAGAACAAGTGACTAAAATGGTGATGACCCACGTGGGAGACCAGTGGGGGTGGGTATTCAGGAAAGGCTAGAGCCCTTAAGCCACGCTATGAAGGCTACCTCTTGTACCACTAGGTTGCCTCTATCTCTAAAGCCCATGAAGACAGCCTATTGAGCGTCTCAAGGCAACATCCAGATTCTAACATATTTATGGGAAGGAAAGGGGACTTGTATATGTGCCTCTGAAACTTCAGTTGAGCAATTCACAGACCAACTTATAATTTTTTTGCAAAGCCATTACAATATTTATCTTCTCAGAAGTATGCTGAAGGCATTGCATAGTTAGAATAAAATACATTTCAGCAATGAAAGGTGGATGTCTTCAAACTTGAGAGTAATGCTGGCATCTTATGATGGAGTTGTAACTATTTCAGAGTTGTAATAATCATGCAGCCTTGGGAAATCCATCTCCAGTGAGCCCAGTAATGTAATGTTTTATTCCATTTAGACGTCAGGGTATGGCACAGTAAATTTCTACCCTGCACTTAACCTATATCCTTGGGCGCACGGGGCTGTCAGAGAAATACTACAGATTGTAGTTGTAGCAGTACTTTATGGGTTTAATTTCAGTGTGTTATAAATAGGAGGTGCTTGATTATACCCCAGTGGCAGGTATAACATTTTCTCCTACAAGTCTACAAATTCTAGCTAATCAATTCCCTTCTCCTTTGCACTAATTCTGCTACCATCTGTTTTTACTCAAATTCAAAATTCCTTAACAGATTTATGGTTTTGTGCCTATTGGTTGAATTAATCCCTTAGGACTGAATTTCCTGTGTCCACATTTACTCTTTTTAAAAGCGTTTTCTTCTCTCTTGACTAGCAGTAGTTAGTGATTTTTTGAGAATAGTAATGCATTTACCATCTCTCTAGCACCTGGCATAGTGCTGTGTAGAGAGAGGGTGGAAGTTCCACAAATATTTACAAATGGAACTGTTCTCGTGTTATAAACTCAGCCATCTGGTTGACCTGTGTCAGAGTCATACAGGACCACCTAGCACAAACTCAGAATCCTGAGACATGAAAGACCATTCCTGGTTTTTTTCTTCATGTAGAATAGCCATTACAAGTCTGTACATGTGGTGCTGCATGTTCTACAAAGCAAAAAGTATAGGTTTCATAAAAAACTCAGCAACGCAATTATATATGACAACTACAGACAGCCTAGGATAAATAAAATAAAATGTGTAGTTTTTGAACCTCACCGTTTGAGCCACTGATAATACTAACTAGTTGGGGTAGCTGGCAGGAAATCCAATAGACAAGGACAATTATTAACACTGGAGAACTATCCAGAAATGCTCATTCTCTGTGACTACCCAACAGTCAATAAGAGTGGACTTTATTATGGGCTGCAAAAGGGAAACCAAGCTTTTAAAGTATCAGTCACTGTTGTTTGGCTGAGTTTCCAAGTCTCAAACACTCCTTTACTTGATATCCTCCTGAAAATCTCTTCCATTCTTCCCTGATTTCTCATGCCCACAGCTATTGCTGCAGGAGAATATCACAGTAATCAATCAATATCTGATTAAAAGTGTGAATATCTTTCATTATCTCCACTAGGTGATTGAATTCCTTCTGCCTGAGCAAAAAGATTCTCTTTTAAATTGCTGCAGCAGTAATCAGCGCTGTGTGTGAATGCCAGGCTGCATTTGGCCTGTGTGATTAAGTCTATTTCCTTTGTATCAGAATGTGGAGTAGAGGCCACTCAGTATTCATCGGGAAGATGGTTACTGTAGAATAACCATTGGTCACTTGATCTCGAGGCTAAATATCTGATTTCTTTTGGCTCCCTATTCCAAACACATACATGCAACCTATTTGTTTTAGGTCTTGATTTTATGAAATGTCACTCAATAACTATTTCTGTATATTTCATAGCTAGTTTTCTTTCCCAAAAAGTTTTTGAAAGACCCCAGTGTTAGGTAAGCAGCAGAAAAAGCACATGCCTTGTATGGGGTAGTAACTATGTCTTTTAGGCGAGGTTGACTTCCAGTTATCATCCATGGTAAAGGTGGCGTGAATCACACAAAGAATTGGAACTGTTGAGTAATAGAACAGTTTCCCATTGAAAACCAATAAATTACATTGATATTTTCCATCCAGCATTTTAGCAGGATGAATAAGTAAAAAATTCACCTCATTGGCCTCCTGTAGACCCTCTGATGCACAAGTTTATCATCAATTAGCAAAGACAGTCAGAAATGAAATAGCGGGGAAGAGCATGGATAAATAAAGAACATGGATAATTTGCCTATGAATCATCATCAGTTAACTAAAAAGCAAAGCTTTTAACCTAAATCCAAGGAAGCCACTTTGCATAGTTGGTTCTTTAGGCATAATGTAGAAAAAAAGTACAAATCAGATATAAGGATAAGATGCTTTCTATTCTACTTTTTGAAACCTGATGAATATTTTTAACTTTTTAGGGCTCTGCAACAGTCTGATGAGAACTATGGACCCTCTTCACAGAAAAGAGCACAATCATAGGGCCACTACAAGAATAGCATGAATATAAGAATATATGAAGACAACAATTTGATCGATGCCCCCTGGAGTTGTACAATGTTTACATACAGATAATATTTCCTCCAGATGAGGAAACCCTGCCATGTTTGCTCTCTACTGGATCTCTGGCAGAAATGAGTTGAAAATTAAGTAGGCAAGACTGTCTTCTCAGCTAGGCTCGTATATCCACTACTCCTGTGGAAAGGCAGTCAGTTGAAGCCTGTCTAAATCACTAGGGTGGGAGTATTCTCAGGTGGCACCAACCGTAGGAGAAATTCAGTGGCTTTGCTCAGAATGTCACATTTAGTTACAGAAGGAACAATGAGGGGCAAATCAGTTGGAAAATGCCATTGCCAAAGGTGACCTGTGCAAGCAAAATGAATCTCTTGCGCCTTGATATAGCTTTGAGCTGACTTTCAGTCTTCTGCAGCTGGCTTTATTGAGTGTTCTAAATTTTCCTACGCATGAAAGATTTTGAAAATGTAATTCAATTGTCAGTACCACTGGAATGAAAAGGAACAAGGAAATGGCTAGATTTTGGCTTTTTTCTGGATTAGATGAGCAGCTGTTGAGCAATAAGCCTACCAAAATGGCAATTTGAGCCAAATAAAACTCAGCTAAGTAGCACTGTTAATTAACTTCAATCAAGCTTCTTAGAATACTTGAGACAGTGTCAAGGTCAAGGAGAGCAGCCTAAAGAACTGGAAATGCCATTGCTTCCAAATGGGTAATTTCTTTCCCTCTCTCTTACTTCCAAGCTCTCCCCTGTTGCTCACATTTCCCACATTTTTAATTCTGTGCTTTGATGTATAAATGCAGGTAGTACTAAAGGGAATGATCTTTTTGAAGACTGTTACTATGAGGGTGGAGAAAAGTTTAAACATATGCAGTTCAACCTATATGTGTTCTTCCACTTAGAAAGCATTTTTTGAAAGCCTCCCAAATAACAAATTTGTGTCTGAGTTCTTAACTTTCTTTTGGGCCTCAGAACAACCTGTTTACCTCTAAGGAAGCTTAGCGGAGTGACTGAAAAGGAGTGCAAATATGACTTTGGACACAAGCTTCTTTGTTCTCACTTCAGTGTATTGTCCCCTAGGACACAAAGCTTCCTTCAAGGACTCAAGGATCTTTGATGAGAAATACAAAATGATGCCTGGGATGATTTTAGAAAAAAAAAATCCCTCAATATCACTAAACTTGAAAAGGTGGCGCTTTTGAATTCATCTCTCACCAATGGAACAAATTACCTAGAAAGAATATATTTTAAACAAAATTCTAAGATTTTCCATTGGAGGGATCACAGTAAGTCTGATTTCTGACCATATGCATAAGCATTCTCTCTAGCCTTCCCACAATGCCATGAGGAAAAAGCAAAGCTATGCTGATAATGTCCTTGGTTTTATTTTTTCCCTATCAGAGAGCAATGATTTATTTATAGACCAGCTTTGACAAAATGTTTTGGGGAAGCTAAGATCTCTTTAGAAGGGAACAGAAGAGTGGTAATTGGGTTGTGGGACATGTATGTTTAGTTTTAAACAGAGGAATCTATTTTTTTTCTGACTACTATTACATTGTGTCATGCAGTAATATTAGGGTCTTTTTTTCTTTAACCTTGAACTTGGAAAATGCCTGAGTCATTAATTTCTTGGGATGCAAACATGCTTCCCTAAAGTAGCAACTCATTTGACTAAATTGTCCAGTCAGTCAAATCTATTGAGAAATATATAATACACACAGGGAGCACAGGAAGGGCAGGGCTTCTTTCCAAGTAACATTCAGGTAAATGTGAGTGAGTGGGGTAACATAACTATTAGTGGAGATAAAGAGTTTCAGTCCTGGGGGTAGTATCCTTTCATCGTGGGGCCTTCATACAATGTCCTCTGTCCACGTGGGCAAGAGCTGGCCCTGCTCACATTTGCATCTGATGCCTGTGGCTGTCATAACTCAATATCTTACCTCTCTGTTTGGTGTCCCTTGCCTACCCACCCTCACCTCTGCTCTCTCTGGTGTTGCAGATTTCCCCTCATTCTGCAACATCTTCACTATGGTGGTGTCTACAACGGGCTTCTAGCTCTCAACTCCACAGTCTATTGCTTCCACTCTGGAGCTGCAGGAATTTCTGGGTCCCTTCCCTCCTACACACAAACTGTGAATGAGGCAGGAAAGCCAGGTATGAGGTCATTTTTTTTCTGTTAAACTACACTGTACCATCTGGTTTACTTCGATTTGATTTCCTCCTGATTGACAGACTCATCGTTAAGTTCCACAGGGGAAGACAGACAAGAGGTGCCCACTGTCCTTAGTGTCTGGTCATTTTTTCATCTTATCTCGCACCTCATCTTATCTTATTGTATCTTACCTCATCTTCTCTCTTCTCTCTTCTTTTTCTAACTTCCCTCAAACTCCCAGGAATAGGAAAAAAGTAACCTTGCTCTCTCACTCCAAGTCCTACTTTCTTTTCATCAGTGAGAAGCAAGTTTTATAGCCCAAAGGTGAAAGAGGTATTTTCTCCACTGTCTGAGCTGGACAAATTCTGTAAGCTGAGTCCTGGACCTTGATATGCTAAAGGAGGTTTTAAAGAAATTTAGCAAATTCATTCTCTGCCTCTCCCCACAATGTCTCTTGACTGAGGACATAAACTATAGAGATATAAGGCTTCAAATGAACAAAAGTTTATAGGAAGAATGAAAATAAGTGGCTTTATATTCACAAAGATAGTATGCCTGCCTATGAATGGGACTGTTCATTGACTGCGCATGTATCCCTGTGTTCTGTGGACTAAGGCACAATTTCATCATGTATGGACAAACACCATTAGTTCCCACAGTGAACACACAGTGAGCAGGAGTTCAGGGCCCTAGGGTATTTTCCCAGTCCTCTAAGATTGAGTCCTCTTCCACCAGTGTGTCCAAACCTCACTCTATTTAGCAGTCTTCTTTTGGAAAGTGTTTACACAAGGTAGACTGACGCAGTCCTGATGTCATGTAAGTCATTGGTTCTTTGCACATTTGAAAGAACAATTAAATTAGCTAGTCCCTCTATTAGAGGGGACCCTCTATTAGAGCTCTATTCTTTTAAGATACTGCACATTTCAATCTTCTGGGTCAGTGAACATCCTCTTGTCCATCTTTTAAATGAGTCTGTCTGTCATATTGCATTTTTACTTATTATCAGAATCCTCCTTTCCACAAAGCTCCAGCTTGGATGCTGTACTTACCCTGTCTACACAATGATCACTTCCCTAGCACAAGTTCAACTGAGGACTCTGAGAAGATTTCCTAAGTCCACAGCCATTTATACATGCAAAATTTCAGATGTTTAAATGATCATTATTTTGATGATTTAGAACTTGGAACAATAGGGTTATTTTTTGCCTTATATTTATTGGTTCCCATTAGTTTGTCTAATTAAATTTATTATTAAAGCTTTTTCCAGGTTTCAGACAAACTGAAAATGTGAGCCACAGAACTTATTTTAAAAATGCACATCCTTTAGCCTTGAGTAGTGTGGCTCAGTTGTTTAGGCATCATCCTGCAACGTGAAAGGTTGCTGATTCAATTCCCCGGTCAGACTGCAGGTTTGGTCCCCGGTTGGAGCACACACAGGAGGCAGCCCATCAGTGTTTCTCTCCCTGTCTTTCTCCCTCCCTGCCCATCTCTCTAAAAATAAGTAAATAAAATCTAAAAAAAAAATGCATATCCTTTAATATAGAATTAAAATAGTTTTCATTTAGTGAGATATTTGCGGTTCTTTTTTCTTGAAGACAGGTTGTCATCAGTGATCACAGTGATGTAAAGCAATATATATAGACATGTATTTCTAGACAGTAATTTAGGGTTCCATCATATAATGGTGACAGGAAATCCCACACCGAGATAGAAGTGAAAAATGACACCTAACTAATGGATGTGGGGGGTAGGCTGATTGGCACTGTGAGGATAAGTCTATTTTGTTCCTTGTTGGGAGATTAGTACAGAAATAGATGTATGAGTCAAACTTCAGCATGGTAATAACTTCCTGACAGGTACTCTCTCCAAACCCAAAGTACATTAAGTTTAAATCAAAAGAGCCATTACACTTTAATGTTTTCTCAACTTTTCTATAAATTGGAAGAAAAAGGAATTTTGTATTCTAAGTAGAAACCGCAGGATTTGGTTGGCATACAAGGTATTGCCCACTGGAGACCGTGGCAGAAATTAAACCTTAAGGATGAGCCAATTGATCGGCTTATGGTAGAGAGCTGTGCAGCGGACTCAAAAGACCAGGCCGGTGGGGCGGGGCACCGGCTTCCCCGGGGCGAGGTGCCTGCGAATGCGGTTGGGAAGAAGTCCCAGCACAGAAGAGATGTGCCTCTGTCCCTTCAACGCTCAGGGAAACCAGAACATGTTTAATACATCACACGTTTTCCTAACTTTGAATATTTTGCCTTCCTTAAATCTTGGAGGAAAACTTGTTTGACTCCAGTAGCTATCGGGCTGTTGAAACAGGGCACCGTGGACTCATGCCAAGTTAGTTGCAGGCACAGATCCACGCAAACAGTGTCAGCCGTGGCTGAGACACCGTCCAGCTCCTAAGGAAAAGAGAGGTGAATCATTCATCGAGTGCCTAATAAATTTAGAACAATGTTCTGGGTACTTTTATGTCTGACTGAATTCTCACAACCTCCCTGTGAGGTCTGATGCCCAATTAAAGATGTGGGAAGTGACATTTATGAGAGTTAAATAAATTATCCTCTGTCCTATAGCGAAAAATTGGAAGACTCATTCCTTGAGCTCTGCCCTGCCAAAATTCACTTTTAGTTTTACTCTATCATGCTTCCTTTATGACTGACTTTTCCAGAAACTTCTCTATATCCACTGCTTTAAAAAAAGGGTCCTCTTAGCCTTGGCAGACGTACTGCTTAACCCATTGTACCAGTTTTCTGGGGCTGCCGTACAAAATGCCACAGACTGGGTGGCTGCAACGGTGGAAGTTTATTTTCTCACAGTTCTGGCGGCGAGAAGCATAAAACAAAGGTGTCAGCACATTTGATTTTTTTCCTTTTATTTTATTGTTGTTGAAGTACAGGTGTCTGCCTTTTTCCCCCATCATTCCCCCCACCCCAGCCATCCCTACTTCCCTCCCTTGATTCCACCCCACCGCTTGGTTTTGTCCACGTGTCCTTTATAGTAGTTCCCGGAAATCCTTCACCCTTTTTTATTTTTTCCAAGGCCTCCTCTTTCCCATATGAGGACACGGCTGTCTCCTTGCCATGTCCTCACACAGGCTTTTCTCTGTGAACGCACATCCCTGGTGTGTCCAAATTTTCTCTTCTTGTGAGGACACCAGTCCCATTGGATTAGGGCCTGCTCTAATGACCTCATTTTAACTTAATCATCTCTCTATAGGTTTTATGTCTAAATGCAGTCCATTCTGAGGTATTAGGAGTTTGGGCTTCAACATATGAGTTGGGAGAGGGAGACACAATTCAGCTCCTAACACCCACTTAGATAATAATAAAAAACATTAGACTATTTTTTTCTGGCTTTGCATGGTTCTCCCCTACAGTGCCCATCAAAGAACACCCAGTGAGGTCACAAAGGATAGATGCAACACTTGCAGTGCTAGTTCTTGTTTTGGGCTTTATTTATAATGTTTAGTTCAAGTCTGTGAATTATGCCATCCTTACCCTGGATGTGGGTTTTTTGCCTCCTATAGACTGACTTGATATAAGTAGGTTAAAACTTGTGCAAACACAGTGTTAAAATGGGGTCTTCTTACTCCTGACTGAAGATGCACTACATACTTCTGTGTGGTAATGAGCATAGATCATCCACATGGTAAGAAGAGACCCAGAGCTCTGTTGACAGCAGGACAAAGGGGATCAGTGAGGGCCACTGAACCCCAGAGAGGAGATGAACTGGCTAGGACTTGGCAGGCTATTTTAGAAACTTGACAAAGTGAGTACTAGCAAGGTGGTAGGTGAGAGAGGAAGAGTGAGATGGGAGAGTTCTAGGGACATGTAGTCAGTGGTCCAGGTTCAGCCATGGAGAAGGAGTTTGGGCATAGGACTGCCGGTGTGAAAGGACTGGTCATAACTGGAACAGCAAGATGATAACTGATGCAGACACTGCCCACAGTGTCCGAGTCATTATGGATGAAATGAGACATACACATGGACTGCTGAGTCTGGTGGAGGGAAAAGGACAGCATGGCTCTTCTCTCAAGGGGAGCAAAGGCCTTTGCCCTTGCTTCGATGAGCTTTTATTGTCTTACTGGGCACATTACATGGAGGTCCTCGTTAACTGTGCACAGGTTTGCTTTAGGTGGTTACCTTTTACAGACAACAAAGATGATGCCGCTAATCACATCACAGAAGAAAGATATTAGCAAATGAAAAGAGAAAAGTGGTTGAACTGGTTACACTCATCCTAGGAAGGTTTAGCATGGATTTTAGGAAGTTACGATAAGCACTTGCTGTCCTAATCCAGGGTGACGGATTTTTAGCAAAAGCAAGACTCAAAGCGGCTTAGGCACATTGCAAACCTGATTTCCCACAAGAGAACCTATCTGTGGGCATGGGTCCTGTGCATCTCCGAGTGGGAGCTGGGCCCATGCCGCTCAGAAGGGTCTCCCACAATAATTATACTAGCTAATGATTATTGCACATCTACTATGTACCAGGCATGTAGGGCTGCATGTATATGTCCTCTGAGGGCTATACAAAAACTTACATACCCTCTATGATCTTTCTTCCATCCTATGTGGGTATCAGGACCAAAGGTTTCTCTTCCCCCTCCAGTCACAAGGTTTTCTCTACCCTCTTTCATGTGAGCAATCACCGAAACTTCTCTTTCTCCATCCAGAAGTTCAGACTCATCTGGTTTCTGGGAGAAGCATCTAAAAATTTTTTTATCCTCACCCTAGAACATGCTCATTGATTTTAGAGAGAAAGAAAGAGAGGGAGAGAAATATCAATGCAAGAGAGAAACATTAATCAGGGATCCAACTTGCAACCTAGGTGTGTGCCCTGACCAGGAATCAAACCCTTGACCTTCCAGTTTATGAGACAACATGCCAACCAACTGAGCCACACCAGCCAGGGCCACCTACGGGTCTTCATGTAGCTGGTAGGTCAGGGACTTCTTCCACTCTTGGTTTCTGCTTTGTCATGGCTGGGAGGAAGGAAATCAGCATTTGTGGTGCCATGAGAGAGGAGATGGGAAAGGGGTCAATATGCAGTATTTAAAAAAAAGAAGATAGAAATGTCAACACACAGCCCAACAACAAATCCTTGATTATCATCTGTCTCTTCCAACTAGACTGTAACTTCTACCAGAGGAGATGCCCCTCCCAGGTGCGTGGCTCCAGCTCTAGCAGATGCAACCGACACGTATTTGCTGAGTGAACAAATGGGCTCCGTGAAAATTTGAGCAGATGAAGGCATGCGCGTGGGAATTCTTTCTGGTAGTCATTTGCCACTGCCTTGCTTAACTTCCTGGGCTATTTTCATATGTATTTTTACTCCAAATCATAGACACGGAGGCCTTTAAGAACTCTTTAGTTTATAGAATATTATCCCACAACAGAACCTCCTACACTTTGCCAAAGAAAAAGGATGAAGGTAAGCCCTGAGAAATATCAGCCTTTCTATAATTGAAACTCTGTTTCTCCAGACATGTTTCCATGTACAAGCAGAGGCCAAATACTGTCTTGTGGATTGAACTGAGGCAGGTTTTTGAAAAATAAATCCTATCGTTACTCTAGTTTTATATTTTTCAAGAATGCTTAAGTTCAGCAACAAATGGTAAGTCCTTCAGACAAGGTTTTATGCATTTGGCTTGTAAAATCAGAGTGCAGATTCTGAATCCAGACAACTGAGTTGAACTTCTAGCTCCCCACTTGCTGTCTTACAGGGTTTTGGCAAGATGTTTAACCTGTCTCATTGGGTCTCAGCATTTATGATACAGGGATCGGAATAATGCCTGCCTCCTAGTGGACTGTGAGAATTACATGAGCTATGTATGTAACGCAGTCAGAACACAGGAGAGCAATGAAGTGTCGCTGTTGCTGTAACAGATTGAGGAGTCCTTTGCTTGGCATTCAGTGAGAATGTACTTGTTAAAGGGCCCAGTGTGCAATCTAACTGTGAGAGGCAGCAGACAAAGGACCTAATAAAGACACATGCCAGTGATATGCATTTTATATACATCACATCATTTAATCTTTACATTATTCCCATTTACACAACAAAACCAAGTAAATAAATAAATAGCCTTAGGTTAAGTACATGTAAGTTCCTGCTCCTAGTAAATGCCAGAACCAGATTTCAAGTATGGCTTTGTCACAGTCTAAAGCCTGTTCTGTTTGAATGGTTTAAGTGCAGAACTACTTAGAGAAAATTGAAGTTTAGAAAATGTCCAGCTATAGGATTCTGTGCTAAAAATGTTAAAGTGGCTATGGAATACCTAATTTGGTTTCCCAAAATAAGTAGATCATCTCCCTGGAGAGAGGAGTAATTTCCCTTGTAGGATATTGTAGAACCTTATCACTCTTTTACTGAGGCAGATAGTGACCTAAAATATGGATTTAGAAATGCAATTTTAGTTTCATAGAAATTTTCATAAGCAGAATGGGTACTGGTTTGGGGGGTGTGGAAGTCATACCAGTTGTGATTTAAGTTTCTATAGCTTACTGTTCTTATTTGTACCTACAGTTAAAAAAAAGGAGCCCTACTTTAAGTCTTTAGTGGACCTGTACTAGAACCAGATTCCTGTCATGTTATCCATCATCTCCCATGTGTGTTTCTTGGTCTCAGCGTGTCCTTTCCCCCATTTGATTTTGCGCATGTGGGAGTCTTGGAACATGGGGTGTGTTTTCATGTGTAAAATGTATGTGTGTGGGGAGGAGGGTGGTGTTCTCCTGTCTTATGCTTCAATCTGTATTTAATAATTTCACTACCTTTTACATTTCTCTCTCTGTGTTCACTTTCACTTGATTTCACGTTGCCTTCTCTTCTTTCACCGCAGTATAGACCTGAAGTCTGTGTTATTTATATCTAACGAAGTTTTATGTTCTCTGTTCTTACTTCAACCTATGAAAAAATTAGTTGATATTTCTCTCTATTTAAAAGGCTGGCTCATGTGGCCTTATGTTAATTTTTTTTTCTTGATAGCATAAAAGGATTTCCATCTCATTTTAAATAACTATTGAATAAATTGGGCAAATTATATAAAGTAGCAGCATTGAAACTGTGACTGAAATAACCTGTCTACCTAAATAAAGGTTATATCTTAAGAGATTTGAAGATGGAAAAATGCCCTTTAAGGGAGCACAGTCTATTTAATTATTTACAGGTAGACACTGAATTCATCCTTGGAGGAATCCTTCATTGTTAAGTCCTTCTAGTCATGATGATGTAAAAAAAAAAAAAAGTCTGTCTGATGTTCCTGGGAATTCACTTAAAAGTGGATGCTGGCATTCAGTATTCTGTTTAGCAATGAAGTTGAGCTGATCGTAAAAATGAGCCTATGTAGAATCAGAAATTGCCCTGGACCTGAAATGCATTGTGTGTTCTTGGAAGATGTGAGGATTTTTGTGCAAGAGTGGGGACTTTCTTCTAGCAGACAGGATGGGCAGCCCTTATCTTCTCGCCAGCGAGCACTGGGACAGGGTGTGGGGCTCAGCTGGCATGGACCATTTTCTCTGGACTGTTGGTAATGGTTGAACATGCCACAGTTTGGGAAATGTACTGGGGGCCACGACACTTCGCACTACATGTGGGGCAAACCCACCTTATTCATGGGTTTGGAATATTTTCCTTGAAGGGAATGGATCTTCCCAGTGTCAGTCATCCTGGGACAGGAAATAGGCTGAGTCTTAGAAAGAAAAGACTTCCTGCTTCTCTCTGCAGGGGAGGCAGTTAGTTGGGCCTAGACTCCCAGGTGCAGAAACACCTAAAGCATCCTGTTGGTGAGAGTAGAGAAGAGAGTAGAGAGGAGAGCGAGAGCCCATCACCCAGAGGCCTGCCAGGAAACCTGCAGGGAGGCTCAGGGACTCTCCGAATAAAACTTCTAACAGCCCTCTCAGTGGTGTTTCTTTGGTCTTCCAGCTTTCAGTAAACTCCTTAACAGCTGATTTAGTCTTAGCTGTATTGAAACAGGGGAATTGAAATTCTCAGGGGGGTTTATTGGGGGAATACAGATGGGCCTAGAAGTGAGTTGATAATACAGGGGTCACCTGTACCCAAGGAGGCGGCCTGGCAGCAAGTAGAGAATGCAGGGCAGAGGAAGACTGAAGGACTTCTAGAACATTGCCCTGGGAAACTTCTGGAAAACCATAGGTGAGGAGATGATCATTGAAAGAGGCTAATTTCTGCCAGGCAGACAGTGAGAGTTCATATGATTATGTTTCTGCATGTGAAGAGGAAGCCCAACCTCATCTGGTAGTCACAGAAGAGGAGGCCAGCAATACAATGGGATAGATCTGAAAAATTTACAGCAGTGATTTAAAATGGGCGTGACACTAAATGCTCAAGATAAATATAAATTAACAAACAACAAATTTCAGCTCACTCAATAAAATGAATTGTATGTATGCATAACTTAATGAGAATAGATTATATCTGTTAGAGGGCTGCAACCCATTTTTTAAACCAATTATTATTTTAATGTGATTAATTAGCCATTCAGCAAAGCAAATATTTTCACCTAAATTAAATGTGTTGGCAGAATGATTAATTTCCATATATTTGCTATGAGTCTCTTTTACATTTTTTATGAATAAATAGATTAGAATCACATTATCTTGCCTCAGTGTCAGCATTCTGCCCCTCCCAGAACCCTGTTTCATGCTGAAATGTTTAACAAGGCCTTTCTGAATGTAGGCTAGGAAGAGGGGAAAAAATTGAAAATCTAAACACTATGTGAAATCCATGCAATTCAGCAGAAACATAATAAGGAAACCCTGAAAGAGGGTCTGTTTTTGAGTTCCTGGCTGTGCCACATGGTGGACACTAATCAGTTAATTGGTTCTTTTGAGCCTTGGTTTCTCCATCTGTAACCCCACAGGATTATTTAGAAAATGCAATGATAAAATGTTTATAGGAAATGCTATGAAGTGTAGACAGTCCATCACATCTGTCTTGTTTTCTTGAAGTCCTGGGATTCTGGTGGGAGTTGGGGTTGGGGGTAGTGGAAAACCCCTACTCACGGGCACAAGTAGAGAAATCCAAGCAATATCAGCCCAAAATATTTGAGTTAAAAGATTCTTTTAAATCTTAATGTTTGGGGCCTTGGCTGCTGTGGCTCAGTGGATTGAGTGTGGGCCTGTGAACCAAAGGGCTGCCAATTCCATTCCCAGTCAGGGCACATGCTTGGGTTGCAGGCCAGGTCCCTGCTAGGGGGTGCACAAGAGGCAACCACTCATTGGTGTTTCTCTTCCTCTCTTCCTCCCTTCCCCTCTCTCTAAAAATGAATAAATAAAATCTTAAAAGAAAATCTTAATGTTTGGGGGCTTATTAAGTAGCTTCTTGAGCCAAACCTCCCAAACCTGTCTGTGATTCAGAATAATCTTGTGAAAATCCTGGCCCCGAGCCCCACCTCACACTGGTCATCTTGGAAACTTTGAGACTCCAAAGCTGGCTGATTGCTGGGCATTGCTGAGTAGACTTTACTGTGTCAGATCTTGCACAAAAGCTTATTGGGACCAACTTAGGGCAGGGTTTTGTTTGTTTGTTTGTTTGTTTGTTTGTTTGTTTTTTGGTACAATTAAGGATATACTGGAAAGTTGTGACTAACAAGATAAAGGAAAAGTTCCTGAGAATCTGTAAATTACTTTCAAGCTATAATACCCTAGATAACATGAGCACTGTTTCATCTGAATAAGTATTTGAGGGGAAAGTTCTATTTTATAAAGAGGGAGAAAAAAACTAATGTTCATTGGCCAGCTGCATTAGACTTGGCACTGTGTTAGACATGGAAGTAGGTACTCATACTGGTTATTTCATTTGCTTCCTATCAGAATCTTATAAAGAAGCTATTATTTTTTCATAGATGAAAAAACTGAGCTCTAATAGAATAACTTGTTCTAAGGGTGTACAGCCAATAAACTGTGGATAAAATGTACACCATTTAACTCAGATCTGCCTGTCTCCACAATTTTATGTACATTATACTACACTGCTTTCCTTGTATTCCAGCACTTGAAGTAGAAGTGTTTGGTACTGTAGGGACTGTCTAATATTTATCATTCTGATCTATTCCTATTCTTGTATAGAAGTTATGAACTTAACTATTGTGCCAAATGTCCCTGACCCTGACAGCATGACAAATGCATTTTGTATCCTGCATTATATCTTCTCAGCCCCCCTGTGATTTCCACTGCAGCCTGGTTACAACGGTGTTCCCAGCTCTCTCTGACAGCATCCTGTACCTCTGCTCTTCCCCTGTTCGCCTCAGGGCTTTCTCCAAAGCTACAGAAGCTTGCTGAGCAGCCAGGGATGTCAGGGAGCTGGTACACTCTCCTGAGGATAGTCCTCAACCAGGAGAAGACATGGGTCAGAGGATAAGGGCCTCAGCCTCCTGTTCTTCGAAGGGATGATTCTTAGGTGCTTCCATGTGCTCCACTCAAAAGGCCCCCGTGGGAGAGTCCCAGGGGTCCAGCTCAGTAACGAACCCAATGTTGGCCCTTCCTCCTTCTCTGCCCCGGTGGCGCTCCCACACTCTGCTTTCTGCAAATTTGACTCTTTTTCCAATTCTAATAGCATGGTCATATATTTATCATTTCTTTGAGCGACAGATTGGTTGGTTGGAATTTATATGCCTCAGAGATTCCTGTTTGGGCTGAGGGAGGAAAAAGAGAACAGAGTAATGTGGACTGAGAACAAGAGATCTCGTGAGCCAGAGCTCCCGTGAGTATTTCTCCTTCCTGTCCCCTCTCCCCCCAGTTCCACGGGACACAAGCAGAGGTATTAGCAGCGAGGTGCATTGGCCAGGAGTCTGAAGAGGAAGGCAGGACTGGGGTTATTTCTAAGTACAGGCGAGAGGCTCTCACTCTGTAAATACTCCAAAACACCTGAGTCGGGGAAATTCCACAAGTGTCTGAATTCTCTCTGTATTCAGTGGGGCCCTGAATGCATTGAAATGTGCATATTGATGTAAATTTGACCTCATGTATTAGTAAAACTTGGAAATTGTCTTTTGCTAACTAGTTTTAAATATATCTCATTCACTTTCTCCTTTGACTTGCACAATCAGTGTGATTTAGGAAACTAAAAGAAAAACATGGAGATTTTTGATTGGCAAAGAAATTTTAACCAGAAAAACTCCACCGGATGAAATTGGCTTTGTTTTATCATTTACAGCATTAAAAAAATGTTACCTTTTATGTGGTTTTGCCCAGAAATGAAGCAAACAAAAAATCATGAATCAAAGAGTACATGATAGGAAAGCATTCTTGAGAAAGGATTAAAGTAGCTATAACTACTTAAGTGAGTTCTTGCTTATCTGTTAGTTTCCCCTTACATTTACAGTGTATGTACACAATGTGCATGAAACTTAAGGGTTTATACTATCAGCAGTGGGTAGAAATGGAGTGATTCTGGGAGGCTAAGTGAATGGCTTTATATGGATACTGATGTAGATACAGCCCTTTACAAAATAGTTTTATAGAATTTCCCATTCCATTATTACACACCTTATGAGATAAATATTTTTCCCATTCAGGAGAGGTTCAAAGTTAAATAAGATTTTAAAATTAACCCATCTAACACGTGACAGAGATGAGATTGAAATCTACGCCACCTCTATTGCAAAATGCTCTGTTCTTTCTCCCTTATTCTATTGCCTTTTCCTTGTCAGTTCTTGAAATCTGCCTGGCTGTATATCTGTACCCACTTTGCTCTATAACTTGCCTCATTTCTCAAAGACCAGAGATTGGCATCTATGGTAAGAAAGTAAAACAAATGAGACCCTTGATCACTGCAGTTATGCACTGGTCACAGGATATTTGGTAAACATTTCTTAACATGTTTCACATAGGAAGTTCTGAAGACACTAATGGAATCCCATGTAGATTTGAGTAGTGTTGCTGTAGACCATTTTGTGGGTCAACACTGCAAAACCTGCATTAGATTTTCAAATTTATCTAGAGCCACAATTGAACTGTAAGGTCCAGGGACTTCTGTGAGTGTGATCTGAAATAGCTGTTCCATTGAGGAACGCTTCAAATGCTAGACATCAATGTTTATTCATCCATCACGCACATATATACAATTTCAGTTATATGCAAAAAGATAAATCTTTTTAAAGACAAACATTGAATTTAGTTTTAAATGATCAAATCTGGGCTCCCATTTCAGAATAAACATTTTTCTAAGTTAAGCCTGCATTGATTGTCATGGCCTTCAAATATATGTGTATATACACTTAACATATTTATATATGCACATATGTGTTTATATATACATGTATAGATATTCTCTTCTTTTAATTGCTGAAAAGATCTTTTCATTGCCATTTGTTTCATATTTCAAAATTTTCTTCATCCATACAAAATTATATCATCTTTTATGTACAGTTTATCTCCAAGAGATTCAGAGAAAATAAGCCATGAGAAACACTGGGAATAATTATAGAAAATGTGTTTAGGCATATGAATGAATTCAAGTATTCTACTTGTGAAGGAAGGAAATTAAGAGACGTAAATGAAAAAAAGGTACTTTGGTATTGAGTTTTAAAGGGAAGGCAGGAGAGATGAATACAAGGTTTTATAGTCTTGTAAACACAGGAATACAGATTGTAGAAGTGTAGACAAGAATTAAAGTGCACTCTGCAGAGAGGTTAGGTATATCAGATTGTAAATAACGCGTCAGGTACATTAGGCCAAGACTGGAGGGTTGGTGGGATGGGGAAATTTCCTTCAAGTAGTGTTTGTGGAAAGGTATGGGAAAGGTATTTAAAGATGAAATCACTTGGAAACCCAGATACTTGGAGAAGAGAAGAGATCCCAGATCTGACATTGGGATATTTGGGAACACTGGGAGAGAAGGATCCAGCAACTGAGAGAAAGGGGAAGAGATCAAACAAAAAAGTAGAACAGATAGGAGTAGAAACTGCATCCAACACTGCTGGGAGAGTAGGTAAGAGGCAGAGACTAGGTAAGAACCAGAAGCAGGCCATAGATTTAGCCCTGTGGAGGGGCTGGTGACTGAGCAGAAGGGAAGCTAGCAGAGAAGGAGGGGAACTCAGGCAGTGGAGACAGGCAGGTCAACTCTTCCTGCCATTTGGCTGTGAAGGGGTTGGAGAAATGGGGTGGATGTGGGGTCAGAAAGGATTTGAAGATTTTATAACACATTTTTTTTTGCTGACGGTAAAGATCCAGACCCATTAAAGAAGAACCATTTATAGTCATAGGAAGAGCTCACACACCTACCTCTCAGAGGACTCCAGACTTGACCACACTCTCCTCATGGCCAGCAGATGGACAAATCAGGGTTCTCCAAATCCAACACTCCTCCCCAGCTCCACTTCCCTTCTCACCCATGTATCATTATCCAAACATGTATAGCCTCTAGATATGTCAGGGTGACTGTTTTAACAGTTCTGTACTATTGAACCCCATTGAGAGGTACATTTTAAAGATCTAGGAACACACAAGGGACAGGCAATACAATCAAATGGGATGACTTTTATACAATTCTCAAAGTGAGGTTTTCAGGCCAGCCGCATCAGCACCACCTGGGAATTTGTTAGAAATGCCAGTTGTCGTTGAACCAGGCCCCACCCCAGTTCTCACTGAATGAGCGGGCCATCTGTGTTTTATAAGCCCCCCAGGTGATTCTCATTCATGCTCAAGTTCAAGAAGCACAGATCTAGACTGATTTCAGATAAGTATTTGATGGAAGTTTTTCCCTGTTTTAGTATTTTATTGCTTATGCTATTACAGTTGTCCCAATTATTTCTCTTTTGCCCCCTACCACCCTGACCCCCACTCCCTTAAGCAATCCCGACACCGTTATCCATGCCCATGAGTCAGGAGTACAAGTTCTTTTACTGATCCCTTCACCTTCTTTCAACCAGCCCCCATCTCCCCTTCCCCCTCTTAAAGCTGTCGGTCTATCCCCATGTTTCTATTCCTCTGATTGTATTTTGTTCATTAGTTTATTTTGTTCATTAGATTCCACATATAAGTGAGATTATAAGGCGTTTGTCTTTATCTGACTGGCTTATTTCACTTAGCATAATAGGCTCCAGGTCCACCCATGCTGTCGCAAAAGGTGAGATTTCCTTCTTTATCATGGCTGCGTGGTGTTCCATTGTGTAAGTGCACCACAGCTTTTTTTATCCACTCACCTATTGATGGGCACTTAGACTCTTTCCAGATCTTGGCAACTGTAAATAGCACTGCTATGAACATAGGGGTACATATATTCTCTTGAATTGGTGTTTTGGGATTCTTAGGATATAATCCCAGAAGTGGGATCACTGGGTCAAAAGACAGTTCCATTTCTGAGGAAACTCCATACTATTTTCCACAGTGGCTGCACCAGTCTGCGTATATTTGAGGGAAACTTTACATTTTATCATACTTTTCATCACACTGTTCATCTACTTTTGAGCCAGTTTTCTAATGTTTCAGTAAAAAATGTTGACTAGTAGTTTTAAACCCACTTCCTTAAGTTTATATTTTATACCAGACTCACTACAAGGGTAAAAACAATTCGTGCTTCTGTCATTTCTGTCTGTAAGCTGTCATTTTTTGTTCTTTTAGCTTCCCTGATTCTAGGTTCTAGGGCAGGAAAGTACACGATAAGCTGAGAAAAGTTTGTGTCGGGAAGCAGGGAGTCTAATGTGGTCAAAGGGAAAAGACACAGCAGCCAGCTTGAAGGGACCACTCTGGTAAAATCTGAGACAACTAAAATGTGTCAGAATGATGACAGCAATGACGACAATAATACATATAGTGTTAGCCTAAAAATAGAAGGGCAAAGTAAGAGACAACTAACATTTATTTGAGATCCAAAAAGGAAAAATAACACTCAAACAAACCCAGCTATTCAGGAAACACTGATTCGGACAGAAGCCCTGTGTTCTGCTTAGGAGGTGAAGACAAGGGGTGTTTATCGCAAGGATCCGTAGTCCGGATGTCTGCTTTCTTGTTATCTTGGTAAACAGTTGTTGGGGGTAAGGGCTGCTTTAGGCCCAGTCCACAGGTTGTTTTGCCCATTTTGAACATTCCAGAGTTTGAGGGGTAAGACCTGCAAGGTACTTCCTCTGGGCTGGCAGCTTTGATTCCAGTCAGCTAGCATGTTATTTTCCACACTGCTAATACTAAAAGAGGAGGCAAAGGGGAGAAAACTCTTTCTTAGTAGAAGAATACCAGTTCAGGAAAGTAGAAGAAGGGACAGAATTAAAATATTACAATTTTGCATTTAACAATAAAATATTACATATAGCCAAGGATCATTAATGGCTTCAAAACAATGGGTCAAGTTTGCGGGGGAGAGGAGGTTCACAGGGTCTCAAATTATTGTCATGCAGAATATGTGTTAATTATAAATACAGAGAAGTTCCTTTATAAAACAGAGATGTAATAGAGACACTACCTTGTGTGATCAAATCAATACTGGAAGGTATGCAGTTACTGATGAATTCTACTTTCTTAAGCAAATATTTACTGAACATCTGATATAAAGCAAATACTATTTGAGACAATTGAGATAAGAAAGGCTACACAGATATGGTGGGAATTAATTTGTTATAGGTAGGATAAAGGCCTTTCTGAGAAAGTAGCATTTTCACACAGAGAGCTGAAGGAGTCTTCCATGCAAAGGCTCAGGTGTTGGGCTGGGTGGGACAAGGTAGACCAGTTAGATGCTGGACCACAAGCAGTGAGTGACCCTAAGGCCAGAGGGTGCCTGACTGATTGGAAAAACTGACAGGGAAGCCGTGCGCTTGAAAGAGATGTGCATCCGTTTCTTATAGCTGCTTTAACAAATTACCGCACACTTTGGGTCTCCTACAAAAATTTGTTATTTTAGAGTTCCATAGGTTGGAAGTCCAATACAAGTTGAACCAGGCTAAAATCAGTTTGCCTAGGGCAGCGTTCCTTTCTGGAAGCTCTGGGGAGACTCTGTTGTCTGGTTGTTGGAGTTATTGGATCAATTTAGTTTCTTGTAGCTGCAGGGTTGCGATCCCCACCATTCTCATGACAATCAGATCAGCAAAGGGCTGTTCCCAACTCTGGAGGCTACCACAGTCCTTGGCTTCCTGCCTAGCCCCCTGTTTCAAAGCAAGAATCCTTCTCAAGTCACATCACACTGATCCTCAAGTCCTATCTCTTTCCAACCACAGCTCAGAGATGTGCTCCACTTTTCATGACCCTTGTGACTATGTTGGGCTCACTCGGATGATCCAGACCACCTCTGAGGGTCTACAACTTACTCAGAACTGCAAATGCCCCTTTTCAGGGAAGGTGTCAGGTTCCAGAGGCCAGGGCTTAGGGCAGGGGCATTTTGGGAAGCATCGTCCTGCTGCCATTAGAGGAAATGAGGAAAATAGCTCAAGGCAGAAGCCTTTCACCTCCCTGATAGGTCCAGTCAGGTTGCTCCCTTTTCCAAGAAGCTTTCAATTGTTCACTGTTGCCTAAAGAATTAAGTTCAAACACACTTGCTTGCCATGTAGACTTTTCATGCCACAGGCAAAAGCCTATTGTCTATTGTTTATGCACTATTTTCCAGCCACTTCGGACTATTTACTCAGGATCCTCTGGCAAAGCCCCACGATTTCTTGCCTTGGCACTTTTTTTCAGGCTGCCCTTTCTCTCCGGAATGTCCTACTCCCCATCTCCATTCATGCCATTTCTTCAGTCTTCTGAGGCTCATCTCTTTCATACCCATTTAACACTCACCTGCGCGTGCTTGCACACATACACACACACTCTCAGAGCTTTACAGCATCCATGACACATCACATTTTGGCTTGCATCGCACTTAGTGTGTGTGTTTTTTCTTCCCATTATGTTCCCCATTTCTGCGGGTGGGGACCATGGCAGGGATGGACATCCTGGGTGTTTACTTCCATTCTGATCAGTCAGTGCTAGTGTCACAGCAGTGGTTTAATTTTATTTATTTGTTTATATGTGTACGTATGTATATATTTAAGTGAAAATTTCTTAGTGAAGCAGTGAGACAGAGAATGGCTGCTCCACAGACAGAGCGGTCCCTCCTTAGTAGGAGTTACTTTTTTTATTGAGGCTCATTCAATCGAGGGGTACAGCATTCAATAAGGGGGAGGGGCATTCAGGATTTTTATGGAAAAGGGGTAGAGACTTCTCAGAAGAGTCCCAGGGGCCATGTTGTGTCCTTATGTGGCCTTTCCATTTCCGGTCATGACAGCAGCACAGGGCGTGTTGTCTAGAATGCTGATGTGTTATGATGAGTGTTTAGTGAGGCTGGGGGTCACCACAAGCTGAATTAGTCACTGTGTTGGATCGGGCTGGTCTTCTGCTGGTCCTAAACCCTAAATCCATTGGGGGTTGGTCTTATTATCTCCTTGACAGTCCCTGTAGCCCTTATCGGTTACAGGTGTTTTGCCACATATTCTATCTCATTCCCCGCTCAGAGATATCATTCCCCTTTATTCTTCAGGGTTGTTGGGTCTAAGGGTCTATGTTCTGTAACTGCTTCTTGCTGCATTAGGGATGTGAGCCCTGCCTACTGGAGGAAAAAAATCTCTGGAAACTTGATCTCAGGGGCCCAGTGGTGGGGGCTACGTGAGCTCAGATGCTACTGGTTGATATCCTTGCATGACTACCATTTTAACATAGAATTGATGTAATCGCTTCCTCAATGGTCCCTGAGCCTTGAAGGGACCATTCGAGGTGTTTAACTCACGTGCAGGAAACACAGCAATGATAGATGAAGCAGAAGGCCAGGATACCTGCACCCTAAGTAATAATTGGAGCACAGCACAGGTTAGTCTCTGAGTCTTTGAGACTGTCCATCAAGAAGACCTCCGCATGAAAGGCTCAGAGCCTCTTTGTGCAGGAATGAAGGTATGCCATGACAATCCGGCAGATTCCCCTGGTCCACAGCCCAGATGTCCCTGATGAACACCTGGCAGCGGCTTAAGCAGGGAGTCTGTGTGGCTCCCACAACGTCAGTCACTGAAGCCATCTGAGCATGAGCTGTCGTGAGAATTTCTCCAAAGTTCGCAGTATGGCATCTAGCTAGGATATATTTTTAATATCATCTCTGGGGGTGGCTACTCATTCATCTTTGTATCCTCCAGAGAGCACAGATAAATGTGTCCCTTCCCCACCCCTCCACCCACATGACAAGGTGAATGACTTCTCCTTGATACCTAGTACTTGTTGGTTCCCAGCTTGTCAGGATCTTTGTAAATTTCAGTGTTGGCACATGCCGCATTAATCATGCCTTCCAGACTTGTTTTTCTATGACCTTAATGGGATTGCAAATGCTTGACTTTATTACTATTGCCTATGAACATTACACTGTATACTACACACAGAATGTATTTCTTTTTTGCTCTTCTCCTTTCTCCAAAGGAGAAAACACACATACACACAATTTTAAAAGCAAGCAAAGTAATCAGACTAGTTTATTGTCTAGAACATATATGTTTATTACCATCCAATAATTACTCTTGGTGTCAATTTATCTGACACCAAAACGTTTATGTCACTCTCCTTCATATCCCTGTGGCGCACACATCTCCTAGAACTTGGTATGTGTGAGCTTTGAAACATGAGAGACCTCTCCACTTTTGCATGGCCCTTCTCTTACATTGCTTTCTTTTTCTTCTTCCTTCAGAGCTATTTGTACGAGAAGCAGCTTTGAAAAGGTCCAAGTTCATGATGTACAGTTGATAGTTATTGCTGTTATAAACTCCAGTGTGACTTTTCTTTTCGGACTTTGGCTGTGCAAGGAGACCTAGGGCAATAAGCTCTCCCAGCTGGTCTTCTCGCTCCACAAACCAGCTCAAAGCAGCAAGAGAAGGGACCAAATCCATAGTGATTACGTGACTGTTTTCTTTGTTTTATTCATTAAACTTTTCAGTGCAGGACTCTGTCCTTAGGGCAATGCAACACCAATAACTACATTTTTTAAGCCTGAAAGGAAGAATAACAACTTATTGAAGAAAGAAAGGAAAAGCAGAAATACTGCCAATTATTAAATGAACTTTATTCTTGCTATTGTAATCTTTTGACTGGTGTGTTTGTTGTGTGTGTGTATGTGTGTGTTTATCTTGTGTTGTAATGATCAGATTTAAGATTAAATTATTTATTTCTTAACACCTTTGCTTTTTAATTCAGTAGTAGATATTTTTATTTATACTAGAAAATGAGACCATTAAATCTGATTAGATATTCTGGGACACAGATAACCATCTCAAAATTAGAAATGTACATTGATGGCTAAACAGATAAAAATAGAACTTTTATTTTGTGAGACTTATGCTATAGACAAAATAATACAGTTATAAAAGTATCCAGCAAGTACGCTGTCCCCAAAGTAAAACAGCAGATAAACCCTAATTATTTTTGCATGCATCAAAGCTTTGGTCTATAAAACCTCATCTAGAAAACTGGGCTGAGTTTCACCTTTTCAAGAAAGACGCAACAAAAGATACTACCAATGATATAATAAAAGATAGTTGGAAACATGTGGTGGTCTTCTTTCTCAGTAAAGCAAGACTGAAAAAGGTATGCTTTCCATCTGAAAGATAAATGTTGATTCTCAAGAATCATTCAAAGTTCCCACTGAATTAAAATGATAATTCTTGCATTCAGGCTTCAATGTGTGTAGGCTTCTCACAGGCAGTTGTGAGATAAGGTCTGTGGCGGCAGCACTGAGAGCTGAGAGCCAGGGCAGCACTGGGTGGCCCCCTGCCTCATGGTGTTGGGGAGAAGGGACTGCTATTTTCAGGATGCTTCCAGCAGCAGCTAGGAGTACAGCAGAGCAGGGGAGAGAGAATTCAGTTGGATCATTGTTCTCCCAAAGTCATGGTGTATATAGCACTGGCCTTTCTGAAATGAACGTCTTTAAGGGCTATGCAGGCAAATGGTTTCATATTAATAGTTGTGTATCTATATTAATGTGTATATATGTAAATCTATATAATTTAATATATATATAATTAATACCTCCAACCTATTGCTCAGGACAAAGCTAAAGAAATTAAAAAGTTAAGGTAAATTGCTTTATACATTATTGCCCCCAAACTGGAGATAATCCAAATGTCCATCCACCAATGAATAGATAAAGAAACTGTGGAACACTACTCAGTAACGAAATGGACAGAACTATTGACACATGTAACAGGGTGAGTCTCAAGACTTTGTATTAGGCAAGAGAAGCCAGGGAGGAAAGACCACACACTGTGTGATAACCTGATTGTTTTTTAAAAATGGTTTACAAGCAAAATGTAAGGCCATGGGTGTTCTTATGCCCCCTGAGTGGTTCTGACCTTAGCGTTTCTGACCCTGTTTTTCTCTACTGGAGATTTGATGACCCCGTGCCTACGTGCAGGCCTGGACCCCAAGACAAAAGGGCCTCAGAGAGGCCATCAGAATGCAAGGCAGACACTGGTTTCTCTTCACATTGTATAAATCTTTAACCTTTTACAAAATGCAGCACAGACTGTGCACTGTGTGGGGAGAGAGAGCTCACAGAGTGAAAGAAGAAAATACTTTTTTCCTCTCCTGCTCCCAACCTGATCTATAAACCTTCTGCCTTTGGGTGAATCCATAATTTTTCTGGACACTGTTACACAGTACAAAAACAGCTCTCTCTCCCTGTGGCCCAAACGGCAGTGCCGGTTCAGTCACTAAAGGGACTGCTACCAAAACTCCAAACGTATTTCAGAAGGAAAGCTTTTGCCTCTGCAGGGTTGTTGCTGCTTCAGACCTCAGTCTCCAGCCGTGTGGGCGGGAGGCTAACACCCCCCCCCCCATCCCCCGGCCCAGTCCTCTCTTCCCCAGCCTTGGCCTATTTCCTTTTCTTCTTCTGTCCCCACCAGGCTGCCTTGGATCCTCTCAGTTTTTTTCCAAGGGACTGTGGTGAGAGGAGAGGAATGGAAAGGGAGGTTGTGTCTGGCTGGCACAAATAAAATCTGACAACAGTGTCCTGTGGGTTTGGCAGATTCCCAGTGAGAGGTGTTTTCAGGGCGTACCCCAAAGTTCCCTCACAAAGGAAGTGGTGGCTACAGCTTCCTTAATTAGGGAAAGGTCCCTCTTCCAGCTGTTGTCCACTGTGACGCCCAGTATGTTCTTCCAAATAGTTCATCTTCTATCTCTTTCCACCTGCCCCTCTCATGGAATCTAAGGGAGGGGAGAAAAAAAAAAGAATCTGTTGCTCCATTTGGTTCAACCCTTGAAGAGGCCAAGATGGGTGGATAAAGCAGTTTAAAAATATCCTATGGTGCCTCAGGCAGCACCTCATTTGAGATGTAAGTCTTCAACTCCTATCGCATGGAGGTGGACACAAATGACTGAAGATTGAGAAGAACTAAATCAGGTTAAGGAGAAGGAGGAAACTTTCCCGGAAGACTAAGGGTATGGAGAATTTGCTTCCAAAACGTTCGGTGGAAAGGTTTTGACAGAGGGTGAGATGCAAGAATGGCAGAACGTGAGGCACAGAGGAGATGGGCTTCTGGCCTGGGTGTGGCTTGTCTTTTGAAAGGAGGAAAGGACTCTCGGGGTGAAGTGGAGAGAGCAGCACCAGAGTACTCAGAACGCCAGTCTCGCTGTGGGGCTGCCCACGCTGGCCCCACCTGCAGGCAGTGCTTGACATGAGCGGAGACTTGCATTTCGGTCCAGGGACAGAGAGGGCGTTGGAAGAAGGTAAATGATGGTGATGGGTCAGCACTGTAAAAAGGATTGGAGCAAAATGACTTTCAAGCCAAAAAGCTGTTTTGAAGATGGGCAATTTTAGAAAAGGATCTGCAAGTCCTGCTTAAAGCCCCCATTCTCTTCTGCAGCCCAGTGGAGTAACTGAGCAGGACTGCCTGAGGGAGGTGAGGGAGCCCATCCCCTCGGTCCCAAGCGCAGCGGATGAGACGCCGTCCTGATGAGAGATGGCGTGGGCGGACTGAAGAGGTCGCCTCCACTCCCAATTCCTGCGATGAACATGCCCTTGCTCTCATCCTCCTGTGTTTTCTAACAATTTTTAAAATCTTCGCTAAAGGAAAAATATTTTATGGGGAGATTGAAAGTAATTACAGTCGGTTTTGGGTTTGGGTTTTTTTTGTTTGTTTGTTTTGTTTTTTGTTTTTTTGTTTTTGCCTAGAATATATAATCAATTTTATTTATTTCCCAAGTAAAGCATTCACCGAAGGTCCAGTTTTTGAAAGACAACTTGATTATCCATTCCACAGAGCAAGTCAGGAGATCTCATTCTCAGTTTTCAGTCATAACTTCCTATTATGAAATGTTTATGCCCTAACCATATCCATATTGAACAGGAGTCTAACACATAACATTTAACGTATGTATGTGGTTTTTTCCCTAAATACGACAATTAGAATTGACAGCATGTAATGTCATTGGAAGTAAATTGCTCTACTTAGCACCTTTGCTTTACAAAAAAATCTCTTTTTTCTTCTACAGTTTCCATAATGTCCTAAACATTTTTTAAAGATTTTATTTATTTATTTTTAGAGAGGGCAAAGGGAGGGAGAAAGAGAGTGAGAGAAGCTTCAATGTGAGAGATAAGCATCGATCAGTTGCCTCTCGTGTGACCCTGACCAGGACCAGACCTGCAACCCAGGCCTGTGTCCTTGACTGGGAATCGAACCGGCGAACTTTCACCCTGTGGGATGATACCCAACCCACTGAGCCACACCAGCCATGGCCACCTGAACATTTTAAATAAAATATATTGTTCCACAGTTCAAAACAAAACTATAAATGCTCTTTGAAGGAAGATCAAATAATTTCCCACATACAGTTAAGGTCATGAAATTCTTTTAATAAAAAAAGGGAGGGGGCTAAGGATGGGAAATAAAAATGTACATTCCTGTCTGGAAAGTCACCTTAAATTAACCACCCCCCAAAAGACTAAGTTTTGTACATATTGAAGGCCTTTTGGAAAAGTGTAAATAAAGATTTCCAACTAAATTGCAGTAGAATGTGTGCACCCTCCATTCCCCAGGCCTCCTGGCTTCAGCGTGAAGTCAGGCTTCACACAGGAGCACCAGGAGCAGCTGTCAAACCCCCAGTCTCCGGTCGGCCATTTGGTTTCTCCCTGCCAGTGGGAACACGAGTCCCCAGACCCCTTACTTCTGATTGAAAGGTGATCATGATAGGTCAGCGTCCCTGTCTCATTCAGCCTCTTTGTGCAGATTAGGAAAAGGCGCCCTTCCTCCAGGGAGAAGGTGTCGAGCTTGAAGAGCGGAACTGGGCTGCATCTCCACTCTGCCCTAATTCCCTTGTCTGCGTGTCCTCATGCAGCAAGTAGTCAGCACAACCGTATGTGGTGGCCTGATAAGTCCCCTCTTCCTTCAACCTTCTCCTCTCTCTTAGGCCTTACTGCTGGAGGACCCTCGATGGTGATCGCCCCACGAGAGCTACCCCTGCTCTCTTCTTCTGTGGCCGCTCTCCTAGTCAACTGTTTCCAGGCTAAAGGTATGGAAGAACCAATTCCCCATAATCCATGTTATGTGCTTTTTCAAGAATACACAGCAGAGCTAACCTGCATCCTAGATATCTAGTAGACTTCAAAGGAAATAACTCTTTTGGGGGAGAGGGGCTTGGTCTTTTTTTTTTCTTTTGTAAGAAATTCCCAAACTGTGTTCCAAAGTGTCTGTACCACTTTGCATTCCCACTAGCAGTAAATGAGAGTTCCTGTGGCTCCACATCCTTGCCAGCATTTGGTGTTGTCAGTTGTCAGTGTTTTGGATTTTGGCCATTTTAATAGGTATGTAGTGGTATCTCATTGTTTTAATTTGCATCTCCCTAATGTTGTATGATGTGGAGCATCTTCTCATATGCTTGTTTGCCATCTTTATATTTTCTTTGGTGAGGTGTCTGTTAAAGTCTTTGGCCCATTTTTTAATTGGTTTGTTTTCTTATTGTTGAATTCTAAGAGTTCTTTGTATATTTTGGATAATAGTCCTTTATCTTCTGCAAATATTTTTACACAGTCTGTGGCTTGTCTTTTCATTCTTTTGATTTATGCATTTGTTATAGTTCCTTCTTCTTAAGAAACTGACATGTGTTCCTTAGGGCCAAATAAAGAGAAAATAAGAGTAAATACATCTGTTTAATCAACTTTGTTCCCTTATGGCTTCTTCCTCCACACCCATTGCTGAGTATTAATATACAGGGAGTTTGGTCATTGTCTCATAGGGAGTTCAGTGGAAAGGTTTTGAAAGAGGGTAGCAATGAGGTCCTCAGGCAAAGAAAATCTTTTCCTTCTTTTTGTATGAGCTGTCAGAACATTCTCAAAGATGTTGAAATTGATAGTTTCTAGGACACTCACTATACACTTTCATAAGACTTGTACAACACAAGATTATATATTAACCAATTATAACTAAGGTCACCCAGAGATAAAATTGCTTCATACATGACTTTAATTAATCCAATGTTCTTGCTCAATATTTTGTTAATGAGGATTATCTTCTTGTGGCCTCTCTGCCTTCCAGCTTCTGAGTCTAGTATATTCTGTGCGCTGTATGTTTTGTTCTACATCAACCTAGATATGAAAATCAACATTAGGCCAGTCAAAGCCAAAAATAAAACCACACATGTAAAGATTTTCATTTTTGCTAATATCTTTTTAATTTCCAAGCTTCTTTTTTGTTATCCAAATTTTCTATTTTTTTAAATAAGCATTTTAGTAATATTTTTGGATTGAAACATATTCTGTTAGTACTCAGGGAATATTAATGATAGTTGGTTTCTGTTTGTTTTATAGCCTCATCTCTCTTCTCATTTTTAGGGGCTTGTACTTAGAAGCTAATCACAAGCTGCGTGCTTATTTTCCATGTATCTCTCTAGAACCATCCTCTAGTCTTTCAATGCCCCAGACACTGTGCTGTGGACCATATCGCCTGGGATCCCTCACTACCTGGCTTCCCAGTAGGTCTAACCAGTAGACAGGAGATGGAAATATAGCAGGAGAGGAAGCCAGTCATCTGTTCTCATTCACTGCCCAGCCACTGTTCTGTCCATGGCTGTGTTCCTCCGTTGCAAGGTTTCTTAACCTCAGCATTGCTGACATTTGGGACCATCAAGTTTTTTGCTGTGGGTCAGTCCTGTGCATTGTGGAATGTTTAGTGACATTCCTGGCCTGTATGTTCTAGATACCAGTAGCGATACCCTCTCCCCAACATCTTGACAACCAAAAATGTTTCCAGACATTGGCAATGTCCCCAGGGGATAAAACTGCCCCTCGTTGATAACCACTTTGCCATGGCTGAAACTGGCCATGTTCCAGCACTGGCTGGCCCCTGGTAGTACCACTCTCTCCCCTTGCACTCTGAGGTCTTCCCACTTGTATGCATCCCTGGGCTGGTCACCATTTGTGGGTGGGGTGGGGTGGGAGGTGGGGGATCCCTTTAAATGTTCCCACCCCTCTGTAGGGAACCCCCTCATTAAAGTCTCTTCAGTGAATCCTTTTAGCCTGTGCCACCTGATTTTGGCCGAGACCTCATTGGTCCAGAAGTTCTGTGCAGGTGGGTGTGTGGTGTTGAACATGATCTTCACAGGAGGGAAACCTGGATGAGCTGTTGCCTTGGGAACCCACATCTCAGTATCTTAGGCATTTTCCATGGGCTGGTCAAGATCCTCAGAACACTTTTCTGATATCCTGCTTAGAAAGTACATATATACTTGACTGACAGTGTTTTGAGAAGGGAAAGGCCTCAATATTCAGTGTAGAACTTTTTACTTAAACTTTATCTATTTATGATTCCCTTGCTATGAACTGTGCCTGACGTTTCCAAGTGCAGAGACCTTCTGTTTTCACTCCCACCAGAGAACAAAGTTTCAGTATTGTGTCCCAATCTTTTGAATTTTAGTCCGACCTTTGTGCTTGCTGCCAACATTGGCTAGCTCCTTTTGGTCTCTGGTTAGAGATCTCTTCCTCCAAGATCTTTTCCTAACCATCCAAGGCAGTGGTAGGTACCACTTTTACCACAAAACACCGTCTGCTTATCCTTTCTCTAAGCTCTTTCCTGTTCCCCCACCAGCTCTGCACACATTCTAAAACACCATCGGGGGTGCATCAGGTTTCTCAGGCTTTCAGGAAGAAAGAATAATCAACAGCTAACTCTCTATGTGGTACTTAGAACGATGTATCTTGTAGTCCACTTATGCTGTGTCCTCCAATAAACTGGGGTTCCTTGAGAACAGGGCTGTGTCCTGGTCACTGCTGCATCCCCGGAGTTGAGCACAGTGCCTGTCACATAAATAGACGTGAGTGGATGAATGTTCGTTCCTATTGACTTTATGCTCATTATTGACTCATTAGCCCATGGTGGGTTCTCATCAGATGACGGATCTTCTGAAGAAGCTAGATTTTTCCGTGAGCTGCTCATGTGAGTAACAGTCAAAATGAAGGAGAACATTCCACAAGTCGAAGCCCGCAGCCAGGTGGGTCCCCTGAAGGTGGTGCCACGAGCCATCCTTTCTGAGTCTGCCACGTTTCCCACTCTTCTGGAGGAGCTTCCTGCCTTTGAGATCATTGTTTGGCTGTTTGCATCAGGAGATGAGAAAACAAAGTTTAAACAACAGGTAATGAAAGAAAGAATGTAGTCACTGTTACCACCCCATTTTTGCCAAGTTTTGCAAATGAACAATTCTGATAAATTTATTTTGAGACAGGTTTGTGTGGCTTGCAGTTAAGGGTGAATTAAGACCTATGTGATTGTATTCTGTTTTTCTTTTTATGAATTGCTGTCAATTAAATGACCAGGATAGATTTGACGATTAGCATCAACAAAATGTCAAACAAGAAGTTTGGACGCCAGACCTTACTCAACTGAAGCCCGCGTTCCATTTCTAGGTAGAAAGTGGAATTTTCAGCAACTCATCAGAGCAACTGACTCTGGAAAGCCAGCCTTGAAGGTTTTTACATAAGGTGCCCCTACCAAACACCATTTGTCACAGACATTTTACCCCTATCTCCTGTCTAGGGGTTGAGGCCACATGTTGCCTTCCAGACTGTAGACTTCTTAAAGCCACTACCCCAAACTAACCATTTTTCAAATGACAGGTTTCACCTCTTGCTCTCCAACTTTGGAAGGTCGGTGCTTTCCCGCCGTGGAGCCCAGCTGAAATCACCGTCTCTCCGACCCCCTGACCACACACAGGGCCAGCTCACTCGTGTTGAAGGCGGGGCCCAGGTTGCTGTTCCTTTCAGTCAGAAGCCACTCCTGCTGCGGTGACTTCCTGTACTCTGCTGGCAGCCCTGCTGGAGACCGTGGTGGCCAAACCTCCGATGCCATTTCTGTCACTGCCTCTGTGAGGATATATGCCAAGACCTTCCAGGAAAAGGGCCAAGAGAAAATATCTTATGTTCCAAATATGGGATCCGGCAGAATGAGTGTGGTTGGTGGGGTAATAATATGGGTGTAATAATTTATAGTTTTAATTTGAACACTTCACCTAAAATGTCATATGGCATGCTTGAGTGTGATATTGTTATGTTACAGAATGACATGCTTAAGATTTGGTAATAAAAGATTTTGTAATAAAAAAGGGGCATGATTTGTGACAGCCCCCATATAACCCTTACAGCGATGTTGGAAGGATTTCCAGGACAGATGGTCCCTTTCTGAGATATTTGTCTTTCCACTCCTGCGGCCCCTCCCTACTACAGTCACAGAGTCTGTCCTGAGTCTTCGGTGCAGCTTCTCCTCCTTGTCCAGCCTGCATGTCTCATCTGTTTCTTACACTCTGCACCAACCCGCTACTGCGCACTTGCTGCTCCTGGAAAAAGCACAGCTACGCGGCCTCTGTGTTGACTGTGTGCCTGGCTGCAGCAGCGGCCGCAGCATTAGCTCCACAAGGCTCCTCAGCCTTCTCCGCCTCCTCCGTGCAGAAAAGGCCGACAGGACACGAGCCCCACCAACTCCACAGCTGGCAAGGCCTGTTTTAGGGACATCAGTCTCTTTGAAGGCATTGATATCAATTTTAAATTTAAAAAAAAGAGAGAAATGTAATTATCTTTCACCATAGATTGTCTAAAAATTACAGAGCAAATAAAGAAGTAACATTAAAGAACTTATTTTGGCTAAAATGACCAAATCTACAACAAGTGCTTAAGTCCTATTTTAAGTGGCTCCAGGATGGGATGGCAAAGCAATCTTTCCAGGGCCAGAAAACTCCTCAAGGTATTGGGCTTAATCTCTTTGTAAAAAAATTGGGATTTACCATTCCCAGCAACAAAAAAGTAAACCTGGAATTTTGGGGGTGCAGATCAGGGGCAAAGCTCATTTACTACTGATCCCTGCCAGCTCCCCACTAGTAATGCAAACCTTTGTAAACAGGATAAAGAGCTGGAGTTCAGCATCCTCAGGACTTGCCAAAAGCGAGTCTCTTTAATGGGCTAAATACTACTAACTTCTCTACTCCCCACAATTTACATCACACCAGGAACATGTTAGCATTGCTCATCGAGGCTCTACCTAACAGACTTGACTCCGAAAGGCAGGGTAAGTCACCAAGGAGAAGACAAGAAATGTGTTCCTAGGAAAAATGGGCAATTTAATTTTAGTCTTTTACCAGTGAAAATAGTAACATCTCAAACAGGGAACTTTTCACAACTCAGGAATAAATGTAAAAATAGACTCTTAAAAGGGTGATGGGGTTTACTAATCATGCTGTTAACTTTCTCGTGCTCTGCCAAGTGTTCTTATGTCAAGTGCCACCCCCACAGCCAAGCAAGAGTACCTGCTGGTGGCAGTCTGTGAGGTCACAGAATAATCCCTCCAGAGCTGCCAACCAAGGCACAGGATCTCCGTGAGCAAGATGAGCCATCTCTTCCTGCCCTGCGTGAATAATCTCCAGATCAGCCTTCAGTAATTGTCGGAGCTTCCCTGAGCACAGTGCATGATTGATCGAGCCTCTCACCTGCCTCTGTTATCACAGAAGGACAGGTGTTGTTGTCATGTTTAATATCCTGTAAAGGGAAAAGTCCAGGGCAAAGATCACATTGGAAAAAATCATTGGCCCCCGTAAAAATAAGACTGTCCTACAAGAAAACCAATACTTGAACTTAATAACAGGGCAGATGTTTTGTGTTTGTCTTTCCCCTTTGGTTGTTTTCCTGGAATTCTTTGATGGAGAATCAGGAAATGCAATGCATTTGGCCAGTGTTATCTCTCGAAGATAGAAGAAGAGATGTCTGGGACACAGCCAGCGTTAATATCACCAACATTGTAGCCCACGTACTGTGGGAAAATTACTTACAGGGAAGGGATTCATACCTCCTTTGTTAGAATGCTCAGGTTGTCTTTCCTTTTCTGAAAAGCTTATGTACTTCCTACAAGTACCAAGCATTTTCACTGCTGACATGTGTAGGTCCTGCTGCTATAACCAAGTCTCTGTCCAGGTGAGTAGCACGTGGGTGGCAGTGGTGAGCAGTGATGCTGCGGTTGGGACGGCAGGCTCCGGACCCCACTGCTCTGGGCTTAACCTCGCTGAACTGCTCTCCACCTACCGGTGTGACTTTGAACAATCTCTTTAAGATTCTAGTTTTCCATTCATAATGTAGAAAAAATAACAATACCTATTATTCATAGGGTTGTTGTGTTCCCCCAAAGATCCCTGGCTCCCACATTTGACTTAGCAACAGCACCCTGTCCATTAAGTTGTTCAAACTAGAAGTCAGGAAGTCACCCTTAATTATTCTGTCATCCACACCCCCTTGCCAACTGGTAATGAAGTCTGTCAATTCTGCCTCCGTAACACATCCAACATCTCCACAGATTTGCATTTTAGCCGATGGTATTTGTATTTCACCCCTCCGGATCCCCTCGTGCTCCTCTACCGCTGCCCTAATCTAGGCCGTTACCTCTGGCCTGGTCCATGCAGGAGCCACGCTCATGTCTCCCTGCTTCTGCTCTTGCCCCCAGTAAGCTAGCCTCCCCTAAAACAGCCCCCGGAAGAGTTTGGAAATGGAATGATGTCCTTGCCCTGCTGAGACACTGTCAGTGCTCCTGCCGCCCTGGAAATCGCGACAAGCTCCTTACTGTGGCCCTTGCCTCTCCTCTGAGCTTGTCTTGCTCACCTCAGCCATCCCTGCTCCTGGAGCACACAGGAGCCGTTTTTCCCCTTCCTGGGCCTCATACCAGTGTTTCCCTCTGCCTTGAACTTGGTCCCTGTCTTTGTCCATTCAGGCTGCTCTAACAAAAATATCATAGATTGAGTTGGGTGGCTTATAAACAACAGAAATTTATTTCTCATAGTTCTGGTGGCTGAGAAGTCCAGGATCAAGGTGCTGGCAGATTCAGCATCTGGTGAGGACCCACTTCCTGGTTCTTTCTAGCTTTTCACCTAGTGAAGGGGATGATGGGATTCTCTGGGGTCTCTTTTAGAAGGGCATTAATCCCTTCTTGAGGGCTCAATTCTCATGACCTAAGCACCTCTCAAGTGCCCTACCTTCAAATACCATCGTGTTAGGGATTAAGCTCCAGCATATGAATTTGGGGGGACACAGACATTCAATATACAGCAGTCTCTCAGACCTGGCATGTCACTGCCTAATTTGGACTTCAGGTCAAATGTGGTCTTCTAAGAGATGCCTTCTCTGACTGCCTTGTTTTACGTAGCGCATCACAGTTTCTCTTGCTTTATATGATTCATGGTATCCATCAGAATCTAAGGTCACCTTGTTTACTTATCTTATTACCCATAACTGCTCCCTGTGTAGAAGATGGTATTTCCTGAGAATAGCAAACTGGTCGGTGTTGTTCCATAGCATTCATTCCAGAGCCCCGAACAGTGAGTTCACGGAGACCCTCAGTAAACATTTGTTGATGAGTGGGTACAGAGTGGTTTGTATACAAATTTTTATTTACATATTTGTGAGGAACATGAATTGATTTTGTGATGATTAAAAAGAAAGTTTTATTTTGTCTTGGCCATCAGTATTGGCAAAAGTTTAAAATCAATTTTGTACTCTTTCTAATAATGTTAGTGGTTTGGAGTGAGGCAGAGGCAAGAAGAGGCCCACTGAGAGAGGTGGAGGCTTTCTGGCAGGCCCCAAGGGTTCAATGTCACTGTTTTGCAAAGAACATTTACAGTGGGGACCTGTGACTTGAGAAACGGAGTTTGGGTGGGGCAGCATTTACCAGTCTTGGGAGGCATCAGAAATGTAGGCAGGGTCGGCCTAAATTTTAGAGCAATAACCAGCAGCATTATCATTTATAGCTTCTTTTATGGATGGACATTTCATTGGTATATGTCTGTCCTCTGGGTTACCAGCTCAAGCTTTTCTATAATTTTGGCAGCTCAAGACACTTAAATGCCCTTTGGACTTCGATCCTACTCTTAGCTCTTTGATCTTAGAGGCAATTCAAGGAGTTTTTGTTTAGTTGGAGACAAACATCATGTCAGCCTTGCTTCTTTCCATCACATCAATTTCTCTTCTCTGGACATCACTGCAAGTCCCTCAGGGTACATGTTTTCTCTCTTGAACTTCCCTTTCTCAGTGGGAGAACCCCAGTCTCACTGTTGGACTCCCCAGGCCTTGTGCACCTTCATGGACCTGTCCATTATTTGGCCTGGTTGGCTTGGGTAGGTGTCCAGTATCTTGGCCTCAGCTCGGCCTGTTGCTTAGTGGTGCTTGCATCTCAGCATCTGGAGAGTCAGTGTGTTCAACAATGGCTGCCATTTGGGGAGCAACTGTTAGGCCATGCACTGTACTAAGTGCTTTATGTTTGCGATCATTAATCCTTCACACAACACCCCATGCTGGTTATTATCTGTCCCTTTGCTACCAATGTTCTCAGTCCTTCCCCTTTTTAGTGTTTGCTAACTCTCCCCAATTCTCTCTCCTCAGATTTGGTCCTCCTTGCCCTCCCTCTCGGGAAACATTGTACTTCAAAACCTTACTTGGACACCCTAGAAACTTAACCTTCTTTAAAATACAGTAGAGTAGGGATCATCAACCACTTTTTGCAGAAAAAGCAAAAACAAAAACGAGGCTTAATTCAGGTCAACCAAAACTTCTTTATTTGTTTCTTTAATTTTCTTAAAAAACTAACCTTTATTATATCAAAATACCTTCTTATAGGGATTGAAATTGAGACCCTCATAACCACTATTATTTTTGGTTTATATCCATTCACATTTTTTGCTATTCATATAGGATGGTGATGTTAGTATTTCAGTAGTATGGCTTGTTACAATGGAATATAATTACACTCTTTAGGTCCTTCCATGTAAATTTCAAAATGTCAAAGTGGGGGTCACACAAGAACAGGAGGAGGAGAAAGGGCTCAAACCTTTATCTTCCACTTTTTTGTGTCCAGCTCTTTGCACGATTATCATGCGATGATGAGGAAAAGCCAGAAGGAAGAAAACTCAGGTGATGTGTGGACTTGAGCATTTGTGAACAGGTGCCTTATACTCTTCACTGTCATCTAGTGGCTTGTTTTGTACTTTAAGAGAAAATTTTCTTTTAAAATAAAAAAATGTACACATCGAAAATTTTTTTTTATGTACACAAAAAAATGTGTACATCACTTTGTGAATTCATCTCAGCCTTACAGTACAACATGAGCTGGATAGGTTGCTGTCTTGTGAGAAACTGTGGAGTGGATGATCAAATCGGCTTTTAGCTTCAGACTTGTCTTCAACTGCTGGCTCTGACGTTTTTCTAGCAGCATGATCTTGCGTGAATCATTCTTCCCTTCTGAGCCTTAGTTCCACCACGTGAAATGGAGGTAATAGTACCTGTGCTGAAGATGGTGTGTGGGGATTAAGGGAGAAGTATAAGTGAGGCATTCGGCAGAGTGCTGGGCATGTGGGAGGCCTCTAATAAAAGGCGTGTATTATTTTTATACAATTCCATTTATTTCAAATTAAGAAAAATAACAAATCAATCTGCATGAAATGTGGTGTTCTGCATGATCCAATCATTCAGGCATTTAATTCCAAATTCTGGATATATTCAAGTTAGAGTCCACGGCTCTGAAGAATATCAGCATCAGCTTCTTCACGTTCTCTGGTATACAAGGCATCCCGTTTCTCATGAGTGTTACCCATGAAAATATCATTCCTTGGAAATGAGGGCTTTAACCAAGATTTCTTGGTGAGCAAAGCTGATATTTGACATTATTATTAGGTTAAACTCTGTGGTTCTTCGTACATAGGGGAGCAATTTGATTAAATGAATAAGAACAGAAAATCGAACCTTACTATCATTTTGTCTGGAATCTTTTCCTGGTAGGTCCTTTTGCATGACTGCCACATGCAGCTTAGTTAGTGACATACACCTGGTGTCTCTATACAGTCAGAAACCTAGTGATCTAGACAGGGACCCTATGTCAATGTAAACTCGCTGGAACAGATCACAATTTGAGTACATAAATGTATAATTCTACCATTTCTTCAAAATCCAAGCTCAATATTCCAGCCTGTTGGAAAAATTGCAACTAACAGATTCCAAAGATACAGCAATTCATTTTGAAAGAATTTAATTCTAAAGAAAGAGATTGAGAATATTTCTCAACACTTTATGGTGCTTGACTAGTCAATTTGTTCACTCAGTTTTATATATGTGTGTGCATGCATATAAGCAAATATATTTGTATATACATTATTATATATTACTTTATGTTTTATGTATATATTGTACACACACAAATAAGACGTTTCTGTCATCAAGGAGCTTACAAGCTGTTGAGCAACAAACCAAAGATTAGAGGGAAAATGTCATTTACAGTTAACCTGTATGACTCCCAGTAAAGAGGAAGAGTACACATTACAGTTAGCCTTGGAAAGGGCTTCACAGGGAACAGTGCAAGCTGAGACCCACAGGACAAGTGGCAGGGCAGGGCAGGGGGAGAGGACGGTGTCCAGAAACTGAGCAAGGTGTCTGGGGGAGGGGAGCACTAAACAAAGTGGGAAGGACTGGCACACAAAGTATTTATGTCTTTTAGGCAAATCGGAGCATTAAACTGAGAAGCAGTGACATGAACGGATTTCCCTTTAAGAGCAGGGCTGTCCAACACAACTTTCTGCAATGATGGAAATGGTTCTATACCTGCACTGTTGAATGGGGTGGCCGCTCAACTCGGTGTGGCTGTTGAGTGCTTAAACTATGAGTAGTCAGACTTTGGAACTGAGGTTTTACTTTTGGTCAAATGTGTGTTTGCAGGACCCCATGTGGCTAGGGGCTATTGCATTGGAGAGCACAGTTTTTGAAAGATCCACCTTGGCCAAAGTTGAGGAGAGATTGCAGATATGACCTAAGTCAAGAAAGCCCTACAGGAAGTTATTTTAAAGGTCCAGGAGCCTAGACCACTGAAAGATGGAGCAGGTTAGAGGTAGCTGAGAAGTACAGGGCGGTGTGCCTTGAGAGAGAGTCCATAATTGAACCCCCAAGTTCCTGGCTCAATGACAACCATACTTGATATAAGAAATCAGTGTCGAATGGATTAATTTGATATAGAATTTCTTAAATGCTCAAAATTCAGTACTTCCTGGGTTGATTAATGTCACATTTTCTTCTCTTCAACATATATAGGAAGAGCTCAAGTTGCCATCTAAAAATTCTCATATTTGTTCTCCAAACATTGAAAAGGGAGAAAAGGGGCCTGTGAAAGAATAGAACAGTTAACAGCTTCCTCTGAGACTATAAGCATGGGTTATATGGATCTCACAAGTAAAACACTCAGACCCGGTCCTGTCAGAGGGCTTCAGAGAGCAGCAGGGCTCCAGATGAGGAGATGGTAAGTGTGGCTGAGGAGGTGGACGTCAGGTCCCATGTGCTGAACTTCAAAAAGACCTCTCTTCCCAAGTTTGACAAAGAAATCCAAAATGGTAAGACTGCATTCTTTCTGGAGGTCCTAGGAGAAAATTTGTGTCCTTGCTTTTTCCAGCTCCAGAGCCACCTCCTTGTCTTGTCACCAGAATTGTACTATCTCTCCCTCCTCCACCCCCAATGACATCTGCTACTATTGTCACACCTTCCCTTCTGACTTTAGCCCTCTTGCCTCTCTAATGAGGACTCTTGTGACTACACTGGGCCCATACAGATAATAATTACCCAGGAAAACCTCCCCACCTCAAGGCTGTCAACATATACAAAGTCCCATTTCCATGTAAGGTAGTATCTTTACAGATTCTCGTTTCAGGATGCAAACATCATTCGGGGCTACTATTCTCTCTACCATACCATCCGACACAGGTAAAATAGTAATTGCCTATAAGAAAACCTGTACTTTTGTGTTGTATTAAAGTTAAACTATATCAATGTAACTCGAAGTAAATAAACCATTTTCTAGGACTTAAATATCACTAAGGAGCTAAAGATTCGGTTTCATCAATATTTATAATGTTGGCATTTGACTTCTAGCTACCAACTATCTCTTTTCTCTGTATTTTTACATTAACTAAGTTGTATAACCTTGAAGAAAGAGGTCAGGCTCCTCGGAGCCTCTGTTTCTTCATGTGTAAGATAAGGGGGTGGAATTGGCCGATCCCTGAGGTCCCATTCAACTAGACTATAATTTATATTCTTTTCTATTATTCTACTTTTCATTATGCATTCCATTTTAAAAACCAGCCTAAGTTCTGGTTTCACCCCAGAGCAGCAAGAAAGACTATTTTTGATTTGGTTTTTGCTCTGCTCTACGTGCCTACAGCATCCTTGCAGAGTTTGTGGTTTGGGACTAGAAAAACAACACACAATTCAATTTCACCTGTATAGGCTCATGAATAATTGGCACACCTTTTGTTAGTAGCCTTAGAAGCAGCAGCTCTCTGGGGCTCTATGCATAGCAAATCATGTTACACCTGTCACTGATGGGGGGTAACAAGAAGTGCTGTATTTACATACATCCTCAGGGTATGAATCATCACCCAAATGTTTTATTGCTTCCCTGTTTTCCATAATGTCATATTTCATGGCAAAACATTCAGTTTCAAGTGAATGTTAAGTATCTTATTCTTCCTGGAAATCATTTAAAATGAACTACTAAAGGAGGCAAACTTTGAAAATATAGCTTTTTTTTTCTTTTGTGTTGGTCAAGGGACTTAAGTGGAGAAAAATACCATTTTGGGATACTTGCTATTTGAAATCTCAAATTATTAGTCTAAATTTGGTAAGTAGACATCTGAATTTGTTACCTCCGCTAAGTCTATTCTTTTGGTGTTATTGTGCACTAGTCTCAACTTACCTTTGTTTGGAATATGTCTGACAGGATCTGGTAGTATGATGCACGGAGAATCTGATGAGGAGTTTAAAATATTGACTTGAGTACTGGCCAGTGTGAATATATTCGTACCCTATTACACCTTCTTTACCTCACTTATATTATTACCTGTTGGCAACCACATTAGGAACATCATGTATTGTGATTTCTAATAAAAAGTATATATTGCCCTAGCCAGGTTTTTCAGTTGGTTGGAACCCATACACCAAAGGGTTACAGGTTCAATCCCCAGTCTGGGCACCTATGGGAGGCAAGTGATTGATGTTTTTCTCTCTCTCTCTCTCTTCCTCTCTCTCTAAAATCAATAAACCTATACTCAGGTGAGGTCCACTCATCCTGGAGCAGAGCTCCTGTAACCCTTTGAATTTCCTAAATGATAGGAGCCACAAAGGTGTCTATTGTTATGTTAATGAGATGTCTTATGAAACTAACTTGAGGCTGGGGACTGGTTGCCAGGAGAACCAACCCTGTGATTAGAGAGTTAGAACTTTCAGTCCCACCCCCCTTACCTGGAGGGGGGAGTAAGGGAGTGGAGGGTGAATCAATCACCAATGGCCAATGATTTAATCAACTCTGTCCAAGTAATGAAGCCTCCATAAAACCCAAAAAAGGGTAGGTTTCAGAGAGCTTCCAGGTTGCTGACCCAGAACACGAACATGTGTCCCCGTAGTGAGTCCCAGACTCCACAGGGACAGAAGCTCCTTCATTTGGGATTTCACCCTTTGCATCTCTGCCTCCGGCTGTTGATTTGTCTCCTTTAACTTCCTTTGTAATAAACTAGGAGTCTAGCAAGTACACTGCTTTCTGAGTTCTGTGAGCCACTCTAGCAAATTAATCAGACCCAAGGAAATGGTCATGGGAACCTCTGATTTATGGCTGGTCAGTCCGAAGTGCAGGTAACGACCTGGATTTGTGACTGATATCTAAAGTGGAGTGTCATCTTGTGGGACTGAGCCCTTAGCCTGTGGAATCTGATGCTATCTACCTATTGATAGTGTCAGAATTGACTTGAATTGTGGTATATCCAGCTGGTGTTGGAGAATTGTATGGGGGGAAACCCCCACACACTGGAATTGCTGGCCAGAATCTTAGCCATTAACCTCTTTCTAAGAAAATTTACTATGTTCACTTAGAATTCACAATTTCAACAACCAAACTGTGACAATTCTTTTCTCTCCCCAGCAAGAGCCAATGTCATGTGTCTTGCCTGCAGTATATTCTATAAATCAGGAAGGAAGGGGAGAGGAGAGGAAGGGTAGGGGGGTGTGGCTGAATGATCGTCGCTCAGCAAATCACTATCAGTTCCTTCAGAGCAGTATTTCATTATGGATTATTTGCTTAAATTGCTGCAATGTTTAACTATCTTCAATATTCATTGCATGTGATCTTCCTATCAGGTTCTCCTGATTCACTTAATAAATATGCATTGAATGCCTACTTTGTGTCAGGTCCTGTGCTAAGCTCTGGGTATGCGATGGCAGGGCCTTACCTTGCAGTTTGTACGTTTTGGTGGGAGATACAGAGCTATTAATCCTGGAATTAAACAATTGTATTTAAACTTGCATTATCATGCTAAGAACAGTATGGTACACCAAAACAACAATGAAAGAAACAGGATTTTTATACTATACCAATTCATATCCATAATAGAACACATTTTAAAGCATTAGGTCTTGTGTGGATTTTGGTATCCATGTGATTACTCTGAGAGTTTTTTCCCTAAATTATTTTATTGCAAAAGGAAGTTGACATAACAGGGAAAATTCAACAGCTTTAGAAGCAGCATAGGAAAATAACAATTAGTAAAACAGCCTCTGCCCAAGATTTCAGATCCATTAAGTAGTGATGTGTGGCACATTCTAATTAACATCCTAAAACTAAACCTTCTAATCAGGTATTGAAGAACAGGAAATGTTAAATGCTGCCAGGTAGTTTATTGTGCACACAGAGCAATTATAGAGATGTCTCTTTTTTTTAACCTACAATCTTGTTTTGTGTAAAGCATTTACATCTGCTACCAAAGAGGCCTTTGTCTAAATCCGTTCGGTTAGCCCCAGGCAGCATGGAAAATCATTTTTGTTGGGACGTCTTCTCTTTCTCTCTGTATGTCACAAAACAAAAAGGCAAGGGAGTTGATATTTGGACAATGTCAAATTTATGCATACAAATTATTGGTTCGACCTCCTGCCATTCCAGGAGAAAAGCAATTGTTGTTGTTTCAAAGCCCAAACTAAATCATTAGGACATTTCATACTAAAAAAAAAAAAATAATAAGGTAACAGGCAAGAGTTTGTGTTTTCATTAAGAATCCATTCTTATTCTTTTCTTAGATTCCTAGAGAATTAAGGCCAAATTCTTCTCTAGTTACAACCCCCAACCTGCCACCTCCAGGAGCCCTTGCCACCTTGTCCACAAGCACAAGCATGCTCACTGACTCCTAGTGAGAGAGTAAGAGGAAAAGGAGAAAACCCTGGCATCCTTACTAAAGAGTGTCTCAGCAACTTTGCTCCATACGGATCCTAAATAGGTAACTGAAGAATTCTATAGCATCTCCTTTCTGTAGACCCTACCCTCTCTCAAAACTTACCTCAAATTCTACCTCCTACAAGGAACATTTCCTCATCACCCCAACCAGCTCATTGACTTGTCTTCTGAAAGATTGTATCATTATTATTTATACCTCTTTTATGCATATGTGTTGCCTGTGCTTTCTTTGAAATATATATATCATATATATATTAAAAGGCAAAACTCATGATCCATAGCCTAGCTAGACTATAAGCTCATCAAAGTCAAGAGTCATATCTTTGAAGTTTCTCCGACAGCTAACAGAACATGGCCTTGGACATGGCAAGTGTTTAGAAAGTTGTGTTTATTAATTACAAGGAAAAGAAGGAGGAAGCAGTAGATGGGAGAAGAGGAGGAAAAAGAAGAGAAGATAGAGAAAGAAGGAAAGGAACAAAAGCAGGGAAGAGGCTGATACGTTGATAGACATACATATAATCTGCTTAGCTTAGGCCTCCAACACCTCTTAAGGAGCCACAGTGTGTCAGCTGTCTCATGCAGCCTTCCTTCCTCTGTCTGTAAACGGGGATAATGATATTATCTATACCAGATTCCTATAAGGACTACATCAGTCTGAAATCGCAGTGCCCACCACGTCACCTTCAAGGAATATTAGGGGTTTTTATTATTTTAATTTAATTCTTTATAAACATGATATTAATTATGAGTTAAATCTGTCTGTATTTTAAACATCTGTGTGAAACACTTATCAAAAAACTGTAGGGCCGGAAAGAAGTTGACAAATGAGACTAAGGTAGAACATTATTCCATTATCTCAAGGAGAGACAATGTATTTAAACACAGGGAGCAGAATATTCTGACCAAAAATGGTTGGTTTATTATTACTACTATTTAATGCTAGGTGGGCAGGAATCAGCTGGAACGAGGAGATTGTGCAGGAGTCACTTTTAGGGCCACTGGCTGATGCCATGTTACTATGGAAACATGAAAACCAGGTGGATAGAATTGTTTTCGTGCGGCAGCAGCATTAAATATGTAAATGAGTTTCCACAAGGGTTGTGGAGGAACACCTCTAGGCACCGCTGCTGGCAAATGGGACGAGCAGAACAAAGAGAATTTGCACCTGGTTTTTATGTTGGGCATCTCTATAGTAACCACATGGCACAATCAAATGAGGACAATTAAAGGAGGGTTTATTTACAAAGGAACTACATATTTTGAAGGTGTGGGCAAGCAACTCTGGGCTAGGGACAGGGAGCAATTGCCACGTGGGCCTGAAGAAACCGGAAAGAATTGGAAGGAACTAGAGGGAAAGAATCACGTAGAGAAACCACAAGAGAAACGGTTACTTTCATTTGAGGGGATAGCCAGACCCAGGCAAACTTTAGAAAGCGGGCCAGGTAAAGAATGCCGTGAGCTCACTCTCTTCCCTCACTCTCATCTCTTGCTGAGGCTCCACGATTGGCTTACACGACACCTTCAGAAATCAGGGGGCGAAGAAGATTCGTTGATGTATTCCATGTGGGCCAGACTTCCTGGCACAAAGAACAGGGCAAAGAAGATTAGGGAGCAGATGATGGGAGATACTCAAAATGTGGTGCCAGGATAGGTGCTCTCCTTCGTCATACATGCCTGTAACCAAACAAAACGGAGGTTTGAATGCCTGCCACCACAAAAGCCAAACTCACGAGGCAGGAGCTGGTACAAAAAGAGGTTTTATTTAGGTGCCCCACAACCTGGGAGAATGGTGGAGCTCCGTCTCAAAGACCATCCCTATCTCCCTGCTCAAGCCTGAGGTTCTTACAGGGAGAGGGAGAGGAAGGCTTTTTCTCCTATCCAATCATCTTTCAAGCTCTTGGCTTCCTTGGGCCCTATCCATTCACAGTTCTAGCTTGCGGCGCTCAGTGTAAGAACCTGCCCCGGCCGCCATCTAGGCCGCTGTTGGAGACTCTCCAGCGCCCCCCACGGACTGTCCACGGTAACATGCCTTTATTAAATTTGCGAAAACGCCCAACAACTATCCCGGCCCACCTCCGGTGCTCCTCCCTCAGGCCTTGATCCTGGCAAGTGCTCTGTCTCACCTGCCTCCAACCAAACTGTGCTTCACAACAACTCCACATTCAACTCCGTCTCTTCTACTCAGTTTCTGTAACCCGTCTCCTGACAGCCTTCGCTGAACATCCCTGGACTGGATCACTTCTCCTTCCTGTGCCCCGCAGATCTGGAATGTAGTTAAGAGAAGGGAGCAGAAAAGGATACAGGGCAAAACTCTGGAGTCGGATTACCAAGTTATGAAACCTATCTTTGACCACTTCTTAGCTAGAGAAACTTAGGTAAGTTTCCTCATCTGTAAAAATAGAGATACTAATAGTACCTACCTCACCTGGTTGTAAAAGGAACAGAGTTTTGACCTGGCCTAAAGTAAAAAATTAATAAATATTGGTTACTAATACTACTACAACTACTCTTCCACAGCCGTGGCCACCATTAGCATTCCTATTCCATTTCCCCTGCTTCATTGTATCTTTAGATTTGGTGAGAGCTTTGAGGGCAGGGGCATGCCTTACGCATCTTTTAAATAGCATTTGCTTTCTCTTTACTCCCCTCCTCGGTGTGGTCTCTCCTGAGACTACAAGATTCTCAGTCTGGTGGAGTTAATTTCCACGACGGCTGTGCTATTTTAATAAGGGCATGCAGCTATGATGAAACCTACATTCTGCCCTGTTCTATCTCTGGTTCCTCAGTGTGTTTGTTTGTTAAAAGCTACCACCTGAGGATGATGACAGCGCTGAGAGCAGTGGTTTTCCAGCCCTGCTTGCATATTCAGATCACCTGGGAGCTTTTTAAATGCTGATGCCCCAGCCTCACCAGAGCTCCCCAGGAATGGTCAGTGTGCAGCCAAGGATGGGAACTACTGGAGGAAGAGGGCAGGGATACTTAGACTGGAAGGGGATCCTGGATATGTGTCTGCAAAAGACATGGCGGTCACCATGGTGACCGTAGGTCATGATTACTCCTAGTGGGAGGCCTGTCCCCATTTTTCGGCATCAGTTTGCAATTGCACAAACACATTTCACCCCCACTGGCAGCCACATCTCCCATGTCATGCTGTTTTTATTTTTCTTATGTTGATGATTCACCCAGTTTGGGCTTCTAATACTTTTAGAAACATCTCAAATATCAAAATAGGTTTTATTCATTTTTTCAGGTGCACAATTCTGATGCTGACTTAGTAGATACTCCACCATCAAGGAGGTGGAACATAACCCCTCATTCCTCAAGTGTGGGCTGCCCACAGTAATTTACTTGCAAAGAATATATAGTGCGGAAAGGAGGGGAGGTGGATAACTTAATGGTAGAGAAACCTGATAAATCCTGCCTTAGTCATGTGATCCAAAATAACATTGTCTGTGATAAGTCATGTGGGTAGTTTGTACCTTTGATGTGATACAAGAATGTCACTGTGGTCTTCCTCCCCAAACCCATAACCCTAGTCTGATCATGAGAAAAATATTAGGCAAGCCCCAACTAAGAGACCTTCGAAAAATCAGTGCTCAGAACAAAGAAGGGCCGAGAAACTATCACAGCTAAGAGGAGCCCAAGGAGACATGACCACTGAATGTAACATGGTGTCCAGGATGGGGTGGTTGAACAGAGAAAGGACATAAGGTGAAATCTAAGGAAATCCGTGTAGGCTGGAGTAAGCTGATCACGTGTCAATATAGATCCATTCATTGTGACAGTTGTACTATACTAATGCATGATGCTAACATTGGGGAAACTGACGGTGCAGTGAATGTGTGAATGGGACCCCCATCTTTGTAGTAGTTTGTAAATATAAAATTTCTACAATGAAAAGTTAATTGAAAAAAGCCTGGTGTTGTTTTAGTACGTTGAGGAATGGTAAAATTTCTAAGTGACAGGTGTTTCTGCTTAACTTTAGTTTCAAACCAATGCTGTTATCCAGTAGTTTCAAACAACGTCAAACTTGAGAGTGTATTAAAGTTAGCTGGCGAACTTGTTAAACAGATTGTGGGGCCCACCATACCCACAGCAGTCCTGACTCATAGGCTTGGGGCGGGGCTTGAGGATTTGCATTCCTAACAAGCTCCCAGGTGATGCTTATGGTGCTGGTCCATGGGCCAAACCCATAGCTACATAAAGTCAGTCCCAGAATTCAGACGCAAGCTTTCGCTCATCAGCCTTTATCAGCCAACAAGGTAAGGTGGCTTTTTTGGAATATAAGTCTTTCTATGCTGCTCAGAGAGTTGATGCTATAATAATTTTAGCATAATTTTAGTTGATTTTGTTTTATTTTATTACCCTGCCCCTATGTTTGGTAATCAGCAAATGTTATTCATGTCTAGTTTGGTTTTTGGAAGAATTATTTACAACAGACAAAAGAGAATTTCCAAGTCAAGTGCCACTTTATCTGTCTTCAAAAGTGCCACAAAAATCATTAAGAGAATTTGAAGTTTGTCTTGGAATTTCTTACCTGAAAGTATGTGCCTTTAAACAAAGAAAGATGGGAGGAAGTCCATGTCCAGATGTTTTTGTTTGCGATTTTTGTCTCCAGGGGTGAATTCAGAAAAAGCTGTGTGGGGGGGGGCTTATCAGTTTGACAGATGTTGGAGGGTTCAGGGCAAAGGCCTGGATTTATCTCGGTGATTTGGCTGTGTGTGTGTGTGTGTGTGTGTGTGTGTGTTGGGGGGACCTGCAAAGAGAGCTTAAGAGAGCAAGCAGAAAGCTACTGATGTCTAGACTTGAAGCATCTTCCAGATCTTCAAAGATTTGGCAGAAAATAATATCATCCATATCATTTCTTTAAACAGATTAAGCACTTGTGGGGATGTAGTTTAAAAAAGGAAATTTATGTTAGATGGAAAAAAAATAAACCTGGGCTTATCACATTTCAAAATAAGCTGGGTTTAGTGAGGATAGATCAGTGGAAACCTTTGACAGGTCTGTGAGATCTTTCTGTGCACAGTATCGTCCCATTTTAGATCTTTATGAAAATGTTTTGAAATTTAGTGACTTTAGTAATTATAGGGTAGAACCTAGTATGTCACTATTTGTTATTACAATAATGTAGATTCTCTATTTTTTAAAAAAAATTTAAGCCCACAGGCAGGTGCTCTCCTCCCTCTCAGAAATCGGGGTAGTAAAGAGCTCTCCCACCTTGTTTGCTTGGTTCTAGGACTTGTTGTCAATTTCTGCAATAATTACCTGCATTGGAACTTGTTGCTTTAGACTGCAGCCTGCCGTTACTAGTCAGGCCCTGGGAAACTTGGACCCTGACCCATCTTTCAGCGGGACCTGTGGTTCACTCCGCCCGAGCTGGAGCAGTTGCTTCCAGTGTGAGGAGGGAGTAGCTGTAGCCACCCTGAGTGAGTGTAACCACTGAGCTGGTTCACCTACGAGATCAGAGAGGTGCCGAGAAGGAAGGAAATAGCAGTAGGAAAAAATAGCAGCTGTCAACAGAGGGACTGACAGGATTGTCGCAAGTCCTCCCCCAGCCCTTCCTACCTGAGTTCACCTAATAGTAATACAGAAAACAATGGAGAAATACGCCCCATCTTTCAGAAGAGTTGCTCCTTCGTACTGAACATTTTCGTCATCTGAGCTTCCGGAGTTCAACTCTCCTGTTTTTAGGCCTCTTGCCCCTAAATTAGGAGGCTATTAGGATTACATAATGGTATGCATTTAGCAACTTTTTTTTCTCCTCTTTTACATTGTTGCTATGATTAATGACTCAGATTTAGTTTTTATGAAGTATTTCACTTTGGTCCCTTCTGCTTTCTATTGTCCTTCTTCATGTACAAGTGTGCGTGCCTCCCACCCTTCGCGCTGTCTGCAGCCCGCACCCCTCCCAGCGCCCCCCACCCCCGTCCGTTTTCTCTGACCTTAGTCATTGCAAATGCATCATCACATTCCTGACCAGGGACTGGCTAACTCCTGTATACCCCACCTTTTCCCTGCTTCTCGTTGTTGCTCTTCCTAATTTTAAGTTTTTAAAATTATGGTTCACATTCACTGTTATATTGTATTAGTTTCAGGTGTGCAGCACAGTGGTCAGGCAATCATATACTTTACAGAGTGTTGCCCCGGTGTTTCCAATATTCAACTGACGCCACACAATTACAATATTGTTGACTATATTTCCTACGCTCTACTTTATTTCCCCATGACTGTTTTGAGTAGTTTTTATGATAGCATTAGAGTTACTGACTTTACATGGAATAATATAGTCAGATATCCCATTTTTCTTTTCCATTAGCAACTAAATCTAGCTACTGCTTACAAGTGAAGAACAGTTTTATACTTTTTTTTTTTTTTTTTTTTTTTTTTTTTTTTTTTTTTTTTTAGCTTGCACTCATTTCCCTGGAGATAGGACTACAGCACTGGTAAATGCCATGTCTCAGGAACCAGGAGTGAAAACATGAGAAATTTCTTTGCAGACCTATTAAGTGAGCAGCACGTACAACAGAAGCATCCTGATATTAGAGGGAGAATTTGGGCTTCAACTCAGAAAAACAGGTTTCTAATCCTGGTCTTTCCATTTATTAGCTATGTAAGGTTAGGTGTATATCCAAACCTTTCAGAAACTTCATGTGGGTTTGTTTTTTTAATTAAAAAAGGAAAATGGTTAATGCCCTGCTTTCCTCCTAAGGTTATCATAAGAGTTTATTTGTGAAAACAGCTTGCAAACTACAAATGCTTTTACCAGATGCAAACTTTATTCTTTTTCAACCAAGAGCTAGCATGTATTTGTGTGTGTGTGTGTGTGTGTGTGTGTGTGTGTGTGTGTGTGTTGCCTGTTTTCTGCACCGTATGATGCCAGGACACCGGCTGGGTCTCTGCGGTGCATATACTGCGGCTTCTTCCTTCTCCAGAGGAGACTCAGAGGTCGCTGGCCAGGGTCTAGATTAGCACGTAGGTTTTGGGGCCAGACACACCTGGGCTTGAATCCCAACTTGCCACAGCTGTGTGATCGTGGGCACGTGCCCCAATTTCTCTAAATTGAAATTTTCTCATCTGTAAAACTGGGGCAATTATCCTTGCACGTCAGTGTCAAGGACAGACACTATCTTGAGAGATAGTGTCCAACTCCTAGTAAGTGTTGCCTTGTTTCGTATATTGCAACAACAAGGCAAATGATAGTAATGAGATTGAGAAGGCAGGAAGCACTGATTGCTGCAAACCTTGTTTAATTAATAAGAAAAATGTATATCTTAAGCCCCAACGTTTAGATTTCCAATCCCTTTTTCTGGGTTTACTGTTCATCAGGGATCCCTGGACCCACTCAGAGGGGCATTTGGAGGCCTTAAAGTCCCAGGGCCCCCTACCCCGATGACAGGAGGGTAGAAGGTGTGGTGTGGTGGCATTGAACTGTTCCGGGGTTGTGAGCTGCAATTTTCAACCTCCTCACTGCAGCGAGAACTCTGAAAGCTTCCCTGATGCCTAGGGCTGCCGTTACCATAGAGAGCTCTAACCCCACTTTGTAACAGTGGAGTTGAGATGTGAATTATTATCCAGTGAAACAAAGGGATGGTTTGAGGTGACAACCGATAAAGAGCAGCGTAGAGCACAGCTCTTCTTAATACAGCAGGGGTGAAGGCCGAATGACGGAAATCCTCTCAGGGAGAGACTGACAGTGCCACATAAGCCTCTTTGACAGCCTTGCTCTGTCAGTTTTAGGCAAATTAGCAAGTTCAAATGGGTGGCAACTATTCCTGTCTTTCCAGCTGTGGTGATTCTGGGGCTCAGTGTGATACTTTTAACTGCTTCCCTGATCGAGATGCCTGAAAGCCTCGACCATCCCTCCAGAGTATGGTTAAAAGGGGTTGGAAGACTGGGGCCTGCCAATCTTCCCCTCCTAGGCTCTGTTTGACTGGCATGTGCCACTCTGCCTCGGTGCGTGGGAAGCCCAGAACTCGCTGCTGGTCCTTACAACAAGTGTGAAGAGCCCTAGTAATTTTTCAAAAGAAGCCATTTTCCAGATGAGAGAGCCTGCTGCTTGCTCTTACTTCTCAAACTTCTTTGTGGTCCTGGAACACTCAGTGTCCAATGTCTTCTGAAGCCTTTGAGTTACTGTTGGGGAAATAGTATCCTATGTTTCCTATGCCTTGGGTGACTCTGCATCCGAGACTATGGGAAATACAGAGGATTATATTTCTTTATGTCTTCCTTGGCTCTCATTGCTGGTAACTTGATGGCTGAGAAATATTTATTAGTTTATTCGTTGACTTCTCATTCCTTCTTTGGGTTGCATCCAGTGCTTGGGTTTGTGCGGATGACACTCGTGTGTTGCGGAATGAGACTTAGGTAGGAGTCGGGACAAGAAGAAACCCCTTTTCTGGACTTTATAATAGCAAATCCCTGTCAGTACACTGAAATAAATAATAGCTTGATCTTCTTTGCCTTTGGGTTAAACAATGTTTGAGAACTAGCCAAGTGCCAGGCTGATCAATGCTTTTATAGATGTTTTTTTTTTTTTTTTTTTTCTCCACTTGAGTTCCAGAACTGTTTAATAACTCCATTAAGAATCAAAACTGCTTTTCTGACTGGTGTGGCTCAGTTGGTTGGATGTTGTCCTGCAAAGCAAAAGGTCGCTAGATTGATTCCCAGTTGGGGTACACACCTGGGTTGTAGTTCCCGGCCAGGGCACGTTCAAGAAATCCATGTCCCTCTCACATCAGTATTTCTCTTACTCTTTCTCCCTCCTTTCCCCTCTCTATAAAAATAAATAAAATCTTAAAAAAAAAGAATCCAAACTGCTGCTCTGAGGGTTTTCGGCCCTAGCTGGCCCCATAGTGACTGTTCTCAGATACCTCCGTGCCCTTCTGTCCTCTATCTGCATTTCTTAACAGATACCCTAGCTTCCTACTTTACTAAAAAGTCAAAGACTAATTTCTTTTAGTTTTATCTAGTACTATCATACATGGCATGCTTATTCTTCTTCGATGGTTCTCTAAATCAGCCAGTGGTGGCCCATGGGCCAGACAACCTGGCCTGCCACCCATTTTTGTAAATAGTTGTATTGGAACATGGCCATGTTTGATCATTTCTGTATTGTCTGTTTCTGTGTTTGCAACACAGTGGTAGAGGTGAAGCAATGGACAGAGAACATGTAGCCTGCAAAGCGTGGCGTACTTACCATCCGGCCCTTGACAGAGAAAGTTTGCCAGCCTGGGCTCTGAGGAAACAGCCATGATCTTTCTGACAGGAACCCCCAACCCAGTCCAGGAATCTCATCTCCTCCTAACTCCTGTGTCATGTCTCCATCCATCCCCTCTCCCTCACATCTTTAATTTCTCCTTTTCTAGTCAATTCTTCTTCAAGGGTTCAACTTCGGTTGCTTTAATTCTAGACAGTTCAGCACCTCACAGTGACATAAAAATCACTAGAGGAACCGTGTCTGTAGGATAAAGACTGAATCGGGGCTGTCCCTGAGAGCCCATGCTCTGCAGGGCACCTCCAGGCCAGGCGTCTGGCCCTCAGGCTGAGGTGCCCACGATGTTCCCACCCTCAAGCCAACTCCTCCATGTTTTCAGGTAGGACTGTCACCTGAAATAGCCTCTTCCCATTCATGTGTTTGCTGCTGTACCCTACATCTCTTTCAAAATTGAGCTGAAATAACATTTTGCACACATAATATGTCCTCTCCCCAAACCTAATCTCTCATCTAACACAACCACCTGCAAGCATTTGGGTAACTCCGATGTTTTTCCCATTCTACTTTGTATGTCAGTGCTTTGTCCATTGTCTCCTCCCTCTCCTTGCTACAGCTGTGGCAGAATCTTGGCCCGGGCTAGCTTTGATTTCCCCCCCCCCCAATTCCTACTGCTCTTTAGATCCTACCTAGATCTGTTGTGCTGGTTTAGTTTTCCCTCAGCAAGAATATGAAACCTTTGGTTTCGATCTGGGGCTTTCTAAGCCACTTTTTTTTTTTTCTGAAAATATGTGTGGAAACCTGAAGAATAGATGTCATGCATACTTCAGGTTTTGCTTTTTGATTATTTCAGTATCCATTTATAGTATTTCAAAAATATGATAGCCCTGCTTGATTTTTTTTTCTGTAAGTGAATCTGATAGTCTATAAATTTGTGTCTTGCATGTAAATGCCAAGACTTTATATACAACAGATTTTTTTTTTTTTTTTTACAACTGTGGTACTTTAAGACTGTATTTGCATGATAATGTCTGTGGGATTTCATTTATCCTTCCTGGTGAGTGCATCAGTTTCAGTTTCGAATTGATAATGAGCACTGCCTCTTCAAGGGAATTAGCTGAAGAAAATATCAATGTAAGTCAAGATTGAGGATTTTTTAAAAATCATTTCAGAAAGGTGGTTTTAAATGCCCTTTAGAGGTTCTTCGTGAAGGCATACTTTGTATGAGAGTTAGCTTGTCAGCTTCAATCTTTCCTTCTATCTGCCACCCTTGCTATTGGGTTAAGTAACCTAAATCTTCTTGATGGCTGGGCTTCAACTTAGCAGGTGCACGCTGGCACTTGGGAAGCCAGCGAGAGCTCCGGGTCTCATGGAGCTCAGCATCCTTCTGTTCTGAGGCCACAGTGGCATCATGACCCTGGACAGCGGCCTGGGCATGTGGGCAGTCTGCAACAAGGGAAACTGGTCAGCACAGTGAGTGGGTCTCCACAAATGGTATTTTTAGGGGACAAAAGCCCCACGAAGGACATATTTATCACTGCAAATGTTATTAAGGAAGATGGAAGACAAATATCCTGGTATCTTAAGAGAAATATTTGTCAAATTCTACCTTAGTGTCAGTTTGTGTTTTGGGGTAGTTCTTGAACTACCAATTTGAGTCTACTGTCGTGTAAGCATGGTTAAATCAGTCGAGATGACTCAGACAAGAGAACAATGGAGGCACTAGGGCCCAAAGTGACACTTAAAAAAACCAACCCTTATACGCACCTATTCAAGGAAGCAGGGCTCTAACTAGTACCTGGCATCAAATCGTAGTTTTCAGCTAGAAGTAACCAAACAGATCAATGTTCCGTATAAACTCAAAAGGATGAGTTGCTTGATACCAAGTCACAGAGGTAGAAATGACCCAGGACTTAACCCCACACCTGTTAACTCCGGTCCAGCACTCTGTCATTATGCCATACAACCTTCCCCCACCATCTGACTTTCTCTCTGTGCTCCGTTAAAATGAGTTCTGATCCGCTCATTGAAAGTGTGACTCTATCATGTTTCCCTGGAATTTTCCTTTAAATATATATTTTTTATATAGCACACTGGGATCATCATCCTTCTCGGGTATTTACGCCCTCAATCCAAAATAGCTGACATTTACTGAATGCTGGCTGTGAGGCAGGAGGCCCTGTTCCAGGAGCTTATTTGGACAAACTCATTTAATCTTCACAGAAGCCAGTGCCACAGGCACTGGTGTTATCTCTGTTTTCTAAGAAGGTTTGGCAAACTCCAGCAATCTGACCAAATCCATGCTCTGAATGCTTCTGTACTGCCCATCATATGAAACTGTAGCATGCACCTACCTCCTCGGGAGCCCCCAGAACTGTATGGGCTGAGCCTGCCTGAGGTATGGCCATGCACTAAGCCCTTCCTACTTTTCAAGGGCCATTGAAAGGGTTGCTCTGAGTCTGTCACCTCCTCGATTACACGTGGAAACTGAGATTTTCCCAAAGCACAGTTACTAAGAGGTCACCAGACTAGAACTCCTTCCCCTTTAAGAAGGATCTCTTTGCCTGTTGATTCAAAGTGACGTGAACGTGTGTGGTTTGGTCAGCTGTCCTCTACACCCTGTGCTGCTGTAAGTGAGCCTGAAACACAGATAGCGGTGTCTTTGTGCGAAAGCTTAGTCATGCGTAGTACGAAAAAGTGGAAGACGACTTAGGAATCTAAAGAATGTCTTTCCAGCCTGTCCCTGTATTGAACTCTGGGGAGAATTTACCTGCTTTACAATTATTTCTATCTAGATTTTCTAGAAGTAAATGAATTTTTCCAAAGAATTCTAAAATTACTTCAAATGGTGCCTTGCTTGGACACTCTAGAAGGTTTTTTATTTTATTTTTTATTTTGGATTTTTTTTTTTCACTTGTGGTAGACTCTTAGCAGGAGGAAGGCCTCAGGGCAGAGGGAGCAGATGGCCACATGGGTGTTTGCTCGGGAAGGCAGAGTCTGTAAGCCAAGGGGATCCAGGGGTGGGAAAGGCAGAGGTAGACCTGGCAGTGGCGGCTGCCCACCTCAGGTGGGTGGGATAGAGCCACCGAAGGCTTCCCGCTGAGTGGTAGGCTGTCATGGGGCTGAACCCCTGAGCTCAGGAGGATCGGATAGAGTGCATTGTAACTTGGGTTCACACTGCCAGTCCTGAGTTTCACAGAAGTTGATAGATGTTTTAATTTCCTCCAAATCACATCTGTTTATTAATTCCTAAATCAAACTCCAATTTGTGTGTTTTTGTTTCTAGGCTGACAATGTATGCTTTGAGACCAATTCAAGTAAATTATCTTGTATCACCCCCATCCCTGGAAAATTAATAGGATCTCATGTGGATAAATGTTTTGCCTCCATTCCATTTAGTCTTAAACCTATTTGTTGGTGTTCATATGTAGCCAACTCTTCATAGAAACTCCCAATCAGTCCACAGACTCTCGCAGGGGTGTCCAGCCTGCAGCCTGCAGGCCACATGCAGCCCAGGATGGCTGTGAATGCGGCACAACACAAAATCATTCACTTAAAACATTATGAGATATTTTTGTGATTATATGTCACAGTGTATTCAATGTGTAGCCCAAAACAACTGTTCTTCCAGCATGGCGCCAAAAGGTTGGACACTCTTGCTTAAGTGCTTCCTCTTCCTCCCTCCTCCCATAAATGTAGAATTGGTCAGAGGAAAATTCAACAACAGGAGGGGACTGAAGGATCCCAAGAGATGCTTTCCCTGATCTGGGGACAATTTCAGAGATCACCCTCTGACATCAAAGTCTGCGAGGGCCGTTATGAAACGGTTTAGATTAGTGGTCAGGAGAAGTAGCCTACCCTGGGGCAAGGTTAATGACTACATTCCTGATGCTATTAACAATACTTCTCAAATTTATCAAGACACTAAACTACTTTCCAAATCCTACCTATACATGCATATTTGGAGAGAAGGGAATGGGGGGAGGGATGGAGGGAAGGAAGGAAGGAAGGAAGGAAGGAAGGAAATAAATCTCTTTCCTTAGCAGTTAGAATAACACCCTCCTTTCTAGAAAAGACCCACCTTTTTATTGTTTTTATAAACTCACTTCTGCCTGGGGCTGAGCCTTCAAGGGCCTATGTACTGTGCTGGTGCTCAGATTAAGAGAGTCCCAGGGAGCTGCACTGCTTTGAGAAGGGAGCTGGTAGATTAAGAAGACTGGTCTCTAAGGTGAGGTGGTGGTGGAAGGAGAAGGAGAGGTGAAAGCCCCAGGGTGGTGCAGAGAGAAGGAACTGGGCAAGGATAAGTGCCCAAAGGGGATTTGGCAATTACTTTTTGTAAGGGAAAATTTCAAGTATGTATGAAAGAATAGCTAATGTGCCTTCATGTAATCATCACCTGGATGCAACAGTTACCAATACATGGTCCATCTAAACTCTAGCTTTCCCATTTTCCCTCTTCCCCTACTTTTTATACATAAATATTGCAGTATATATTTCTAAAACATAAGACTTTTTTGACAAAAAAAATCCCAGTATTACAATCAATGAAGAAAACTCCTAGCAATTCCTTAGTATTATCCAATAAAAATATTCACATTAGCTCATGAATGTAACTATTTATTGTATAACATAAAGTGCACAAATCAAAATTTACAGCTTGATGAATTCTCACAATTGAATGTGTCTGTGTCCTAGGACCTTGGTGGAATATCACCAGTACCTGGGCCCCACTGCCCGCTCCAGTGACTGTCCCACCAAAGGTAAGCACCATCCTGATTTTGATTTTTATATGAGTGAAATCATATACTATGCTCTCTCTGTGTTTGGCTCAACATAATAAGATGACATTTTTAAAAATGTATTTGAGAAAACTTTGGTGTGCGCTTTGAGGAGAAAATGTATTTGGCTTTTGTTGGATAGAATTTCTATAAATGTCTGTTAGGTCTATTTGGTTTAATGTATGATTCAAGTCCATTCACGTGCTGGTTTTCTGTCTGGATGATCTATCCATTGTTGAAAGTGGGGTGTTGAAGTCCCTTAGTGTTGTACTGTGGCGGTGTTGTTCATTACTCCCTTCAGATCTGTTAGTATTTGCTTAATATATTTAGGTGCTTCAGTGATGGGTGTGGTTATATTTATGATGTTATATCTTCTTGATGAATTGACTCCTTCGGCATTTACAATGACATCTTTTGTCTATTGCTACCATTTTAGGCTTGAAGCTTATTTTGTATGATGTAAGTATAGCTTCCTCTGCTTTTGGTTTCCGCTTCAGTGGACTGTCTTTTTCCATAATTTCACTCTGAGCCTATGTGAGTCTCAGAGGTGCAGTGAGTCTGTGAGGGCAGCATGTAGTTGCGTCCTGTTGACTTAGCCATCCAGCCACTCGGTGTCTTTTGATGGTGAATTTAATGCCTTTCCATTTAGAGTTATTGATGCATAAGGACTTACTAACACCATCTTACTTTTTTCTGGTTGGTTTGTATTTCATTGTTTCTTTTTCTTTCCTTTTCTGCCTACCTTTGTAAGTCAATTTTTCAGGGTAGTGTGCTATGTTTCCCCTTTCTTTATCTTTTGTGCATCTGCTCTAGGTTTTTGCTTTGTGCTCGCAATGAAGCTAATATAAACCATCTCAAAGTATAGTTGAAATAAGATCTAGGCATTGCAGTTGATTGATATACCACTTAAATTGTTTTTCATTTGTTTCTTCTTTTTTTCTTAAATTTTCCATTTGTTTGTTGAAAATGAGACATCTGTCTCCTATAATTTTTTTTACATGCTGGAATTTTAGTTCCTCCCTGGTGTTGAATATATTTACTTGGGGGAGCTTAGAGAGGAAGATGCAAACAGAGCTGATATCTGGGATACAAGTATATATCAGGAAGAAATGATTGAAGATGCATATCAAAATGGTAATGGTAGTGATACATTAAAGTGATTATGGGTATGTCATCAAGAGTGTTCTTTAATGTGGTTATGTTTTATAGTAGAAACATTAAAAATCCAATACAATTTGTCATGCTTAAGAAGCTTCTCTGGCTTGCTTCTCCCTGGCAGTCCTATCCCAGGGTGGATGAAAGGGCACAGGCACGAGGGGCACCCGTTTGCCCATCAGACCATCCAACTCACAGTCGCTGTGTTTCCACTGTGGCCTTCCTGGTCTTCATGTGGTTTCTCAAGTTGGCTCTCTAGTGGGGAGAGGACATAGCGCCCTTAATCCACTTGACTGATTCTTTCGAGCATTCTGTGATATGTTTGTTAGTTTGCCTTAGTGGAATGTATGACTGATTTCCTAGGATCTGACATCCTTGGGTGAATGGATAAAATTAATTTTATCAACCTATGCTACTGAGCCCCAAACTCTGAGTTAGGGGTTCTACAGCCAAGTGCCAAAAGGCTAGGAGTTCTCTTCCAAAAGAAATCTCTGATCTAAATAAGGTGCTTGTCTAAGTAAGGAAGCTTAATAATAAATGCTTAGTTTTGTTTACCATGGGTTTTTTCCCCCACAGTAAATAGGGCATCATTGTTTTGAAACAAATCAGGTATTCTGAAGGTACGAGTCCTTACATAGGATAGCTTGGGGGTCAATGCATGGATATATACCACAACTGATAAGCAACTTGTAAAAACTTTATTTGCATATATGTTTTTTAGGGTGAAAGCATAGATTGCCTCAGATTTTCAAGACAGCCCAAAATTGAAAAAGATTAGTAACAGAAATTTCAGATGTTCTTGGATCAATGCTATATAAAATGAGGTTTGGAAGGTGGAGAGGTGGCCACCCTGGAAAATGTGGTGAGAATCAATGTATCTATACCCATATTCACCCCGAATCAAAGTCTATGAGGACATTAGGTTTAGAGCTTGTTCGAGAAGTTCTGCATGCAGAGGTAGACTGTGACTTGCCCTGCGGGGCATCACTAACAGGAATCAGTCGATGAAGTCCTGCTCCTACATGAGCGCCAGCCCCCCAGATCCATCCCTCCAGCTTTCATCCCAATGGTCTCTCATGGCCATGCTTTAAGTTCATGGGCATTTCTGTCTCATCTGTTTTTATGTGAAAGCAGTCTGCATTCCTCTTGGGGACACCATTCATTGTCTCCCTACCACAGGGAAATAATAAAAAAGAGATAAAGAGGGTTCTACCAAAGGTAATGATTTTGTGATCAAGGTGAATCTTGTGATGAAGAGAAAATTGTTTTGGAATGAGAAGGCAGGATAGTAAAGGTTTATTTAACTTTCTGCCCTTAGCTAGCAAGTTTAGATTTAGGTTTTTACTGTATGTGCTTGTAATGTGGTTTAAAGTCCTATGAAGTTCCTGGACATTAGCCATGTTACAAAACAGGTATAAAATGACCAACCTTGGACTGAGTGTAATCCACAGGCTTGGGAAGTAGGAGTGAATCAGCATGGGTCCATATTAATTTTTAAAAAGTAGGGGACAGCACATAAATCTAGCGTCTCTCAAAAAGTGGAAGACACAGCAACACTGGTATGGCAGTGAGCCCCGGGAGCTGCGGGAATCCAGCGTGCCAAAATCTCCTTGCATCCGGCCTGCGTTTCTTGTGCTACCTCGGTTTAAACCAAACACTTGGGGCCAGTTAGGACTTTGTGTGCTAAGCTTGGACTGGATTCTGGAGGCAATTGGGAGTTATGAAAACATTTTATTTGGAGAAAGTGAAATGATCCAATTTATCAGAACAGGACTAGGGGAAAGTAAAACAGAAGGTAGAAAATCCAGTTGAGAAGATTATTGCAGTAATCCGGAGGGAAAACCATGAGAACCTGAACTGAGGCACAGCCGTTGGTACAAAAGGGGAGAGACACTTTTGAGAGCTGTTAGAGAGGTAGAAGTCGCAGGGTGTAGGAAGTTCGGTCTAGGAAGACTTGAACCAGGGGATGGGGCCACTCCCCAATGATAGGTGATATAAAGGGAAACCATTTAGAGAGACTTACCTATCCTACCTTTTGAAATGACAAGATACTTCCAGATAAATGTAGCCAGAGTGTGCTGTGTAAAGCCAAGGAGAAAGCCTATGTAATGACGTGAATACACTTTTCATCCAGGTTCCAATAGCTGACACTGGTCTTTGGGCTACTTCTTAGGGTGTGTGACAGGCTGAGCTAGTGGGTATCATTACCTTCGTTATTTTTCAAACTAAGAAGTATTATACTGTGGGGATTCAGAGCAGTGCTTGTTCAATAGAAAAGGGAATCAGCCTGCTTGAGAGTTTTTGTATAAATCAGAACTTTGGACCCTCCGAATCAGCATCTCCAGGGAGGGCCTGCACCGGGGCGTTACCTGAGAGCAGATGTCCAGGTGGTTATCGTTGCCTGTGCACTGGCCCCCCGCAGTCTTGTATCTGACATGCTGCACTTTTGTCTAATGCTGCCTGGTTACAATTATGGAGTATCGTTCCATGTCAATGTAGAATACCTTCCTCCTCCCTACTTGAAATTCTTTCATTCCCATTATCCTCTTGCCTATTTATAAGAATATTTTTCTGTTTGTAGAACATTGACTTTCCCCAAGAAAAAAGTAAAATGTATGACCTCCAGCGTTTGTTATTGTACAATCACTCATTGAGTAAGCATTGCCAGCAGGCAGGCATCAGCATTGCGGGGGTAGGGATGACTCCATTGGCAAGATCAATTTGATACTGATCCACCGTGAGTTGTTCTTGGCATATTTTTTTCTTGTGCTTCCCCATCTGAGCTGAAGCATATGTAATCAAACGTGATTTACTGCTGATGTAATTTAAAACAGCACGCACAATGGGAAGAGAGAGCCCCTGTTTCATTGCAGTTCACATACAGCTTCATGAATAGCTTTCTGCCATTGCTGATCTGGTATAATAGGTTGAGAGGCATTGTGTGGTATTTTAATCCAGCCTTAATGCTGTGAACAAAAGTATAAAGATGACAACACTGTCTGCTTACATAATGTCCTGCTTCCCAGGGACATCACAAAATCATCAGTGACCCCCCTAGCAGGTTATATGGTGGGTTTGCTCATGGGTCCAGTTTCTCCCATTTAGAGAGAATTCTTTCGTAGACTAAAGAGTACCCTTAGCTATTTGTAGTCATTAGATTGTCTTCACACATATTTGAAGCATTTTCTCCTGAAACTGTTTTTTTCCTCTACGTGGGGAGTGTTGACTTGGGAGAAGACTGCAACAAGCCTGAGCTAACCTGGCTCCCTCCTCACTGTTAATGGCATCTCAACAAGCGTTCACACTCAGGGGCATCAACCTTTTGTTGTGTCTGGGCCACGTGGGAAGAAGAGTTGCCCTGGGCTGCACATTAAATACATTGCAACACATCATCACACAAAAAAACTCATACTGTTTTAAGTAAATTAACTACTTTGGGTTGGGCCACATACACAGCCATCCTGAGCCACAAGCAGCCCACAGGCTGCAGGTTGGACACCCCTGATAGGGCAAAGATTGTTGTATGTGCAGCACAGGCCCTTTCAGACCTTCGTCAACACTCACCCCAGCGCTCCTCACCTCTCTCTGGAGAAAGGGAAGGGAAATGATGCTCCCATCTCTGAGCTCTATTTCCAGTAGCAGAGGAAAGATGTACATACAGTGCAGCCCACTGCTTCTTTACCACCTTTCCTCGGTGGGGGTTCATTTCTTAGTTCTGAAGCTTCTAATTACTGAAGCAGCTGAAAGAGCACTGGCCAATTGCATCTTGTTGTCTGAGGGAACACTTCAGCCTCTGGGACTGGAGGACGAAAGAGGAAATGACCCTTCTGAGTTCAATCTGCATGCTTGTGAGACAGGATGCCAGTGATGGATGATACCTGAATTGCTGGGTATTACTTTCTTTTCTGGGGGAAAGGAGGCTCTAGACATGAAGGGGAATTTTGATGGTTCAGTGTTACCCAATGACCCATTGAGCCTAGTTTCTCTTCTGCACATCCTTCACAAGGATGAGTTCTCCTCCAGAGTCCATGGTCTAACCCAAAGAGCATACCACTCTGGGAGTGTGTGTTTGTGGGAAGGATATTTTAAGATAAATAAGTTTTGGTTCATTCAATGTACTGCCTCATTTGCAGTAAGAATTGCTTGGGTTTTCCCATATGTTTAACTTTGAAACTCTAAACAGATACCTTATCAGATTGAACCTCTGTGAGGCAAAATGGATGGCAATTTATGGCACAGGCTCTGGAACTAAACTCCCTGGTTCTAATCCTGGTTCCCCTGCTTTCTACCTGTGGCCGAGGGCAAGTTCTTGCCCATCGCTTTGGCTTTGCCTCCTCATCAATTAAAACAGGCGTGGCGGAAGGACAAGCTGCACAGAAATGTGGTGCGGTTGAAACAACTACCTGTAGTAAAAGGCATGTACTTGGCACACAGTGAACACTCAGTAAAATTTAGCTCGTATTGGTTAGAATTCAGTCAACACTGAGGGGTAATAGCCATTCATAAATCAGGAAGTGAGCCAATATGGTTAGTCTCATATAAAAATACTTAAGTATAGGGAACCCAAAATTTAAGTGATATAACACAAAACTTCTGCATCAGGATCCTCGAAATCCTTTGAAATTGAATGTGACGGGGTCCCTGAAAATCATCCATCCTGCTCTCATTGTAGACCTGAGGAAACAGGATGTCAGAGAGGTCAATGGTTTGGGTCGCGACAGCACTAGCACCCAAGCATCCCTTTGAGAAGGCCATTTAAAAAAGAAGGGAAGGTGGGATCAGGAACAAAACAGCTTTTCATCCCTCACCCAGCTGACATCTTCAGGGTACCAGCCAAGTGTAACCACAGCCAGCAAGCCCAGCACTGGAAACCAGCCCGAGAGAGGGAGGAGTCACAAGCTTGATGAAACCCAATTACGGTTTTATGGCGCTGTATTTGTTCCTCACGCAATCACTTATTAGCCACCCGACACCCATGCTGTGTTTTGGTGAGTAGGCTTGGGGTCACTTCTTTTACAAGGGGACACTTGAGTCTTAGACACCTTCCCTCTCGGTTCATACCTTAAGATATGGTACATAGCAGTAGTCACAGATAAAAGGGACCTCACTGTAAATGGGAAAACGTGGGGTTACAGTCGCCAGATATGTCTTGACTCTGCCACTTCCCTTTTTATCATTTCATTCTCCTTGTTCATGAAGTAGGGACAAGGTTAGATGGGCTCTCAAAGGAGGATAGAGGTGAGGTGACAGATGCTGACAACTCATTTCAAGGGACTTGACCCATTCAGTTTATTCTTCACTCCATGTTTTATTCCTCTGGTGAGAATCCTTATGATGAAGAACAGCTGATCTGATGCCATTTGTTTTCTCATCTCATACTCCAGGTATCTGAGGCATTCTCCTTGCCATTTTGCCTCATTGTGTGTGTGTGTGGAGGGGGGATATAGTCAGAGATTAACCTTTTTAGCTTCTCCCTGTTTGCTATGTGAGTGCAGTGCTCCTCCTATTAATATGTTAGGATACTAGGCAACAGAAGACACCTATGAATTTGAGGAGAGGAAATCCTCAGAACCAAGAATCCAGAAGCACTCAGGGCCATCTGGGGACATTTGTAATGCTGACTGTCCAGGACAACTGTTCCAAGAGACCATGAACAAAGATGAGGGTACCATGACCACAGAAAAGAAATGCCAAAAGCTCGCCTTCTGCATCTCTAGAATTCCAGTGTTTGGGGATGTGGGTTGTTATGTGAAATCCTAGAATATTCTCAGGAGAAGGGAAGGTGAGCAGCTTTATAAACTTCAAAAAAGAAGACTCCATGGCTGGAGTCATCTCACATGCTTCAATAATGCCCATAGGCATTGCAAGATGAAAAAACTTACAAGACTCCACGGTGGAGTTTGTTACCCTGAGCAACTAAACGAAGTAGGAAGGCAGGGAAGGGAAAAGCACTATCTGCCTCTGTGGGGCATTTTGAAGATTAAATAATTTAAGAGAAAGCCCTGGGACAGTTATAAAATACTACATGAATATGACCTGGTATTAAAACCATGAAAGACTTAATGACAATAAATGGATTAAAACACACATTATACTAAACATTTTAAGATTAGGTATGTGAGGTAACATGTATTATAGATGTTTTATAGTTTCTAAAATTTCTTCTATATAGTCAACCATTATTATGAAATATATTTTATCCTTTTGTTACATTTTTTGTTATGCTTATTTGGAGATATGTTCATCAAGGTTGAACTTATTTTTTGTTGAATAGAGTGGAATTCTACTTCAGATTTATTATATTCCAGTTGATGTGTTATTTTAGGACACATTATGTAACTCGATGCCTGTAAGAATTCGTGAAGTCTTCAGGACAGATGACATCGTCCCCTGTTTGGTGACAAGGAAACCAAGGTTCCCAGAGGATAAGGTGTGGGTCATGTGATCAGGGCTGCTGAAGTTCATGAGAAGTGGAATTGGAATTCACCTTCAGATTTTCTGACTAAACTCAGAATTCCTTCTGCTGCATTATGCTGTCCTTGGCACATTCTTCATGGTAAATAAAAATTCTTGCAGCTTCCTGGCTGCACAGAATAAAAGCTGCATTTGTCTGAATGAAGTCAGCAAGTTGATAAGCTATAATTCTGAACTTGTTGATGCTATCTGCAATTTAATAAATTGCTATTTATCATTAAATTTTCTGTAATGAAGAAGGGCCCACTTTCTAGGAAAAATCAGGTGATACCATTGCAAAAGCACATTCACTCACCTAAGGCAGTATTGTAATCTCATGGTTCTCTAAGTGTGATATCCAGACCAGCTGAATCAGCATCAACCGGGAACTTGTTAGAGTGTAAATCCTCAGGCCCCACCTTAGATCTGCCAATCAGAAGTTCTGGGGTGCGCCCAGCATCTGTCTTTGAGTGCACACTGAAGTTTGAGCATCGCTTCCAGAATCTAAGGGAAAACCAGGCATCCTATAACTAAAGAAACTGTGCCTTAATATTTCCACTGAGCCAAGGTTTGGATATAGGTGTGTATCCACTGAATGCTAAGCTCTGTAGTAAGCAAATGCTCAGGGAAAGAAAGAAATGGAAATTGGTGCCCATATTCACCTGCCTAACATATGTGAGAAAGTTAAAGATATAACAAATACATATTTTTTAAGGTGATGGTTCCTATATTAGAGAGCTTAATGATTCATTTTAGTTATTAAAGGCTTTTCTTCCTCTATTCTTAAAAAAGCTTCTTCACTTAAAACTTTGAAACAAACTTGAATCTCTTTTGCCAGAAATCCACAGAGCAAATCCCAGATCATGATGACATAAGTATTCTTTCTCCTCTCACTGCAGGGAGTGAAGCTGCTTCACAGGATGCAATCCGCTGTAATTTAGCAGCCTGGGGGTGCTGACCACCCCTCCCCCCACAGCCCTGTCTCATCAGCTGTGCTGGGGTGACTTGTCTGAAAGTACTGGAAAAAGGTGTTCGAAATCACACCTTCAAGCCCAAGGCTACAAGGCCATCTTTGTTCAGATGACTTGCTCTGAGGAACAGCTAGGAGTGCCTTTACATGGCTTGGTTATTTTTTTTTATTGGAAAATTCCATCTTTAAGAGTATTTCAAAGATCTTTTAGCATTTATATTCTGTTCTGAAAAAGTTACAAAACAACCTTAACTTCAGTCAATTTCATTTTTTAATTTTCTTTATTCCTGTATAACGTGGGTTGCAATACTGTAAGTTCTTCATTCATTGCTAATTATTACTTATAGGTATAAATTTTGCACCTGTACATTGCTCTCTGATGCCTTAAACATAAATCTCATTCATTAAATGTGCGAGGAATACACCATGATTTATAAGGGGCAGCATCTGAATTATAACTACTAATAAGCTTCACTCCTAGGAAAAATGGGCTGTGGTCCTGGACGGAAGCCCCCACTATTTCAGAAGCTGGGGTGTCACAGCCATATTCCTGATCATGAGTGACTGTACAGTCATCATGATTTTGCTATGCAATTATGGTCCCATTCTGTTCCATTATAGCAGGGACATCATCAGTTTTAGTATCAGCAAATAATACAATAATGAGTCCACATCTTAAGAGCCTGTGTGTTTCCTGCCTCATGATCTCAGCTAGGGTTCAAGTCTCAGGTGAAGGTAAAGAAAAATTTGCTATGTACAAATGAATGGTTAGGATGTGTGTGTGTGTGTGTGAGAGAGAGAGAGAGAGAGAAAGAGAGAGAGAGAGAGAGAGAGAGACACACACACACACACACACACACACACACACAGGGACAGGGAGAGAGATGAGGCTAGTTATCCAAGGTGTGCCACAGACTGGACAGTGAGGAACAGAGAGTGCTGTCCTTGGAAGCAGAAAATTTAAGTTGAATCCTAGCTCTTCTATTTCCTCGCTGTGTAACCTTGGACAGCTTAATGATTTGGAAGCCTGAGTGTCAATGGAGAGCACTAACTTCCTTAGTTATTTATTAGGCAAAAGCTATTAACTCTTGGTAAGACTGACCTTTCCCAACTGTAAGAGGTCAACAAAATGAGGCAGATCTTGCAGATAGCTCACTGTGATCCACCCCAACCTCTTTGTTATTTGCTTCATCACATACTACAAATGTTCAAGGCGACTTTCCCAGACCTACAGTTCTGGTTTGCATGTAACCCAGTTTCTGCCCCTTAAGCTTAGGAGGGCAGAAAGCAGAGGTTGAACTGCTTGCTTTCTTTCTGCTGCTAAGCACATCGTGAAGGCACGTGATTTTTCTCCATCAGCTGCCATAGGAAATTCAGCATCTAGACCCTCATGTGATGATTGGTGTAAAGGGCAGTGAATGAAGCCACTTTGCTGGCACAGACACTGGAAGAGCTCACCCTGGAGCCAGCGCTACAGCTGAGCCCCAGCTTCCTGAGGGCAGCATGGGCGTCAGCCCTTCGGAGCCCCCTTCTGTGGTGCTGCAGGCATTCCTGGAGGCCCAGCCACCATCTTGCCCTCCGACCTTCACATGAGTGAGTGTGTGGCCACTTAATCTTTTCATTAAATCTCAGCAGGCTTGAACAAGCCAGAATGGTTTCTCTTTCCTATAACTAAGCTCTCATTAATATAAGACAGTAAGATTTTAAAGAAAATTTTGTTTAGCTTTATTGAAGCATAATCGATAAAAATTGTATGTATGTAGTGCGCAGTGTGATGGTTTGATAAGCGTATACATTGTGAAGTGATCACACAACCCACAGGAGAGCTCTCAGCCCACATAGTTAACTCCTGGCTGAGGGGGGTTGTGATAAGATAGCTTAAGATCTATTGTCAGCAAACTTCAAGCATATAATACTTATTTACTATACTCAGCAGGCTGAACATTAAATCCTGAGAACTTATCTTAAAACTGAATTTTCTACCCAGTTTCCCTCCTCCCTTGTTCCTGGAAACCACCATTCTACTCTATTTCTATGAAATTGGCTCTTAAAAAAAAAAAAGAAAGAAAGAAAAGGGTTCCACATATAAGTGATACCACACATTATTTGTCTCTCTTTGCTCTATCTAGTTTATTTCATTTAGTAGTATGTCTTCCAGTTTCATCCATGTTGTAGCAAATGACAGGATTTGCTGCTTTTTTTATGTCTGAATAATAGTTCATTGTCTTTACGAACAATATTTTTTATCCATTCATGAAAAGGCAGCCTACAAAATGGGAGAAAATATTTGCAAACCATATCATCTGTTAAGGCAGTAACATTCAAAATATATAAGGAACTCTTACAACTCAATAGCCAGAAAACAAATAATACTATTCAAAAATGGACCTGAAATGACATTTTTCCAAAGACATACAAGTGGCAATAGGTACATGAAATATGTTCTACATCACTAATCAGGGAAATGCACATCAAAGCCATAATGAGACATCACCTCAAACCTGTTAGAATGACTATTATCAAAAATATGGGAGCTAACAAATGGTGATGAGAATGTGGAGAAAGGGAAGCCTCGATATTCCCACTCTTGCTTGCAATGTAAACTAGCATAGCCATTACAAAAAACAGTACGGTTTTCAAAAAATGAAAAATAAAACTGTCGTATGATACAACAGTCCAGTTCTGGTATGTACCTGATTATTCATAATAACCAAGATATGGAAACAAAACCTGAGTGTCTGTTGATGGATTAAAATGACTTTTAACAAGATAACTAGAACTATGTTTTGCTGTAGGAGAGATCAGATTTATTATTCATAAATTACGTTTTTTTGGCTAATTGTACTTTTTAATATCTTCTGATTACCTTCTTTGCATTTTGATACATTCCCATATTGTGAATCTGACTTTCCAAGGAAAAATTAAGAACTTCCACAGGATCCCTTGTATTTGAGGGTTGTGAGTAGGCAACCTTCGTTCCTGTAATCAGATTTACCTGCAGGAGGCTTAGATGCAGAAGAGAGGAACATGAGAATGGGCCTGAGCCCAGTGAGATCTCTCATTCAGTAAGTGGGGAAGCATCTGTTCTTCTGGGGCTCGTGGGGCCCAGCACCAAGTGTGATCAGCATCTGGGAGCCAGTCGCTGTAGGAGGGGCGTTTTCACTTTACCCACCTACACTATATGTAGCTGAATGTTCTTTCTGACTACATGGTTCATTCTTAAGCAGCAGCTACACTTGCTTTCCAGGCCCTTCTAGAGATCCACCTAAATTCGCTTTAGCTAATCAGTGTAAATTTTGTTGTTTGTACATGAAAATCCTGATTGATACAAAGGGTGATTGTGTACTCTTTTTGTCTTATGATTCTTACCCAGCTTAATTCTACACTATATATTCCACAGTATTTTTTCGTGGCTCATAGAATTATAAAAATTTGAGCTGGAAGGAATCTTAGAAAAACTACCCAGTAACCACCTCACTGCTTACCATTTTACAGATGTGGAATCTAAAGTAAAGAAAGGTGAATTGGTTTGAAACAGAGTAGGTCTGGATTCAGAGCACAAACCTAGGTCTGGTTAGTACCAGTTGGGTGTTCATGCTACGTAACACTCTCTAGCAGAGGAAAGATGCTGAGACGCAAAGGAAAGGATACAGACTAGAGAACCTGATGAGAGCATTAAGGGGTCTCTATTTAAGAATGCTTTAAATAAAGCATCCTCGTAAAAGAATATCAATTACACTGTTCCAGTCCTCTGCCATCCCAACTGCAATATATTTTTAATTGTTGTTCAAGTGCAGTTTTCTGCCCAACTGCAATGTTTTAATAAGCACTTTAAAAGTACACTTTACCCCAGAATCCTCAAAATGTTGAATCAGAAACCTACCTTCTAACAATGGCAAGTGACAGCTTACAAGGTGTAGCAACCTGCAGTCATCTGAGACTTCTCGGGGTTTTCCAATCGAACTCTGTAGTGCTTTCATGTTATGTTTAAAGGGTATATGGTGATTGATAAATGTACGGTGGCAAATGGTGCCAAATCTTAATTTCAGATTTATTCCAAGTTAATAGCTAAACTACTTAACTCTTTAGTAATTTGCATTGTATGTGCCTTGATATTCTCTAATTCACACTTAATAAACTCAGGGCCCTAACAGTATTTTTTTTTAATGTAACCTCTGAGGGAAGAATTTCTCTTTTTAACTCTTTTTTCCACTATGGAATCTTCAGGGTCTGGATTGGTGCTTAGTGGGTAGGAGGATTTCAAGAAACATTCAATGTTGAATTAATATAAAACAAGGCCCATTAATTCTGTCCTGATAAAATAACCTCAAAATGCAGAAACCGACAAAACAGTTACTCCTGGAAGGCAAAAACAGCTATTGTTTAAAAAAAATTTCTTCCTAAATATAACAATTTGAACTTTATAAAATTGTTAATATTCCAGTATTTTTAACCTACAAAACTTACAATTTTATATAGTTCTATTTTCTATATAATATTATATGCAATACTTATATACACATATGTGTACCTGTGATATATAAACCATGTTTTAAAATATGCTTATTTCATGGCACCACATGTCCTGTATATCATCCATTATTCATGCATGTATCAATTATCTTATATTTTTGAAGACAGGATTATATTGGTTTTATAAATGTGCCATAATTTATTCAGTGTTTCTATTGTGGGCCAGTTAAGTGATTTATAATTTGTCACTGCTAGAAATCATGGTGTAATAAATCTTTGTGAATATATGTATGAGAGCACACATATCACTCACATGAGCTTACTAGTTTAAGAAGAAATTTCTAGAGGTAAAATTGTGAGGCCAAAGTGACTTTACATTTTAAATTTTGACAGACACTGCAAAATTACCCTCTAAAGACTTTATAACAATATACAATCTCAACAACAATATTTGAGAGTATATATTATCAGTCTTATTTAATGTCAAAAATCATAATTTAAAAAAAATTCCTGTTTGACTTGACATTTCTTGGTTATTTTGAGGCTCAGCATGTGTCAAAACATTCACTGTTTTATGTTCAGTTATACTCCGCCTCTATGCATCCTTAGGTAGGCGGGTCCTCCGAGGATGAGCCATGAACCACCTCATCTGTCACAGCGATGGTCTGAGAAGGGGTTGATGAGTTTGGGTTCATGCTTTATACCTGCTCGAGAAAGGAGTTTTCTTGGCTCACCAAGTATGCCAGTGGCCTCCCTCTAGCCTTTCCATGTCTATGTATACCCTGAAATAATGGAAATCTTGATTTTTGTACTCAAATTAGGGTGCAAATGTGCAGAAAAACATCTAGACATTCCAGACGCTGCTGGGAGTCATCATGATCAGGGTAGGTGGATTCAACAGGAAACAGCAAGTGTGGAGGTTTCTGGTCCAGAAAGTGCATTTTGAAGATGGCTAAGGCTAGAATATTCAGGGAATACTTAAGAAACTCACTCCAGGTGGGAGAACGGAAAGGGGGCAGCCAGGTAAAATCTGATGCTACCTTACATTCTGCCCAGCTGAATGCAGTTGGCAAAGGTGATCATATCTCACAGTGAAGCCAAGTGGATGAACTCTTGGGCTCTAGGGACAAATTGTGGGAGTTTAAGCTCTGGCTCTGTTATTTACTAGCTGTAAACAGATAGTGTGTGGAGGGGAGCAGGGAGAATGTTTTAGGAGAAAACACACACTAAACTGTGCTCTGTGGCCCAAGCCTTTTCAGGGATAGTGTATGCTCTATATTTTGTTTATTTGACAGTCATTAATTTCCTGCCACATACCAACTTCAGTGCTAGGCACCAAGAAGTAGAAAGACTCCTAGGATTTCGTCCCTGCCCTCGGAGGAGCTCACAGAAGTACACCAACAGGATGGAATCCTACAGAGGGAGTTGGGCTGGGGCGACTTCCGGTTGGCGAGGGGGAAGCTGGGCCTGGAGCTGGACTCTTGGTCTTCTCCTTGGGAGCACCTGTCAGTGCATCCTTTGGGTGTGGTCAGTGATGATAGTATTGCTCCAGCTTGAAAAGGGGAGGATAGATCCAGTGGAGAAGTTTCTTGAAAACAATTATTTTTGCTTCCTTCCTGAGGTACTACATGATTATAGTAAAAAGTTTCAAGAGAAAAAAATAGATAAATAAAATGAGCCATTAATCAACCTCATTGTAGAGGTAATCATAGATCATATCTTGATGTATTCTCTAAATTTTTAGTGTGTGTGTGCACACATATATTTTAAATATTATTTTAAAATCCTTATGATGAATGGAAGGGCTAATTTTAGGGGCAAAAAATGTATGTGTTAAATTTTTTTTCGCCTAAATATTCCCTTAACAAAGCATCTGAATTACCTTACTGTCATTTAAAATTATAATTATAATGGCTCTATAATAGTATATGTACATTGAGTATATAAGCAATAATGTAATCCCCAATTAAAAAGAGATTCCAGTGTCACCATTATATCACAAAAAGAATACCCAATTTAGTTTAGCATCCTTGATTACTTTACTTAACAGCCTTAATTATTTCCTTAAGCTAAATTCTTAACAGTGCAATTGATGAGTCTAAACTTTACACATTTTAAAGTAAAAGTTTGATTTTTTTTTTTAAGAAAATACTTTTTTTCTGATTGTGGCAAGATGTGCATAACAAAAGTTAGTATTTTGACCATTTATAAGTGTACAGTTCAATGGTATTAAGTACATTCACATTGTACGACCATCACCACCATCTGTCTCCAGAACTATGTTTTAATAATTTTTTATTGTTATTCTATTACAGTTGTCCCCAATTTTCCCCCTTTGCCCTCCTCCACCCATCCCACCCCTCCCCCTTGTCAATTCCCACACTGTTGTCTGTGTCCAGGGGTCATTCACACGTTCTTTGACTAGTCCCTTCCCCATCTTTCCACCATTATCCCCCTCCCCCATCCCCTCGGGTCACCGTCAGTTGGTTCTAGTTCATTAGTTTATTTTGTTTATTAGGTTCCTAGTGTAGGTGAGATCACATGATGTTTGTCTTTCACCTACTGGCTTATTTCACTAAGTATAATATTCTCCAGTTCCATCCATGCTGTTGCAAAAGATAGGAGCTCCTTCTTTCTTTCTGCTGCATAGTATTCCATTGTGTAAATGTACCATAGTTTTTTGATCCACTCATTTACTGATGGGCACTTAGGCTGCTTCCAGCACTTGGCTGTTGTAAATAATGCTGTATGAACATTGGGGTGCATAGGTTCTTTTGAATTGGTGTTTCAGGGTTCTTAGGGTATAATCCCAGGAGTGAAATTACCAGGTCAATAGGTAGTTCCATTTTTAGTTTTCTGAGGAAATTCCATACTGTTTTCCACAGTGGCTGCACTGGTCTGCACTCCCACCAACAGTGGGAACCAGGGTTCCCTTTTCTCCACATCCTCGCCAGTACTTATTGTTTGTTGATTTATTAATGATGGCCATTCTGACAGATGTGAGGTGATATCTCATTGTGGTTTTAACTTGCATCTCTCTAATGGCTACTGATGTTTTTATCACAAAGAGAAACTCTATACCCATTTAACAATAACTCCCCATTTCCCATTCCCCTAAGCCCCTGGCAACGTCTATCCTACTTCATGTCTCTATAAATGTGCCTATTCTGCATTTCCTATTGTATATAGGTGCATTCATACAATATTTGTCCTTTTTTATCTGGCTTATTTCGCATAGCATAATGTTTTCAAGATTCATCCACCTTGTACCATATACCAGAACTTCGTTCCTTTTTAAGGCCAAATATTCCATTGTGTATCCATCCCAAATTTTATTTGCTCACCTGTTGAACATCTGGAGTGTTGAGCAATTTTAAACCAACATATGAACTCCCAGAACTGACAGGAAAGATGCCCTGCTTCTCATTGTGTTCTGTCCCAGCCTGCCTTGCTTTATCTGAGTAGATGCATGTGGAAAGAGCTGCCGAGGTTTACTAGTTAAAGTCTGTTTGGAGGTGAGGCAATCACTGCAAATGGGCACATGAAGTCATTTTTTTTTAAAAGCTGCTTGACCCAAGTAAGGCAAGCTTTCTTCAATAAGTTAGGACATTATTAATGATGTACAATCGAATTAGAGGAAATACATAGGTGTTTACTGAAGAATTATGGGTATTTTGCCATATTTCAAATATTGCATGTTTCATAGATGTATATTGGAGCCTAATGAATTTTAGTAGGAACTAAAATTTTAGCTTGATTCCAAAGAATTAATAAACTTTTGAGTTAAAGCTACTAGAAAGAAATATACTATATTTAGATATATGAGGGAGGACCCAAAAAATGCCCCAGAATTATCTTCTGGAGGGCAGGCCCTTTTATAAGACAGGCTTCTCCGCTAGGTGAATGTTCTTAGGAGCCCATCTGTATCAGTGTACCAGCTGGCGTTGTTGTGAGTGGTTGCGCTGGCTTCAGTGAGTTTTTTGAAGACTCTTTCAGCACATTAGCCCATTTCACGATGGGTGATTTAGGAGTGCACCTGCCCACATGTGCTGAGTGTTCAGTTTTCGGTAAAAACAGCATGACCGCCACCATGGCCCATCCTCCCTATTCACCCCATCTTGCCCCAAGCAGCATTTTTTTTTTTGTTTCCCTGGATGAAAAACATCCTCAAATGGAAATATTTTCCCAAAGTAGAAGAGGGGAAACAAAAAATGCAGAAGAACTGAAAGGCATCAAAATCAATGAGTTCAAAAAACTGTTCTGAGCAGTGGGAAAAATGTCTCAATATGTGTATTGCATCAAATGGAGAGTACTTTTAAGGTGACTAAAGTTTAAACATGTAAGAATAAGTACACATTTTTAAAAATTAATTTCTCGGGTTTTTTGGTCCCCCCTCAAATTAATAACTCTCTTCACAAGCCTTCAATAGATAATGCTGGTAAAATGTTGATAACTGTTGAATGATGGATATAGGGATTCACCGTACTATTCTTTCTACTATTGTTTATGTTTGAAATTTTCCATAATTTTTTTAGAGAGTAAAACTATTTACATGATGTTGGGTGATACATCAAGGTCACCTTGATTGGAAAACAATAGAATGTGGGGGGATTGTTTTTGAAAAATAGTATATTGCCACAATCTTCTTATTATGACAGAGAACTTTGCTATAATTCTGGCTTGGTATCCAAGTTCTTTTTTCTCCTGTGTCAAGGGTTGGTACAATACAGAAGAAAGCTGCCCAACCCGCCTCCCTGCCCAATCCCTGCCCCGCCTTGAGAGGTGCATTTAGCACTGGCCCACTCTCTTGATCTAGGAGCTGAAACCTAACCTATTTCCAAAGCACCATGGGTAACAGAGTCCCAAATAAACTACATTGGTTAGTTTGTGAGCCTAGAAAGCCTTTGCAAATGTACACATGAACCAAATGAACACTACACAGCTGTTAAAACTAGAATTCTGGGACACCCATTACAGATCATTTTAAAGCATACTGAGCTTTTAAATGCTGAATGACTTGAAAGGTGGGCATGTTTGAAATCTAAGGTTCTTCATCCCAGAGCCAGGAAGAGTAAAACATTTTTGAGTAATTTTTTTTCTGTCAAGTCCTGACCTAGTCAGTGCCTTAAATTATATTCTAGTGCAGGCAAGATGAAAGTGCTAATTTTAAGGACGTAACAGCAATGCAACTGATATTATGAGTGACTCCAGCTTCTGCTGGTGTTTAGAGCTCTTTGAAGGATGTGGCACAATAGATGGGAGTGATGGATGTACAAAATATCAGCCTTTTATCCAGTGATTTTGTGGGCCTAAAATTGGTTGTCTTAATAATTGCCAAATAGCCAAGAGACCCAAGGTGTGCCTTGACAGCCTTGGGCCAGCGATGCGGAATGGTGTTTTAACTGGGAGACTGTTGCAGACCATTCAGCCTGGTTTCAGGAGCTGTAACCTGCACCCCATGGCTAGGCTGTGTAAGCACCTAGGGGACCCGTTTCATCTGGATCTGTTCTGTCAAGAGGACCTGAGCCACTAAGGAGACAAAGCTTATCTCCCTGGCAGGAGCACCGCTTCTGCTTCATCCATCTCTGGCCCCAATGCTTGGTTAGTCAATGACAGGTAAGACTCCTTGAGGAAGGGGCAACCCAAGTCAGACACCACCACTTGGAAGGCCCTGTTGGAAGGACTCGGGGCGGGGGGGGCTGCAGCAAAGAGGGGGTGATGGACCCTCACCCCCAGCTATTCTGACATGCCTGAGTCCCCATTTCCATCTGGGTGATGTCTTCCTGATCTCCTGCTTCCTGGCTCTAATCTGCTTAAGCCTGAAACTATGACAGAGGGCAGTGCAGCCCTGTGCTGGCCAGAGCAGCTCCCTGGGTGATCGGGCATAAGAAAGATTTGTAAAGTCCTGTGAAACCTGCTTTGCTAAGAGTGCTCTCATTTAAATGATAAGGGTCCGAGGAGGAAATGAGTATGTCTCCCCAAGTTTTTGCAGCCCCCTTTCCTGACAGACACTGATTCAGATTTAGCCCTAAGATTTCTTTGAAATGTTATCTATTGTTTGATCCTTGCTGACTGACATACCTGTATTCCTATGTATTTGAACTCAATAAAAGCCCTGTGAGGAAGGGGCTCTGGGCCCTTCTCCTTTGAGAGATTGACCACCTCTCCTCCCCAAGCAGATCATGTCTTGGTAATTTTATTTTCATCCGTGACAGAGGGATGGGGTTCTGCAGGTGGAGCCCCCCCCACCCCCTGCAGGAGACTACACAAAGCCACAGCAGATGCTGAGGGACATAGGACCTCATTTTTTGGAGGAATTTGTCTAGACATCCACACAGCAAGGACATGGAATTAGGAAATGGATAAGTAATTAGTCCTTTGTACTGCATGGAGGATTGGCTTTATGTGGAGCTTTTGAGCACTGTACTGGGGCTAAGGTGTTCTGTTGAAGAAAGGGGTACTGCCTTCAGATTAATCTGCAGGAAGAGAAATGAGTTCTGAAAGGATGAAAACCTCCAGTTTGAAATAGACACATGCAGGGCTGTCTGAGTCCATATACATCATGGGAAGAATCTCCTTAGGGCTGTGCTAGCACTCTAGGTTTCAGGTGCTAGAAACCCAACCTGTACTAGCCCTCGGTAGAAAAACAGTTGGCAAGTTCTGGAACACAGGAAAGGCACAGGTGGAGCTGACTCAAGGACAATTCAACCAGGACTGGACTCAGTCGGATTCTTAATCTTTCTCTTTCTCTCTCCCTCTCCCTCCCTCCCTCTCCCCTCCCCCCATCTCTCCATCTCTCCATCTCTCTTTCTCATCATTATTTTTGTGTGTGGCAAAATTTACATAACTAAATTAACATTCTAAGCATACCATTCAGTGGCATTAAATACATGTACGTTGTTCAATCAGTGTCTAACCACTTCTAGTCCTTCTTCATCACCTCACACAGAAATCTGTACCCATTGACAATAACCCCCCATTTTTCCTCTCCCCCAATCACTATTGTATTTTCTGTCTTTATAAATTCCCCTGTTCTAGGTACCCATACAAGCAGAGTCATAAAATGTCCTTTTGTGTCTGGCTTAATGTTTTCAAGGTTCATCTACGTGGTGGTGTGTATCGGGACTTCATTCCTTTTTATGGCTGAATAGTATTCCATTGCATGCGTATACAGCATTTGGTTTGCCCATTTATCTGTTGGTGGACATTTGGATTGTCTGCCTCTTTTGGTTATTGTGAATAGTGTGGCTGTGAACACTGGTGCACAAGTATGTTTGCATCCCAACTTTGAATTCTTTAGGGTATCTGTGAAGGAGTAGAATTGCTGGATCATATGGTGATTCTCTTTCACTGGCTAAGGGATTCTTTCTCTTTCACATTTGCTTCATTCTTTCAGAATAACATCTCTACAAGGGTATAAACTGTGGCTTCTGGCAGGACCAGAGAGGAGAGATTTTTCTCCTAACTCCGGTCCAAAAACCTGGGAAGGAAACCTACTTGTCTAATTGTCTCCTAAATCCTTATCTGAAATGGTTACTATTGAAGGGCTGAGGCTGGGGAGTGTGGAGGTTGATGACTGGACATTCTGATGATTGGACAAGGTAGAGGCTGGGTGCCACCTCTATAAATGGGGAAGTGGGGTCATGTAAGAAAATGACAGTTCCCATTTAGGACATGTATCTAAATCTGGGAGGGAGGTACAGTATCCCCCAAAAAGGAGAGAATGGGCAGCCTGGATATCGGTACTGGAGAAGATCTTGTAAGCTAAGCAATCCCAAATATGAATATCAATATATATTTTTCTGTGTATAATGTGCACTTTTTGCCCAAATTTTTGAGGGAAAAATTAGTATGTGCATTATACATAGGTTTCATAACCCCATATGTAATGCACACAAAAATGTGGGTGTGCATTATACACAGCAAAATATGGTAGTTTTGTTGCTATGCTTTGAATAGTCAGTCAAGGCAGATACACACACACAGAAAGAAACCTGTCTGAATGAAACAACTTAAGACATTTCATGCAACAGTCCTTAGTAAATCTCTTTGAACACTTGTTCAACATGTACAGTGTTATTTTTCAGGAAAAGGCCTTGAAAATCACTTCATGTACAGAGTGGAAGTTTGCATTTTAAAAATCTATGCTTTCAATATGAGCTTATTTTTTCTTTAGTGCCTCACTCAGAGCATTGGAAAATAAAAGCTGTTCGCCTTGACTTTAACCACCTTGACTTTTTACCACCTGTTTAATTTCTACTCTTAGCTGTACCTTGGATTTAAATTATATCAAATAGATGGAAAATGCCTGCAGATATTCATTGAGAATTGTATTACTAGCAGTTTCTTACTCTTACTGGGTTTAGAACAGCAAGCCAGGAGTTGGCATGACTTATTCAGTGGTTATATAAAATCAAATTTAGTGAACTATTGACCTGATTTCAGGATTCATGAGGCTTATTAGCTTTTAAAATTTCTATTTTATATTAATACATGCAGCAAAAGTGCTATCTTCTCTATAGAAGTCCAACAGTATATCTATTTATTTATTCTCTAGCATCTTAACCTCAAATATTATTTCCTCTCATGATTATTTTATGCTATTTCCTATTCAATTTTTTCTTCATTCTGTCTTGCATTTCCCATTGTAAGCATTGTTTCAGTCTCTGATTGCATCATCCATTTCACATCTTTTATTCCTTTTGCAGACCATACCCGCTGTATCTTAGTCCTCTCCATGTAATTAAGAAGGATAATAGTCAAAGGAATGTCTTGACTACATGTATTTATTGGATGCTTGATTACTGCTTTTTTATCTTAAAAACTTAATAAACGGAGACCCAAAGTGATAATGACCCATTTATTTTCTTGTAAAAACAATACTTACCCAGTTATAAATTGATTTCTAGAATTAAATCAACATTTCATATATTATGGTCTCTTTCTCTTCCTCCATCTCTAAGTCTCTCCCTCCCTCTCCCATCTATCTTTCTCCCCACCTCTCTCCCAAATACAAACATGTAAATTCTCTGGAAAAAGAAAATTAATCTTTTAAAAATGATTAAGTCTCTTCAGTGGAAAGAAGCAGATATCAAAAGTGTAAAGGTCACTTGAGTCTGTCTTTTCCCCTAGGTGTTTTATCTAGAAAGCAGATATGCTTTTGTTCCCTAGATTTGGCTAGAAAAACCACAAATTGCTTCCACTAGACTTCCCCACCGATTTCCTGATAGAACTCAGAGGCAGCCTTTGGAGGAAGGTACACAGAAGAAACTACAAAGCAAGAGGCATACAAAAGGGAAAGAGAAAGACTTTCAGAATTGTCAAGTACTTATGCTGACTTTCTGTCTCAGTATCAGGAGATTTCTGTGTATGTATTTTCAAGTGATTCTTTGAACGTTAGTAACGAATGCCCATTGCTTCTCTTTCCCTCTCCCCTCATATCACTTTTTTCTCCCTTGGCTAACCTCACTGATCCTTTTAACTTCCTTGTCCACAACTAATAATAATAATAATTTTTAAACGTACATTCTAAGGTGATGTCATGACCTCTTATCTATTTTTCAATCATGACATACTGCTCACTGTCTTTATTCACATGTAGGAATGCTTTATTTTTTTATTGTATTTTTCCATTACCTTTTATTCTCATTATACTCTCCACTCCCCCCGATCATCACACTGTTGTCCGTGTCCATGAGTCCTTTTTCCTTTTTGCTCAATTCCTCCACCTCCTAACCCCTCCGCAGAGCCGTCATTCTGCTTTGTATGAGTCTTTCTGTTTTGCTAGCTCAGTTTATTAGATTCCACATATGAGTGAGATCATATCGTGTTTGTCTTTCTCTGACTGGCTTATTTCACTTAGCATAATGTTCTCCAGGTCCATCCATACGGCCACAAAGGGTAAAATTTAATCCAGAGGCTCTCATTGGGCTTTCTTTCTGATGGCTTTGCCTATCCTGTGTCGAGGACATGTGCTTCTTGCCACACAGTGCCCCGAAAGTTCCCATGACCTTAGGCCCATCCTCGTCAAGAAGAATATCCTATGCAAAACTAGAAAAGTATTTGCCCAAATGCCCGTTCTTTATACATGTGGTGGAAGCTATGGACTTCAGACTTTTCCTGAGAATTTAATGTAAGGTCTTTAATATTTTTAATGGGTCCCATTTCCTACTCTTTTAATTATTTCTGTTTCTTTCCTTTAAGACCTCTCATTTTTCAAGATAAAAAGCTAAAGCCAGAAACAACATAGTAATAAGATTCTGGCCGATGTGGATTTAATGAGGAGGTTCCCACAACACTTAAGTGCTGATCTTTTATGGTATTCTGTCATGAACGCTTTTAAGGATATTACAGGAAACCCGGATTTGTGGTTTCCAGTACTCCCACTCCCGCAATTCCTCCCGGACTCCTAGATGCTCACTTCCAGAGAAACTTGACCTTAGTATAGTCTCATGGTCTTTTTTTTTTTTTTTCTTTCTCAGAATCTCTTCAGAAAAATGTTTCCTGTAGTTAGGACTAGAGAGACAATAGGGTGTTTTTCCCACCCTCCCCAGCTAGTTGGGAAGACAGAAACTCTAATAGCAAAGTATCCACAGGCTTGGAAGTGTAGTGAAGAGGACTGTCTATCGGCTTTTCAGGATCCAGGGCAATTTGTAACAAGTCTATTACAAACGAGGCTTTTGGATGGATTACATATAAAATACAGCTCTTGCCCTCAGGAGCTTCCTATTTAAGGAGACAAGGCAAAAGTAAATGCAGACTTAAGTAAAGATTACTTTAAAAATCCCCATTGAAGACAATTCGGTAGCATTTAGATGTAGTGACGTTGCATTGACTTTGCCCAATTCTGTTCTAATTCTCAGTTGTCTTAGTCCTTTGTACTCAAGTTACATAATAAATAATTTCGGAACCAGTCATTATGTTCAGTCAGAAACTTCACCAGCTATAGTGCAGAGCAAGGTGGTCTTGCAGAACAGAAGGACCACTAGATTAGAAACCTAGAGATCTCATTTAGTCCATCTCACCAGCTAATAGAGTTTAGGACACATCTCTTTCCACCCTCTTCAAGCCTTAGTTTCCTCACCTGCTAAAGTAAGTTTATTAACACTTTCTTGACCAAGTTAGCAACATTTATTATGAGTATCAAATACAAGGTCTGTCCAGAAAAAGTCCAAACATTGGTTAACATAATGAGAAGAACTTACATGACATTGATGTAACCTGGCACCCAAGGAGAGTGGACTGGAATGCACATGTATGAACAATGATGACTTCACTGTACTAGTTTGTGGGGGCAGTAGACACCATTGAGTGAGCATGTGTACTGTGTGGCCATTGCATTCAAAATGACTGAGTAGAGGAACGAACCTGAATTAAATTTTGCCTTAAGCTTGAACATTCCTCTACAAAAACTATTCAGATGATTCAGAAGGCCACAGCTATGGGCACCTAGAGATTGGCAGCTTCATCACAACAATGCGCCCACTCATGCATCACATCTAATGCAGAGTTTTCTGGGGAAACATCAAATCACCCAGGGGACTCAGCCCCACTACAGCCCAGATTTGGTGCCCTGTGACTTCTGGCTTTTCCCAAAACTAAAATCACCTTGAGAGTGAAGAGATTTCAGACCATGGATGAGATTCGGGATAATATGATGGGGCAGCTGGTGGTGATTGGGAGAACTGTGTGAGGTCCCAAGGTGTATATGTTGAAGGGGACTGAAGCATCATTGTCCTATGTACAAGGTTTCTTGTATCTTCAATACATGTCTCTATTTTTCATAGCTCATGGCTGGATACTTTCTGGACAGATCCTGTATAATTGGTCCACGTGTTTAGGGATTTTCCTTTTCCAAGCGATACAATCTGAGATGCAGACATTCCCAGACAGAGTCTCTAACTCCCAAGACCTTATAATCTGTGAAAGAATTGTGATAAATACACAAAAAACTATAAAAGAAGTAGGAAGTACTAAATCCCGTGAGAGAGTTCAGTCTGCTTAACAAATTCAGAGTACGGAAGACAGCATAGGAGACAAGCACTGGAGTGGAGCCTTGTGTGGGCTTTGTCAGAAAGAGGGGGAGGCATCAAGGAAACATATTCTGGAGAATGGAAAGACTGTTATCAGGGATGTTGGAGAGTCTACAACATTGGTGAAACTCAAAAGAAGATCGTTGTGACCAGAACTTAAGGACTGTGAAGGGAAGAGAAAGAAGTAGGTCATAGAGGGTCTTGACCATCTGACCGCAAAGGGAAGTTTTTCAGCACATGGTGTAGGGCCTTGGCAAGATTTTAGAAAGAGAACTATTATCAGATCAAACGAGATGTTGCATGTGAAAGCAGTGTTTAAGCAAATGAGGTTACGGTATAGGAGACATTAAATGCATTGTGTAGATTACATGTCCACCTGTGATATCGATGTACAAGTTAGCAGTACCATCTGATACTTCCAAGGTAGTACCTACTCCTGCCAAATGGTGTGTAGCATTTAATTCTGCCTTCCAAGGGATTTGATTAAAAAAATAATAATAATCAATGTCACCTGTTATTAAAATGACTAGGGCAATGGAAAATAACCCATGTACACAAAAGTCTTATAAATTCCAGAACTTTGAGAACCTTGAAATAACTTTGTCTCTTCCATCTTTGCAAATATCATTATAAAATGATCAGTGAGAGCATAGTGACTACTAATAAAAATGCAGTAACAAGAACAACTCTCTTCTCCAGAGCACTTGCTATTTGCCAGGAACTGTGTAACTGACTTAATTACATTATTAGATTTAGTCCTCATGAAACTCCTTTCATATGGAATTTATATTCTCTTTACAGGTGAGGAAAGTGATGTTTAGAGATATTAAGTAACTTAGCCAAGAACACTCAGCTATAATGCATTGGGGCTGATTTTCCACCCTAGAGTGTTTTATTACCCAGAGTCCGGCCTCTTAACAACCTTGTTTGTTTTAATTTTTATTGTTTTCTAACTTTTCTGCAATGAGCATGTTATTCATCCATGGATTTAAATAATACACTCATTTTATTTTTTAAAAATCACCTTAAAAAAACAGGATTTGCCACCAGTCTGATTGTGCTTGCACATTTTAGGGAAAATTTTTGTCAAGATAGAAGGATCTTTCCATCTTTGTCGTCATGCTTGCCAAGACCACGTTTTAAATCAACCCTAATGAAACACTTCTAAGCTATTTCACTGCTGTGGCTCTGACTTCAAGTCTACAGTGAAATACTAAATAGAATCTTTGATTTTTCGCTTTTGTGGAAATGTAGGTCTGGTGATGATGGTGAGAGAGGCACCAGCCTGCTGGGTCAGGCACCATGCTGTCCTTACCTGAGTGTAGAGGCTGGTGAGGGACATCCCTCTGCCGTTCCCTCTCAGCATAGTTCACATTCGTCAGTTCTTCCTGCCCCTTTCATGGCCCTGAGGCCTCAGGAAAAGGGGGGAAGAGCAGCCAACACAGAGAAGCCTTCCTCACTGGGCATCAGGAATGATGGGTATAGTTGCAACTTCAGGGACGGCCTCATTCAGTTATTGCCCTTACAAGTAAGGAAGTCAAATGACTTGCTCAAGGTCTCCCAGGGAGTTAATGAGTTTCAGCAAGGTGTTCTTTTTAAACTGCAACATTCAGGAATAAATATAATAAGCTGGGACACGTGCACGTAGAAGGTGAGGAACAGAAAAGTGAGGGAAGCAAGAGTTAAAAAAGTGTCTTAATAGTGTGCGAGATGAACCCAGAAATAGTTGACATTTTATTCAGCTTGTGTTTGTTTTATAGAATTCAATTTTCTTAAATTGTTAAATTTCCAGCTAGTGCTGGCATATTCAACTAGGATGCAAGACCTTTTGAACCCCTAAACGTTAAATTTAGAAAGAATCTCTAAATCACCTGAATGTGCTTGTTTGCCTCTTCTCCAAGTCAATGTCTTCCTTTGCCTGTCTCATTTGGTGGGCAGGCTGTCTTCAGAATCTTCCTCCTCACCAACTGTCTCAGAGATTGTCATTTGAGTCTGTTAGTCATACGTCCTTGGGTGAATAGTGGGTGGCAATTAGCAGCCTCTCTTCAAGGCACCTCCTGGTGCATGTGGCCTCCTTGTCACTTCCGTAGGAAAATGGCTAGATATAACAGTCATCATCTCCCTGTGATCTGCCTTTCTGAACATCGGATTGGCATTTAATTTCTAATTATGTTCATTAAAAGTGGTTTGTCAGCTTACCTGGGAGAAGCAGCACTCTCCTTAGGCATGTGATTTGCCTGTATAACATTCATTACAATCTCATTTCAGCTGGAGAAAGTAACAACTTTTGTAATGGGCATACCAGGGAAACAGATGTGGGAGCTGTAGGTAGCCGCTGTTGGAAGAGAAAATACAGTTTGGCAGCATCCAATGAACAGAAAATGCTTGATGTCTGAAAATATTATTTGTTGGAGCTCAAACTAGTTCCTAACTTACTGTTGGTGTTATCTGACCCTAGGGAGTGGTTGACCACAAGTGAGAAGTAAAGTGAGTTATTCCCACCATTATCAAGAACAGCAGAGGCAATATCTAGAATGATACAGTCAGAGCCACTCGTGGCTTAGACTAGAGTATCTTTTAGCCCATCCATTCCTACTCAGGAGTCACAGAGCTCCCCTAAATTCTGGTCCTAGGGAAGTATGTGAGGGCAGAGGGTTGATCTGCCCTGTCCCTCCTTTCAACTTGCTTCCTCCTCTGAGGATTTAAAAAGTGCCTTCACAAGTCTGGATCATCCCCACCCATCCCTGGTTAATTCCTACAGGACTCTACACTTCCATGTTTAGATGATTACTTGGTAATTTGGTATTTAAAGAAACAAAGATATGAGCAGTTTTCAACCCATGCAAAACAAGGAACACAGGTGCGCTGCAAGAATGTTTAAAACATGCAATACCTGACTATTTAATCAGGGTCCTGCCCTCTTTTCCTTTAGATTGTTGTATTAAAAAATGACAACAGCCTACACAACAATAGCCGTCTGGTGTGAATGAATCAGTTATACCTATTTCTGTCCTGGCTGAGTGGCCTGATTGGTTGGAGTGTTGTCCTATACACCAAAAGGTTGTGGGTTCGATCCCTACTTGAGGTACGTTCGGGAGGCATCGCTATTTCTCTTCTCCCTCCCTCCTCTAACCCTGTCTCTCTACTTTTCTCTCCCTCCCTCCTTTCCTCTCTCTATAAAATCACTAAACATATTCTTGGGTGAGGATTTTTTTAAAGAAATTATATCCTTTTTTGATGAAGCAAAAATATATTTTTGATGTGCCACAGCATTTTAGTAATTAGTGCACATGTGCCATGAGATGAAAAAGGTTAAAAATCACTATATTAGATAGCATCCTAAAAATTCTGTGCGTTAAATCACATTTCTAATTTCTGACATTAAAATTCTGAGCTCCCTTCTCAAAGAGGAAATGACAACCCAAATGACTTAAAATCCCAAAGCTAAGCAAACATTCTGCTTTTCTGTAATCTATGTGTATGTAATACAAAAAGGTAATAAGCAGGTGTCAGTCTTTATTATAATTGCATTTTCATTTAAAGCTGCAAATACACCAATATACTGATTATAGCACATATATGATTCCCATTTGGAGATAGGATATACCCTTGAACTTGAGAAGTCAGGGCTTTTATGTAAAAATATATAAGATTTTCTAGGAGAGAAAATACCATAAATTAGTCCATGAAGTTAGGAGGGAATATGTATTTCAAAGCCCTTGTACACTGTGGTTCTCATTCAATTTTTATGTCTAACAAGGCAGTGCAATTCAAACCGGAACAAAATAGTTCACTTGATTCAATCACCTGTATATCTCTGAGTATTTCTGAATTGATCGGTGCACCCAGGAAAGCAGACCACAGCAAAGCCTGTCAGTTTCTAGGACCAGATTCAAGTCATTACTGTTATCTTTCTTCATTACAAATATTTTTTGAGCCTCCAGTAAATGACCTCAAGAGTTTTTCTTCACATTCCACCCCACTTAGTCTACACTCATTTTCCTGATGACAGGGATAACTTGTACAGCTGTCACTTTAGAGAGAAACCAGTTTCCTAAACTGAAGCTATCAAGACAGTGTTATACATTCAGCTGCAGCAGTCAAATGAAATTGTTATTAAATTTTAAACCAAAACAAGGAGAACTTTAGACACACTCTGATTACGATATTAATATCATTCATTCCCGAGATGTGGCCCTCGCCCTGGGTAGATTTCTGGGTGGGAGGGACTATGTCACTGATATTCCTGTGCCGTTAGCTTCCTAACTGGACTCTAGAAGATATTTCTGTAGTAGGAAAAAAGAACTTATATTAGGCAATTTTACAAATTCATAAAGTTGAGACAATGGCTTAATTTCAAACCTTAATGGAACATTTCCCCCATACTTCAGCCATGTTACTATCTTACTACTGTGCTTATAATATCACTGATTCTTCTTTGCAGAGGAAGTTTTCATATGAAATCTTTAAGAAAATGGAAAGTGATGGGTGGGAGAAATCTGCCTGCTCTGATTGTTAGAACTTACACAGTTGACCCTTCAACGACAAGGGTTTGAAACTGTGGTCCCCTTATACCGGGGTGGGCAAAAGTAAGCTTACAATTGTTCGTATGGAAAATAATACAACAATTAATAAATAATGTTACAACGATCAGCTCTTTTGCATACTCACAACTGTAAACCTATTTTGCCCACCCTGGATGTGGACTTTTTTAATACTGCAAATGTATTTTCTCTTCCTTATGCTTTTCTTTACATTTTCTTTTCTCTGGCTTACTTCATTGTAAGAAGACAGTATGTAATGCATATAACATATAAAGCCATATGTTAATCCACAGTTTATGTTATTAGCAAGCCTTCTGGTCAACAGTAGGCTGTTAGAAGTAAAGTTTTGAGAGTGAAGAGTTATATGTGGATTTTGACTGGGTGGTGGTGGTCCTAAGCCCATACCATTCAGCAGTTGACTGCATAAAAGCCTCCTAGGAGCCCTACACAGATAGGCATGTCACAGTGCTGCTGGCGAGCTGGCCACTGCGGAGCATTTTCTCCTGGCTGGTCTGTGTGTAGGGCAACAATATTGGGGGGTGGCGGGTAGCTGACACTGCGAATTCAACAGATTTCACTCTGGGATGAATGCGCTGTTACCCCAACTCAGGGTTCACCTGTGTGTTTTTGGAAGCCCACGGCTGCCTCTGCTGTCTGCCCAGCACCTTTACAAACCTGAAACAGCACTTTTTAAACACATGCACCTTCTGTCATTGCCACATTCATGTGCATTTATACAGTCATCTTCTGTAGGATTTTAAGAATCATTGGACAGTTCACCCACAGAATTTAAAGAAGCAACATAGTTTTTAACTTTACCAACTTTTCCTCATTTTAGTTTCCCTGAAACTTACCTGCTATTGGTATTCCTCACAAGGTGCATGCCTTAACTCAGCTTGCATGCAGTGAATAGTACATGAGTCTGTGGCAAGATGAATTGGAAATATACTAAACAAAATAGCAATCGTCACAAAGAATTTTAAATCTTAAAGTGCAGAAGAATTTTATGTAAGGATTAGGTAAGACAAAACCTTTATTTTGTTTGGTAAATTATTTGCATTGCATTTTCTGTATATTCTTAGCTATGATTTTGTATAGACAACCCTCATGGGATTTTTTATTTTTCTTATATACAGGTTTGGAATTAAGGGATTGCTTCACCCCATGTAGACCAATTATCAGGACTCTGACAACAATCTTTCTCATTAAGACAGATGAAATCAGTTTCAAATCCTTGTCCAATTCTTTCATGTAGGCCTGGTGTGTGTAGAACAGTCTCCCGCAAACTTGTTCCTGCAGAGGTCTTAGGTCCTGGTCCCCTGTCACTACTTCTGCTTGTTAACCGCTTGTTTGAGCCATCACAGAAGCTTTGCCACATCTTTTTTGTTTGTTTCTCTTTACCACTGATGTGTTTTGCAGAAACTGACTGGGCAAAAGGAATAACCATTTTCTGTCAGGAGAACTGAATAACCAGGTGGCCTTATTTCCAGCAAAACTACACCCAGATGCAGCTATTCTTTGGGATTCAAGGTAGTTGGAAAATTAGAAAATTCTTTCATTTCCCTCCCTCAATTTTTATATGTGCTATTTTCGTTTTCAGAAGATGGGCTGTCTTAGGAGGAAACAGCAACTATCTTCAGAGTCCATTTTATCCTTGTCAAAAAATAGTAAGAGTTCAGTAAAGAACAATGCTCCCATCCAACTTCCATCCCATGTGACCCTGTTGCAGGACCTCACAAACTTCCAACAAGAAGAAAAACACAAATCTAGGACATCCTTGTCGTGACAGATTAAGGAAGGATTCCTCCAAAGAAATAGACCATCCCCAAATATAAGAACCCTAAGTTAAATAGCTTGTGGCGTGGGAGTTCTTGTTTTAACTAGAACTTGGAGGAGTGACTGTCTCTGTCTTATCTAGGCCTGATGCTGTTGCTTGAATGGTATCATTTCAGGGTTTTTTTTTTTTTTTTTTTTTTTTTTTTTTTTTTTTTTTTTTTTTTTTTTTTTTTTTTTTTTTTTTTTTTTTTTTTTTTTTTTTTTTTTTTTGTTGTTGTTGTTGTTGTTGTTCAAGTACAGTTGTCTCCATTTCCTCCCCAAGTAATGGGGAGAGAATCATCAATGTGTAAGAGAAACATCAGGTGGTTGCCTCTCATGTGCCCCCCAACTGGGGACCTGGCCCACAGCCCAGGCGCATACTGTAACTGGAAATCGAACCAGTGATACTTTGGTTCTCAGGCCAGCATTCAACCCACTGAGCCATACCAGTCAGCACCTCATTTCAGTCTGAGGAGTAAAGGAAAAGGACAGTTACTTAGCGTGTGTGTGTCACCTGGGATCCAGGGCTGTCCCATGTCCTGATTAGGCAAACACTTGGGAGCCCCAGCAATCTGATCTTCGATATTCAGCAGCAGAGGCAGGTGGTAGGGAGGAGAGAACCTGGGTGTGGGAACCAGATGCCCCTAGGTTCGTATCCCCGCTCCCCTTGGCTATGTAACCTTGGACAAGTCCCTTAACTTTGGCAGGTTTCACTTTACTCTCTTTAAAATCAGGATCACATCAACTTCCTATACAGGCAGGGTGATCTTTGTTACTAGCTCCTGGGGCCCTGACATTGGAAGACTTTACTGAGCACCCCATTTGTGTGGGAATACTTACATAACTAATCTGACACTTATGCATTTTGAAGACTATGAAAAATGATTAGGAATTCACAGTTGTGATCTTTAGAAGCCATAAGACAGTAACTTATCTGACTGATTTTGTTGTTGTTGATACGACAAAGAGCTCTCAGGTTTTTTGGTGTCCATATCTAGAACAACATGTGCAGGAACTCCGAGCTCTCCCCAAGTCCCCATAGAAAGAACAACCCAAAAGAGAACAAGAAACAGCATAAATGTCAGGCGGGATACGTGGGAGAAAACGAATCTTTAACCAGACTCCTCTTGTGGTCAGGACTTTCTGAAGGAAAGTCCAGGCAGATGTCCGTACTTTCGTACTAACTAGGGCTTTTGGTCCCCAAACCCGGTGGGATCAAAGGTATCTTCTGAGCAATACCTGCTTTGTGGGAAAACCTAGAGAAATAGTGACTCTTTGGCAGCTGCCTAAAATCCTTTAGGAAATAAGGAATCACCAGAAGTAGCAGGTGAAGAGAAGTGGAAAGACAGCAAGAGAGGCAGAGATGATTTGGCCTAAACAACGACAACAAAAAGCTAAAAGGTTTTCTTTGCCCTTATTCCTGTGAAGGAATAGTGCAGGGACTGACCACTAGACCGTTTGTGGGGCAAGGCACTGGGCTGGGAATTAGGGACTAGATTTATGATCACAGGTGTGGGTTCCAACCAACTGTGTGACCCAAAGGGTATGATTCAAAATTGTTAGATTCAGTTGCATTCTAAAAATTTTGAATTCGTGGTAGATGAGCCCTGAATTAATTCCCGTATAGCTCAGACATCCTAGGTTCAGCCCCTGCCCTTATGATGTTATTAATATCCAGGAGACCACGCATGTACAGTAATTTAGTGCCAATCCAGGCTGAGCAGAAAACAACAGGAAACAATGGCGCACCATGTAGCGTTCAGCTCAGGAATGGTAAGAACCAGCTGTAAGGAAACAGAAGTCCAAAAACATGTAATGCGTTGCTCTGAAAATATTTAAGCTATTTGTCTGTGTGATTCACTCAGCGGACCTTCACTGAGTGCCCACTGTGCTCCAAGCCCTATACCAGGCCTGGGGATAAAGGGATAAATAGCACAGCTCCCTCCAAAGTGCTCCCAGTCTATAGGAGTCCGGCGGTATGGGGCAGTGTGATAAGCATGATGAGGTGTGTGCAGGGCGTGCTATGAGAGCACAGAGAGAGTAGACCCATCCCAGAAGAGAGGGAAGGGAGCCTTCGAAGACTCCCCATGTGAAGTGACTGCTCAGTGGAGGTTTAAAGGGTGACTAAGAATTAGACACCCTGTGCTTTAGAGAGAGCAACAGAGCTTTCCTGCAGAAGTCCTGGCAGGGAGAGCGAGCATCAGCAGCTGGGGCTGACATTCTCAAAGGAAGCAACTCTCCAACAGCTACTCAGGTTCCATGAGCCAACTTAACCCTAGGGATCCCCTTTCTCCTGGCACCAACCTTCCCTTTCAACAAAATTTTTATACCAGAGATGATCATTCAAAGAGCATGCCTCAGAGGTGTCCAACCTGTGGCCGGCCCGTGGGCCACATGCAGCCCAGGATGGCTGTGAACGTGGCCCAACACAAAAAATCATAAATTTGCTTAAAACATTGAGGTATTTTTTTGTGCTTATGTGTCACAACGTATTTAATGTGTGGCCCAAGACAACTCGTCTTCCAGTGTGGCCCAGAGATGCCAAAAGGTTGGGACCCCGCTGTGAGTACTGGGAAGCTGATAAAATCAATGAAGAGATGTGAGAAGTCCTGGAAAACAGCAGAAACCAGGGAATCCAGGCATGGCCAGGTTCACCCAACAGGACTGGTCCACTGCGAATGCTGACTGGTACCATCCCCACAGGACACCTGTGGTCGGGCCCTGCACTCCGCTGCCCCTGGACACTTGCACTGAATGCCAGACTCTCACTTCAGTCACACTGATGTGAATAATCTCCATCCTTCTGTTAATGCCTTTGTTGCGTTCCTGTACCCGTGCTGTGGTGGCCACGGAGCTTGTGGGGAAACATCCGAGTGAAGGGACTTTCCTTGTTTGCTATCTGTTTACGGATATTGGACACACACACACACACACACACACACACACACACAAAACCCTGTCTCCTGCCAGACTTACAGAAATGTTTTGAACGTTTGTAATAAAAAGCACTAAATATATGGAAGCAAAGAGTTATGTAAGTATCAAGTACTATTAACCTAAGTGATTAATTAGGAAAAATTATATATCATCTCATTTGTGTTCTTTGTAACAAGGAACAGTTGTCAATTTCTGTGCAATGATCTAAATCAGCTACATTTTGAAATGAGGCTTAACATCATTACAATATAATATGCTAAACCGCTCCTTCAAAAGGAATATTTGCATATTTAAATTTAAGTGAAGTCTGAATAGACCTATTATATCAGTGTCCAAAAGATAGCATTATTATTGTGTCATGTCTTCTACTGTTTATAGTATTATGCTAAGCATTTTGAATAACATTTCAAAGATTTCTTCAGTTTTTTACAAAATATCAAGAAATAACCATTAGCATAAAAAAAGATTGTATTCATTGACCTGCCCCGTCTTATCCCATGTCCCCCTGGGGAGTCGCAGTGAGGAAAGACAGACTGCAAATGAAAAAGGGATTTTTTTTTTTTTTGTCACAGAAGAGAATTATGAAACTGGGGGTTTACATAGGAGCTAGACATCTATGCATGCCCCGCCCCCCACCAAGAGAGGGAGATGCGTTTATCTTTCTAATGTAAACAAATCTCTTTCTCCACAAAGGATTTGTTTACATTAAAAAAATAAGGCTTCTTTCGGTTGGGAGGAAGTTTCACTCTAACGTTCCTAGGTAAGAGCTCAGTCACATGGCTCTCCCTAACTCCAAGACAGCCTGGAAAATGTTGTCTTCCTGTGTTCCCGAGAAGAAAATTATGTCACATTTGGTAAATACATAGAAGTTTTCCTGTGTCTGTGAGGAGCTCACAGGAGGGGGCATGGTGCTTGCCACAATTCAGAAGGACTGTTAAGCTCCAACCCGGTGTGCAGTTACCAGGTTCCATTATGACTAGCCTACAAGAGTGTGATAGATCCAGATGGAAACTGCATGCACACCTGCGGAGAAAAGGTAAGAGAGATGGTCCAAGGCAAAGAATCCACTGTAGCTTCCCCAGTCCTGCACGTTCCCACGGAGGCACTCCTCAGCGCTCCTCAGCACCTAGAGCCAGCACATATTAAGGTTCTAATACCTCAAGGGACACTCACATTACGGAAGGACCATCTTTTTCTTTTAAATAATTCTTCCTTGGAGTGAAAAAGATGTCAATAAAATGGGTGTCTTGAGTCATCAGAGGTACCAGACCTGGCTTACACACCTGTAACGTGGGCGAGCAGCACTGAGCGTGGAGGCGGCATCGGCGGGGGGAAGGTGTGCCCCATGGACAGGCCTGGCAGGACCTCCATGGGAGTTGTGTGGAGTGTGCCACAAACAAGATCTGAGCAGGCAAATGGGATCAGATCCTGCCTGCATGTAGCTCTCACTGAACTACACAAATCTGCCTGGGAGAGGGGGAGCCTTTCCAGGTGCCAAGAAGCTGCGCATTTGTTGAATTGTACCCTCACGGAGTGCATCAGCCCAAAGGGGTGCCCTTTGATTTTGCCCATCCAGAGAAAAAGGCATTTTTTTCTAATATTTGCAAAAGTACCTCATAGGCTAGTGGGTGGCCCTAAACCCTAAAGCAGTAAACGAGAGCAGCTTGGAAGGCAGCGGCAGTTCGGTGGAATACAGCACCGGGAGTTATTTGCCAGCAGAAGTCATAAGATGCAGGGAGACAAAGAGGGCAGTACAACAGGAGTGTGGGAGAAAACGATTAGTCGCATAGGCTGAGTGGCGTAGCAAAGAGACTCCAAACATACCGTGGCTTGTAGAGTAACTGACCTTCCTTTCTCATACACCTGTCCTCCGTGGGGCCCCGGGTCAGAGGCAGCGTGCTGTCGTTCACGCACTGTTATCCAGCAGCTTTGAGGAGCTGAACCCCTGGATTTTAAGGTCACCGTGGTCGTCTCCAACACATAGAAGGGATTATGAGTCAGAAACTGGAAGGAGTGTGTGTGTGTGACTCCCATGGGCTAGAACCCCATCATGTGATCACACCTAACTTCAGGCTGAGAAATGTAGTCTACCTGAGGACCCAGAAAGAAAAGGACTGATTTTGGTTAACAGCTCATGGTCTCTGTCACGTGGACTTACATGGATTCTCAGCAACAGCGTAGGAGAGAGTAAATGCAGAGGAAGCTCCTTGCTGTATTTGCGTGGAAGAGGTAAGAGGACAGGAGGTCTGCTGGTTGAACTGTTCTCTGAAATCTCTGCGTGGGGCAGGGCTGGCCGACAAAGCCAAATTCACACTTCATCAGTACTGGCGCTGTGCTTTTGCCAATGAGTGTGAGCAACGGATCAAAATCCCTTCTGTTTTCAAACTCTGTTTAGGAACTGTGGCAGGCAGAATTATGTATGTCCCCTCCCCAAATATTCATATCCTAAATCTCAGAACCAGGAACATATTACTTACATTGCATGGCTGGGGGGAATTAAGGTTGCAGATGGAATGAAGGTTGCTAATCTTCTGGTTCTAAAACTGGGAGATTAGCCTGGATTATCCAGGGGAGCTCAATGTAATCAGAAGGGTCCCTGGTCGTGAAGGAGAGGCAGGCGATCAGAGTGATGCCGTGTTAGAGGACCGGCTGTTGCTGGCTTTGAAAAGGGAGGAACTGTGATTCCACAATCAAAGGAATGCGGGTGGCCGCTGGCAGCAGGAAAAGGCAAGGAAATGGGTTCTGCTCGAGAGCCTCCAGAGGGACTCACCTGATTTTTAACCCGTGAGGTCCATGTCAGGCTTCTGATCTAAAGAATTGTAATAAATTTGTGCTGTTTTACACCCCTAAATTTGCAGTAATTTGTTATAGCAGGAGCTATACTAGGTCATTGCTTATGTAAAATATATGAGAATGGGGAGCCTACCTAAATGCTGGTCACTAGGCGAACTGGGCAGGAAGAGGTGACTGACCCCGTAAGACTTATTCATACAGAGGAAAGTTACCCAAGAGGTGCCAGTGTCTAAAGTGTTTCAGACTTGGTGAGGAGTCACTGCATCATCGTCATATGCCCAAATGTCATTTTCATTCCCCTTTTAAGCATAGTGCTTCTGTAGGAATTTGAGAAAGAAAGTCCTCCAGGGTCCAACTGATAACCGGTGTTAGGTGACATCAGAACACACCACTTGCCCCGAATCCCTTTGACCTGTTTAGGTCCAAAATAAGGACTCGAGAAACACCATCAAGATGTGAAATCAAAATCTGCTGTCAACTAAATCTCTTACCTCATGCAGCACATGAACTCCAAGTGGATAGGCCTCCAACTCCACAACCTGCCTTTTTACTGCCTTCATGGACAAGCGCTCCTCTCCTGTTTTACAGTCTCGTGTCCTCTTACTGCGGGCAGTCTTAGTCCTTACTGAGGTGCGCCACTGTTTCCACCTGGCCGAACGCTGGCAGCCAGTTGCACAGGTCTGGGGTGCAATGATAGTACCGTGTGCGTGCAACTCAGAGCTTTAGCAACAGGGTTTAAAGTCAGTGTTGAAATTTCAGAAGAAAGGCGTGCGATGAAGGCAGAGAACATATAACTGCAGTCCAGTCTACTGGCCCCAGTAACGATGAACTTGAAATATTTCCATAGGGTAAAAGCAAAAGAACTTTATTTAAAATTCTGTTCTGCTCTTTCTGGGAAGTTAACGAAAAGAAGCCTGAACACTGAATCACAACAGTCTTTTGTGTTGCTACTCATCTCTCAAACTGACAGAATATCCTAGTTCTTCATAAAGTACCTGGATGTGGCTAGAGTTTGACTTGATTCACATCAAGAAAAAATAAGCCGTGCAGTAAAGAGAAAAAAGACTGCAGGCAAGATTGAGCCTAGTTTTTGAGTAACAGTTTCGTACCCAAGGAGCACATAACAAGATAGTACGATTTCCTTTCATCATTATGAAGTGCTCAGGTCCCAGGAAGGCTGATCTTGAGGCAGCGCCACCATATGGGTGAAGAGTTTCAGCCAAATTAACTTCTTTCTGGTGTAAAACAAATACGAGTTGATATTTTTTTTACATGTGGTTCATTTTAATTGGGAGCCATTCATTCCAAAGCTTAAGGTAAATAATTAGTAACTAGTTTTTAAGTGAAATGTTAAGGGCATGCATAGGAAAACGAAGTTCACATAAAGAAATAATGGTTATTAAAAAGTTTTTGAAAATAATCAGTTGACTTTTTTATTTTCATGACACCATTTGTACAAGAATTTCAAGGTTCTTTAGAACATCAAAAAACGGCTGTCATCTGCTCCTGCTAGATTTGCAAAAAGTAAGGCTGGGCAGTGTGCATACACACAGTGGAGGCCCATTTACACCACTGTTTTTGAGGCTTTGGACAGAAAGTTAGAGACTGCTTTCTCTATGTGCTTTGGAAATCTGCCCCATTGTTTTATAACCGTATTCCTTACTTATATGCGAAACCCCTCCCAATTTTCCCAGGCCTCATCTGCCTGAGAGGTAAGAAAAATAAATCATGTAACCACCATGGTCATTTCATGCCTGGTGGCCCTCACCTGGGACATTGCAACACCCCAGTTACCCCATTCCTTCCCTCCCTGTTCAAAAACCGTAGGCCCTCTTCCAAACCATGCCAAGTCATTCCAGCCTTCCTTCCCACCTTGGAGTGAATGGCAGACCCTGTAGCTAGTCAACACAGCACAACCTCCTTGGGCGACTGAAGACAACGGAGAAACTAGAAACTAGAGTCCCTGGTCTGCCTTGGAGCTGGCATGGCAGTGCAACAGATTCTGACCAATGGCACGTAAGGGACCGTCTCCTCGTGGTGCCATGTTCACCCCTCTGCTGTCTTCCTGCCTGGGACAGACAGGATGTCTTGAGATGTAATAGCCATTTTGTGCCCATGCTAAGCATGGCAGACAGGTTGTTGTTGTTTTTTTAATTTTCTTTATATTCAATTAGTTTACATTCAATATTTTGTGTTAGTTTCAGATGTACAACCTAGTGGTTAGACAATCATGTACTTTACAGAGTGGTCTCCTCAATGTTTCAAGTACCTACCTGGCCCCATACATAGTTATTATGGTATATTTGATGTATTCCCTATGCCATAGTTTACATCTCTGTGACTGTTCTGTAACTGCCAATCAGTACTTCTTAATCTCTTCACCTTTTCCACCCAGCCCCCAACCCCTCTCCCCTCTGGCAACCAGGGCAGACAGGGTTTAAGGGGGCTGCCATGGTCTCCACTCCCTGATCCCCTTGTGCAATGCCCCCCGCCTTGAGTGTGGGAGCAATAGGTGACTAGCTTTTAACCAACAGACTAGCAAAGGTGACGGAAGGCCACTCCTGTGATTACGTTATGTAAGGTTATGACATCTTCCTGAGAGCCTCTATCCTCCTAGTTTTGATGAAACAGGTGGCCATGTATGGGGAGTGGATGTGGCAAGGAACTGGAGGATGCCTGTGGTCAGCAGCCAGCTAAAACGATGGGCCCTCCAGCCAACAGGTAGCAACAGAGTGTGGATTGAGTCTGTTACTCCACAAGGAACCGAGAGCTGCCGCCACTCCGTAAGTCTGGAAGCAGAACTTCCCCCCCGTCGAGCTTTTAGATGCAGACCCAGCCCTTGCCATGATCTTGATTTCAGCCTTGCAAAGAAACCAGCTAAACCCTTCCCAGACTCCTGACCTGTAGAAACTGTAGGACGATAAAGGTGATTGTTGTAAGCTGCTAAGTTTGTGGGAACAATCACTGTTACACATCGATAGATAATTAATAGAGCAGAGATGAAAGAATAGATGTGGATGGTGGGTCTCAGTTCCCTGAAGGCACTTAGAGCTGGCACTCTGGATGGTCTATTCTGGATTTTTGTTAATTGAGATAAATGAACCCTGTGTACTTCAGCTGTTTCATTTATCAAGATTTCTGTGGCTTGGACTTAAAAGCAATCCTTCCTGGTACAAGCTGGCTTACAGTTCAAGTTGCTTCCTCAATTATGAGTACGACCTTCCTCTTCTTTATGAGAACCATCTGGTTTGAAAAGTTGTAGCTGCTATTCCCATAACTGTCTCAAGACATGCCCCAAATAGTAAGAGTCTAACTTTTCTTTGGCTCCAATAATGAAGATGAGTTGGGGAAAGGCGTCTCCTTCATCCATTATTGAAAAAAGGAAGAAGAGGAGAGGGGAAGGGAGAAATGGAAAGAAGAAGGGAAGGTTAATATTTTTTGAGCATGCAAACTATGGGTCCAGACTTTCTGAGTTTATTATAAACATATAAATGTGACTGTGACATATGTTACAACTCCCATCAGACTAGATGTTTTTAGTTATGACAGCTTTCATTTCTATCTTAGCCTCCAACTTGACACAAGCCCCCATATAATATTTTTTATCTACCTACTTCCCGTTGCAAGTCCTTATGACTCCTAACATCATGTTTTTTTTTAACCTGTGGAAGAAGAGGGCTCCACTTTTTCCCAGTGACTTGAATATTCAGTTCTGAAATTTTCCCACCAGCCCTCTCATCCTGCGAGTTTTATGCCCCTGTCATGTGAACTAATGTTGATTGGGCTGAGGGTGGGGGAGGTCCTCACTTCACCCTCTAACCTCTGGCTACATAGGTCAACCTTTTTCATGAATTATCTTATTTTAAAACCAATCAAGTACTAGTAGTGTTAGCTCCATTATGGAGATGAGGAACTGAAGTAAAGAATCATGAAATTTTAGCTTTAGAAGAGACTTTTAAGGGGCTCCGGTGTCACTCTTACTGTACAAATAGTTGTTTGGTAAGAAAATGAATTATGAATATAATTAGACTTCTTGTAACAGCTTCAGCATTTACAGCCCTGTGACCTCATTAAACCCTTCACGCTTGCTAAGAGCACCTACCCGCTGAGTGAAACTTCCTATTTATTCCACAGTACTGTGGTGAAGACTAAAAAAATTCTTGAATATGAGCAATTTTTGGAAGCTTGAAGCACTATGGGAACTACATAAACTGCAGGAAACTTCAGACCCACACGCTCTTGAACGCACATAGTCAATTAAAGTTGTACACTCCCCTATGTTTCACGAGACTGTAAAAAAACACAAAATGCCAAAGTATATATTATCTTTGAATGGGAGTTATATACTATTTACAAATACAATTTCATTCACACAAATATTTAATTGTCTCAATGTTGGAGATTTAGTCTTCCAGAGATATTTTTGTATTGCAGTTTTCAATTCCACAGTGATTGGATCTCTGTTTCATTAAAAAGTGTGTGTGGGTGGGGGTGGCACTAATCCACATTGGTTCACAGAGGACTTCAGATACCACTAATTTAATTCCCAGGAACATTGGGCATAAATGATATTTACAAATTCTTTTTTCAAAACAGCATTCATGAGTATACGACATTTCATAGTGAAGTAATTGCTCACATATTGAATATTTTAAAATAAAACAGGCAATTGTTAAAAGAGGACAGCTTAATCCTAGGATTTATGAATAATAGACAAAACAAGAACTTTTAATGTTGGTTTGTCCTCCCCTTGGGCTTTAGTCTGATCCAGGAATGTCACTTGGTCAGTGATGTCTAAGGATATCCAGTGTGAGTTCTGACTGTGATGATTTACTTCCCCAGTGAGTTTTTGGAAGCATAGGCAAACACGAGGAAAAATAGTCTGAAGAGTTCTTCAGCATTACTCCATGCTTCTGTTGTAAAAACTATTTAAACATAATGTCAGATTTTGCTTTACTTCTGTCACCATGGGATTTACCAAAAGATGAGTTTAGCCTGTTGTGTTTTAAGCAGGAAAGAAATATAGAAATTGCTGTTTCTCTCCCCTCGGGAGCCTAGCCCCAGACAGCATGGCAAACTGGAATACTCCTTAAATCGACTGGAATCTGAAACCTGCTTTCTCCTTCTATTTTAGTGATTGCTAAAATCCCAATTGGGATTTTTTTTTTAATGGCTTTAAAGTTAGAACTGTGTGTGCATAGTAGGTTGGCGGGGGAGGTACAAAACTGTCCATGACAATCTATAATTTATGTCTCCTGGCTTCCAGTCTCACCTGAGAATCCGTAAATTGGCATCTCTATACCTCTACGACGTTAACCACGTCATCACGAGCTGTCCTCTGCACCTCAGAAGTGAACACTGTGCACAACCCGGAAACATGTCTGCCCTGTTTCTGCCATGCTGTTGGCCTTGGCTGAGAGAACCAAGACTTGAGAGGCAGGAGGGACTTACGCAGGAGCCTGCCTTCCCCCGGTGACTGGGTGCAGGGGCTGAAGAGCTAGACTAGGGAATGCTGCCTCCTGTCTCCCCCTTCCCCCAGGTTCCCCATGTTTCCATCTGCCTGCAGAAGCAGTGTGATGGAACATTGAATCAAAAGTGCTGAAAATTAGAATAACAAAAGCATCAGAAAAACAAGACAAAGCACTTAAGGCAATGAGCACAGTGCCTTACACATTAAGTGCTCCGCGAACATTAGCTGTTTTGTTACTTTCAATGAGAGGAGCATTTTCCATCACCCATTCTGGCTGTTTTACCTTGAGCTGTATGCTGTCTGGCATGCAGGCCACAAAGCCCTCATCCAGAGTCCAAAAATGTGGACAATTCGCCTGCTGCTCATTCCATCTAAAGCCCAGTACAAGTTCCTGTCATGTTTTCACACATGAGATACTGGAAAATGAAATCGATAACTACTTGAATGTCTACAAAGACATGCAGACTTAAAATTAAGATGTAAATACCACTCCTGAACAACAATTTTGTCTGGCATCTAATTCATGGGATGGTGATGTATAATTTAAGATGGTAGCAGAGAATTTCTTTTAGTCTCATAAAATGGCCAGTATTTACACATAAAAAATAGTGTAAAGAAAATGTGATTCTGCCTATAAAATTAATGCATTCTTTAGTAATTTGCATGCAAGAGAACTAGCTTACTACATACTTGGGAATTATTTTATCATGTATCTATTTGAAGATGTCAATAATATTGGCAAAAAAACTAGAGATGTTTTTGAGAGCTGCCTGAAATCACTGGTTACAGTGAACTCATTACTTGTTTGTTCATTTTTTATACCATTCAGACAAGAAGGGGAGCATTTAGATTTTGTGTGGCCACCACTGGGAAAGTGTTTGCTATTGTTTTTCATTTATTTCTTGAACTTATATCTCATGTGACTTTAGATCTTTTTTAATGTTTTATTGGTTGTGCTTTTCCAGTTGTCCCATTTTTCCCTCCCCTGCCCCCCTCCCAGCCTGCCCCCTGCTTCCACAGTCAGTCCCCACTCTGCTGCCCATGTCTGTGGGTCCTTCATGTCCGTTCTTTGACTGATCCCTTCACCTTCTTTCAAACAGTCCCTGAATCCCCCCTCCCCTCTTACAACTCTCAGTCTGTTCCATGATTCTATGCCTCTGGCTCTATTTTGCTCATTAGTATTTTTTGTTGTTGTTGTTCATTAGATTCCTCTTATAAATGAGATCATATGATATTTGTCTTCCATTGACTGACTTATTTCACTTAGTCTCTAGTTCCATCCATGCTGTCACAAAAGGCAGGAATTCCTTCTTTTTTCTGCTCTGTAGAATTCCATTGTGTAGGTGTACCACAGGTTTTTAATCCACTCATCTACTGGTGGGCACTTAGGCTGTTTCCAAATCTTGGTTACTGTAAATAGTGTTGCTAAGAACATATAAGTACATAAATTCTTTTGAATTGGTGTTTCAGGATTCTTAGGGTATATTCCCAGCAGCAGAAACAGCTGTTCCAATTTTAATTTTTTGAGGAAACTCTATAATTTTTCCTATAGTGGCTGCACCAGTTTGCATTCCCACCAACAGTGCACTAGGGTTCCCTTTTCTCCACATCCTCTCCAACACTTGTTGTTTGTTGATTTATTAATAATAGCTATTCTGGCAGGTGTGAGGTGATATTTCATTGTGGTTTTAATTTGCATCTCTTTGAAGGCTAGTGACCTTGGGCATTTTTTCATATGTGTATGGGCCCTCTGTTCTTCTTGGAGAGGTGTCTATTCAAGTCTTTGCCCACTTTTTAATTGGGTTGTTTGTCTTCCTGGTGTTGAGTCATATGAGTTCTTTATACATTTTGGAGATTAAACTCTGTCTGATGTATCATTGGCAAATATGTTCTCCCATATGGTTGGTTCCCTTTTCATTTTGATGATGGTTTCTTTAGCTTCACAGAGGCTTTTTAATTTGATGTAGTTCTATTTATTTATTTTTTCCTCAATTTCCCTAGCCATATATATTGCTATGTGAGATGTCCAAAATTTTACTGCCTGTGTTTTCCTCTAGGACTTCTATGGTATCACAACTTGTATTTAAGTCTTTTATCCATTTTGAATTTATTCTGGTGTATGGTGTAAGTTGGTAGTCTAGTTTCATTTTTTGCATGTACCAGTCAGGTTATCCCAACATCATTTATTGAAGAGACTGATTTTGGATGTTTAGAATCAGTTTTGTTTTTCTAAGTCTGGTTCATACTCTCCCCTTCACACCCCACCCCCAGCTCTGTTTAAATGCAATTTAGATGTCAGTACCTGATTCTTTGTAACAGATCATTAGTTAGTAGTATATTCTTGTTGGATTCCTTGCACGGGGGAAAAAAAGCAACAAAAAAAAACTTACTATGAAATGGAAAATGAGTTAAAATAGTTGAAAGGTGGATTTTTAAAAATTTTTTGGCTTTGTACAGATAAGGCTACTATTATTCATGTATTTATTCATGACAGGAGAAAAAAGGTAGCTAGAGAAAGCAGTGTCCTTGTTGTAGAGCAGAAAATAGCCCTGGAGAAAGTGAATGCCACTCGTCATGAAGCCCTAGTTCGCCTTGGCTTTCCTCAGCATGCTTTTCCCTCAGGTTCCAGGTGGGTCAGTAGAGTCCCTCAAAGGTTCTGTTTTATGTGCTTGTTCAAGCTCCTTCTCTAAATGTTAAAAATACAAAATATGGGATAATAAGGAATAAGCTCTTCCAGAAGGGAGGTAGATTGCAAAATCTGTGCTTACAAAGTGAGGAAGAATAAAGGCAGGCACTTAAGGTGGGAGATAATAGCCAAGGATGAATAGCAGGTGGTCTGTTCCCCCAAGGAGCTCAGAGTCCAGAACAAAGAGTAGCGTATTTTTTCTCTGCAGGGCCACTAGGAACCATTTTCAGCTTCATGGGTCGCAGCACTTCCATAGTCTTTGTAGCAGGAATGCTCACTAGTGTAGTAATACTCAGTACTGCCTTCATATTTTGTAGAATAAAAGCTGCTGTGGCAATAAATAAACAAATCAGCATGGCTGGGTTCTGATAATGTTTTATTTGGAATACTGAAATTTAAATGTCAGACCATTTCCACCTGTCACAAACTATGATTTTTTCATTTGCTTGTTTTAAACCATTAAAAAATGTAAACACTTTTATTAGTTCAGATTGTGCAAAAATAGATGGTGGGTCAGCTTACCACTCCCCTGGCCTTAGATAGATGGAAAGGGGCCTTTATTTCATAGTCAGGGGTCAGGGCTAGAATTAGTGCTTCTCAAGTGCGGGGAATCGTGTTTCCCCTCATGCTATTTGAAAATTTGTCACAAAAGCCTTTGGGGGTGTCATTCGCAGACATTGTATATGATAGAATTTTTCCTATTCAGACACACAAGATGATCAGATGTGGGGGAGCCAGAGGAAATGGCAGGTGATTCCCGCTGAGGAGCGAGCCAGAGGGGCTTTGTCCCCACTTGGCTCCGTGGTGTGGCTTCCTAGTGTTTAAGACGGAGATGAGTTGCAGTGACCAGAATATTAAGGCCAAATGGTCAGCAGGGTTATTTTTTTAATTCCAAGCCTGAGATTTCAGAGCTTAATTAGGATACGTCTTGAAAAGGTCTGACCCCAAAGTAAATATTCCGAGTCACATCTTGTAGTTAACTTAGTAATAGTCAAAAATTTGGGGAAAGGAGAACAAGCTTTTTACTCTAAGCCTTGTTTAAAAGCTTACTGTTAATTTAAGGTCTTTAAGGTTAGGTCTGAAAATAGTATTAAATATGGAAATATCAATGATGCATTATAATTTTGACTTTGAAACAGAAAAGCTGTGTTATCCTCTCTCCCTCCCTTCCCCCCTCCTAGTCTTCCCTCCTTTCCTCCCTCCTTTCCTTATCTCCTCCTCTCAGTGTGAGCCATTGAAATCCGATCATTTATAAAGCAGTTTCCAAACCTAGGTAATCACCTAGAGGTATTACTTTTTTAAAATGTGAAATCCCTGATGCCAAACCAATTGCCCGCATTGGAGTCTGGGGGTGGGGAGTGGCAGGAGATCATCTTGCTTTGTTGTGTTTTTTCAAGCTCTCCAGGTGATTCTTGCTGATGAAAAACCAGGTTTAGGAAGCATCGCATTAGAACAGTGGTTATCAAACTTGAACGAAAATCAGAATAATCTAGAGCACTTATTAAAAGACAGATTGCTGGGATCCACTCCTGTGGGTCTGGAGTGGGGCCTAGGAACATGCATTTCTAAGCAAATTCCCAGGTGCCACTGGTACTCCTGGTCTGAAGACCACACTCACTGAGAACAACTTTAAACCATAAGACCAGGATTCCCAATTCCAGTTGGCCACTTACCTTCGTGCAGGCTCAGGTTTTGAACTGCTTAAAAGTCTCATCTGCAATTATAAACATATAAGGGTGTGTGCCAAGCATCAAGCACAACAAATAATTCCTAAAGATAAACACTAAGAGCTGGACTTTTCTTGCATAAATGTTCAGTAAACAGAAAATGCACTTAGCAAAACACCATGACACCGTGTACCAGTATTTGGTACTCTATGGCCAGTCAGAGCGGGGCACTCTGGAGTTCACATGTGTCCACAGACTTTTGTTCTTATTTGGGGACTGGAATTCTGTCACCTTCTAGAGAGGGACGTGGGTTTCTCAGAGTCAACAGGGGATAGCAAATTAGACTTAATATACTTTCTTTGTAAATATAAGATAAAAATGACACAATCTTTCCATAATAGAATATGTGGATCATTATTTTTATATCCTTTGATGACTTAATAGAATATAAGATACCCTCCTCCTCTGCCCTGGCCAGTGTGGCTCAGTTGGTTGGAGCATAATCCCATAAACCCGGCCTCTGGTTTGATTTCCAGTCAGGGCCCATGCCTGGGTTGCAGGTTTGGTCCTCTCTCTGGAGGAGAGCACAGAGGAGAGGCAATTGATTGATGTTTCTCTTTCACATTGATTTTTCTGTCCCTCTCTCTTTTTCTCCCTTCTCCTCTCTCCAAAATCAAAATGCATATCCTCCAGTGAGGATGAAAAAAATTCCCTCCTCCTCAGTGCTTGAATTTAATGTCAAAAACCATCTCCAGAACATTGTGCTGGCTGCTTGTTTGTACCTGCTATTGTTGATGTCTCTAACTTGGTAAATCTGTTGCCAGGTGAAGTTCAAGGATGAGGGGACAGTGATATCTGAGTTACCTACTCTTGGTCTCATCTGACATCCACAATAACTCAGTTAGGAAAATGGTAAGGAAATGGGCTCAGAGAGCTGAACTCTCCCAAGGCCCCATACACAGCACGTTGTGGACCAGCATCCAGAAACAGTTCTGTCAGGCACTCTCATGCCTTGCTGATGCACAGGCTTAGAGTTCTCTGAAAGATACAAAATCTGTTGGGAAGAATAACGAGGCACGCCCTGGTTGGTATGGCTCAGTGGTTGGAGGGTTGTCCTGTAACCGAAAATATTATGGCTTCTCATTTCCAGTCATGGCACATACCTGGCTTGTAGGTTCATCTCCAGTTGGGGCGCTGGTGTGTGCAACCCCAGGTCCAGAAACATACAATCCCAGGTCCAGTGGGTGCATGTGTATGGAGGCAGTTACCTCTGCATCAGTGTTTCTCCCCTCTTCCCCCACCCCCCCAAAAAAAACAAATGAAAATACCCTCATGTGAGGATAAAAACAAACAAACAAAAAGAATAACAAGGCAAAATAGAATTACAAAGGGACACAAAATCTTAATTTCTTATCAGAACTTGCCTTGATTTTGTTTGAATTACCTTGATTTTTAGGACCTGCACACATACATCAACATATTTATTTTTAAAGATACTCTATGCATCAATTCTGATTTTCAGTTAGTCGTTAGGACACATAAAACATCCTGTGCCAGCAGGGAAGAAAATCAAAACCTACAGAAGTGCCTGAGGACACACCGATTCCAATGGGCTACACTTACCATGGAGAGCCACTTCTGTGAATGTCGTGCCCTCTGCCAACCTGTCAGCCTTACCCTCTGCATCCAAAAGTTCATGAAAATGAGTGTTTCTAAAGAGGCAAGGCACAAGAACAGCTGAGGGGTCGGACAGAGGGAGGTAGAGAGAGCATGATCCAAGAAGGAGAATGGCAGCGAGGAGGGGCAGTGCCCCCCATGTCTATCACACAGCCTCAGAGGGTCTCCCCCGGGGCGGGGGGGGGGGGGGAACTGTGGTCACACGCATTCTCCTTAGACTCCACCCAGCAAACCCACAAAAGGCAACAGCGCTGCAAGGGTGTTTTCATCTGGGGCCTTCTGCCTTTGGATACCTGGGTGACCGGCAATAAAAATAGCCGGTTGGAAACTGACAGCTTTCAGAATCTGTAGTCAAGTTCCATTTGCTAGAAACCCAACTCTGGATGCAGCAGGTTTGTCTTGCTTGGAATAGGAATCTCACATTTGCCTATAAATAAATATTTATCTTTGAAGATATCTATTTCTTTTTTTAATCCTCACCCAAAGACATGTTATTGATTTTAGAGCGGGAAGAAAGGTAGAGGGGGAGAGAGAGGAACACCAATGTGAGAGAGAAGCATCAATTGGTTGCCTCCTGCACACACCCCGACTGGGGATTGAACCTGCAACCTTTTGGTGTGCAGGACAATGCTTTAATCAATTGAGCCACCAGGCCAGGGCAAAGATACCTGTTTCTTAATGTTCAATCTTCTCACAGCGTTTTCTTTAAAAAAATTGTTAGAAATATTACTGAGTGCTTATTTTATTCTAGGATGTCATGCAGAGTACTTTAAATAGCTCACTTAATTTAATCATCACAACTCCCTAGGTCAGTGCCATTATTACTTTCCCTATCTGACAGACGAGGACATGGGAACTTAGTGTAGTTGACCTAACTTGCACAAGGATTCGAATCCAGGCCCTGCATCCCTGATTACACCTTTCTGCTTCTCAGTATTAACACAACCTGGGAGCAGTGATCTTTAGTTCTTGGTGCAGGCTAGAATCATCTGGGGCATAGTATTTGGAGGAAAAACCTGGTGCTTGAATCCCACCTGGAGAGTTCTGATTTGTTGGAAAGTGGGACTGGTCACAAGTAGTTTCAAAAGCTCCACAGGTGAATTCTAATCTGCATCTAATAATTAAACTTCAAATGCACTGAAGCCTGTGTTCCATCCCAAGGCTGTGATTTAATCGGTCTGAGATATGACTTGAACTTTGGGATTTTAAAAAGATCTGCTCCCCACCCCACCCCTAGGTGATTCTGATACGCAGACACATTCAGGAACCTCTTTCCCGGTGGTTCTCAAACTCTGGTCTGTATCAGTATCTCTCAAGAACTTGATAAAAATACAGACGCCCAGCCCTATTCTACTTCACCGGCCCTGGCCTCTGTGGATCTCAAACTTGAGTGCGTATCAAAATCTGGTGGAGAGCTGGTTTACATCACAGTGTCCTTGGTACCAACCCAGAGATATTGATTCATTAGGTCAGGGTGGAGTCAAACATCTACATTTTTTAATGGTATGGGTGAGGTCATTGCTACTGGTTTGGAGATCACTAGAAAATGGAATGTTTTCCCTAGGGCCATTGGTCAGTAAGGTGAGGCATTTTCCGTTGTCCCAGTGGGGTCAGTGGGAGAGTGCTATTAGCTTCTAGTAGGTATAGGCCAGGGGAGCTGCCAAACATCCTAAAATGCCCAGGGCAGCCCCTTAAAGCAATTACCCAGTGCAAAATGTCAGTAGGGCCAAGGTTGAGAAACCCTGCTCTAGTCTAGATTTTAGAGAGATGTTTAGGTCATCATAAACCAGAAGATGTGAACATAGATTTGGAGCAAAAATCTAGAACTCTTGAATTAGTGTCATCTTTAAAATTGAGATATAGGACCAACTTCAAGCCTTAGCTATACATACCGCTGATAAAACATTGTGATTTCTATTTCAAAACTGTGTTCTTTAGCAAAATTTTGCTCTAGTGTGAATCATTATTATTGCATTTGGATGTCTTTCAGAGGCACCAAAATTCTCTATGAGTTTGCCCTAAAACTCTCTATATAAAAATCTGGATTTACCAAAGAAACTGTTAGAGGATAGTTAATCTTTTTGTAAAAGTGGCGAACAGAGGACCTTGTGGAAAAACATCCAATGCTTGTAGTGTGGTTTAAATGAAGTCTAAATTACTTTGAAAATATTTATTTAAAAAAGGTTTTTAGGAAGGAACAATTTATTAAAATATAAAGACAGGTTTTCGTGAAATGCAAAGGTATATAAACTGTTTATATTCTGTTACATACTCCAGGCAGCTACAATTTTGTATGAACTAAGTGTGATTACTTCCCTCAATACAGGTTTTGTAAAAACTAAGTGTTCCATGGTTGTGTGATTCCATCCCTAGGGTATCTTGTACGAATCCTGGGAAGAGAACCATACTTGTGTAACTTGTGACTCGGACGTCTCTTCGGCAACCAGGGTTTGCGTTCGGGTGGAAGGTTCAGTGACCCAGCATCAAGGTTTCCACTCTCCCGGCCCTGCTCTCCGAAATGGCACGAGACCAGAAATCAGGGGAGTTGGGTCCCTCGCCCAGAGGCCTTAGAAATAACAGCACCTCTATAGACCTCCATTTCATCATCTGTAAAGAATCAAGATGTTGAATTATGTGGTCTCGAAGGTTCATTCCATTGCAAAGTTCCATGTTCCTGTGATTCTGATTATAGCGCTGAGTCAGTCATGCATGCAAAGTGCTGAATGTTTAAATAATTGCTCACAAGGTGAACATTTTAACACTGTCAAGAGGCTAGAATTTCATGGAAGGGCAGCACTTCATCTCTAGTTACATGATGAATGTAATTGTACTTTAAATGACTTAAGAAAGGAGAGGGTGTCCTCCTTTGCCAGGGCTCGTCCTTGTGCTGTGCATGTTGCCTGTACGTTAGGGCTGCTCACCTGTCCTACCCAAATAGGCCCAGACCCTGCTTGTCCCTCACCCTGGGCTAGTCACCTGTTGCACCTGGTCTGAACTGGCCCCATTTGTGCTCCTGAACAGGTGTAGCAATGTCTCACTTACTGTTCCTTTATACTCTGGGGAGTGTTTACCCCAAGAATATAAAGGGACAGCCATAAAGGTTATTTGTGAAGAACTGTGATAACCTCCTCCCCACATATGAACACACTCAATGTGTATGTGTATGTGTGTGTGTATGTGTGCAGCACCTAATCTTGGTTGTAGGGGGGACACAGTCACCTGGATAATTTGACATTTTGCCAAAAAAAACCCTGCGTGAGACGTGATGCATGAGCTGTGATGCATGAGCCGTGATGCATGAGTTGTGGGAGGGGGGTGGTGATGAAGCTACCAGTCACCAATTGCCTATAGCTGCAGCCTTCTGAATCATTGGAATAGTTTCCATGAAAGAATGTTCAAGCTTAATGCAAAATTTGATGCAGATTCATTGCTCTACTTGCTCAGTCATTGTGAATGTGATGGCCATACAGTACACATGGTTACTCAAAGGCATCTACTACCCCCACTGGCTAGTACAGTGAAGTCATCATTGTTCATGCATGTGCATTCCAGTCCACCCTCCTTGGCTGCCAGGTTACATTGATGTCTCGCCAACCATTCTCATTATATTAACAATGGCTGGCCTTTTTCCAGACAGACCTTGCCTACTCATGCATCACATATCATACAGGGTTTTTTGGCAAAACACCAAATCACCCAGGGGACTCAACCCCACTTACAGCCCAGATTTGGTGTCCTGTGACTTCTGGCTTTTCCCAAAACTAAAATCACCTTTGAAAGGGAAGAGATTTCAGACCATAGATGTGATTCAGGAAAAATACAAAGGGGCAGCTGATGGCAGTTGGGAGAGCTGTGTGAGGCCCCAAGGTGCCTACTTTGAAGGAGACTGAGGTGTCATTGTCCTATGTATAATTTTTCTTGTATATTATTCAATACATGTTTCTATTTTCTTATTGCATGGCTGGATACTTTCTGGACAGACCTTGTATTTAACTTTTTTTTTTTTTTTTTTTTTTAATTTTAAGGAGGCCATGAAGTCTGCAGGCTTTGCAGTCAGAAACACTTCAGTTCAAATCTTGGTTTCCATATTTCCTAATTGTGTGACTTTGGGCAGATCCTTTACCTTGCAAATGCCTCCATCACTTTGTCTGTACAGTGGGGATAATGAGAGCTGGTGCCCACAGGTTGTGAACCTGTTGTGGGGACAGAAGAGAGCGTGGGAGGCCCAGTGCTCACACCTAGTGGGCACGTGGTCAGACTAGCTCTCACTGCGTTTGCATAAACTGTGAAACACTGTACATCTCTTTCTAAGCAGCCCTAGTCTGTTTTTTCTTTTTCATTGAATTTATTGAGGTGACATTGGTTAATAAAAGTTATATAGGCTTCGGGTGTACAATTCTATAATACATCATCTGTGTATCGTACTGTCTCCTTCCATCGCTGTTTATCTCCCTTTACCCTGCTCTAGATCCCATCGCCCCTCTTCCCCTCTGGTAACCGCCTGTTGTCTGCTGGTGAGGTTTTTATTTATATTTTGCTTTATCACTTCACATCTTTCACCTAGCCTCCCAGCCCCCACCCAGCTGACAGTCTGTTCTCTGTATCTATGACTCTGTTTCAACTTTGTTAGTTTATTTTGTTCATTAGATTCCACATATAAGTGAAAGCATATGGTATTTGCCTTTCTCTGAGTGGCTTATTTAACTTAGCATAATACTCCCCAGGTCCAGCCATGCTGTCACAAAATATAAGATTTCCTCCTTCTTCAGACAAATAAGATTTCCTTTTTTTAACTTTATTTTTATTGTTTACAATATTACAGAAGTCTCCATCTTTCCCCCTTTGCCCACCTTCACCTAACCCCCACCTCCCTTTCGCTCAGGCCATCCCCACACTGTTGTCTGTGTCTATTGGTTGTGAATATATGTTCTTGGGCTGATCCCTTCTCCTTTCATCCAGTCCCTCCTTCCCTACTCCTTTCTGACAGCTATCAGTCTGTTCCATGTATCCATACCTCTTTCTATTTTGTTCATCAATTTACTTTGTTCATTAGATTCCACATTATAAGTGAGATCATATGGTATTTGTCTTTTGCTGACTGGCTTATTTCACTTAGCATAATAATCCCCAGGTCCATCCATGCTGTTGCAAAAGGTAAGAGTTCATTGTGTAAATATACCTCAGCTTTTTTAACCATTCGTCTATGGATGGGCCATTGAGCTGTTTCCAGGTCTTGACTATCGTAAATAATGCTGTTATAAACATAAGAGTGCACATATTCTTTTGAATTCATGTTTTGGGATTCTTAGGATATATTCCCAGAAAGTAGGATTGCTAGGTGTAAAGGCAGTTTCATTTTTAATTTTTTGAGGAATCTCTATACTATTTTCCACAGTGCCTGTACCAATCTGCATTCCCACTGACGGTGCACTAGGGTTCCCTTTTCTCCACATCCTCGCCAACACTTGTTGCTTGTTGACTTATTAATGATAGCCATTCTGACAGGTGTGAGGTGATATCTCATTGTGGTTTTAATTTTCAATTTCCTGATAATTAGTGATGTTGAATATCTTTTCGTATGTCTATTGGCCATCTGTGTGTCCTCTTTGGAGAAGTGTGTACTCGGGTCTTTTGCCTTTTTTTTAAATTGGGTTTTATTTTTGGTGTTGAGTTTTACAAGTTTTTTATAAAATTTGCATATTATCCCCTTATCAGAATTATCATTGGTGAATATGTTCCACATTCAGGATGTTGTCTTTTCATTCTGTTGCTAGGTCTCTTTGCCATGCAAAACTTTTTAGTTTTGTAGTCCTATTGGCTTATTTTTTCTGCTGTTTCCTTTGCCTGAGGAGATACATCAGAAAAAATATTGCCAATAGAAATGTCTGATTTTACTGCCTATAGTTTCTTCTAGGATTTTTGTGGTTGCAAGTCTAACATTTAAGTTTTTAATCCATTTTGAGTTTATCATTGTGTATGATGTAAGAAGGTGGTTTAGTTATTTTTTTTGCACATATCTGCTCAATTTTTCCAACACCATTAATTGAATAAACTATCTTTACCCCATTAAGTTTTTAAAATTAATTTATTTTACAATTACAGATGACATACAATATTATGTTAGTTTCAGGTGTACAACACAGTGGTTAGACATGTGTATACCTTATGAAGTGATTATCCCATTAAGTCTAGTACCCATATGACACCACACATAATTATTACAATATTGACTGCATCTCCTTATGCTGTAATTTACGTAAAAATATATTTTGGAAAGTGGGATCCATGAGTATTTATCCAACATTGATTACGTTGTTTAATGTTTAAGAGATTTCCTGAGTCGTAAGGACATAGGAGTTTTAAGAAAACAAAGACCTGTCTTCGGTGGCATTAAAGCAAAGATCCACATGTAGGTCTCTGGGAAGCAAGGCAGAGGGAAGTGCTTTGAGGGTGGCAAATACAATCTGGAAATGTGGTTGGTTTTGAGAGCTTTCCTGGGGCAGAGGAGGCTTTGTGGCAAAGGTGAAATCAGGACTGGAACCCTATCGGCATGAGCCAAAGCTAGAAACTGGATAACCCATCTGGAAGGAATGGATGGTTGAGGCAAAACAGACAAACAAACTGGATGTCCCCGAGAAGGAGCAGGTGACTCTGAGGTGAGGCATGCCCTGTCCAGTGGCTGGGGCTCTAGAGCAGCAGCTGGTCCTAGGATGCAGGCCCATCCCCTTCTAGTGGAAATGGGCAAAGGGGTGAGCAACTGTATGGAATTCCAGGAGTGTGGGAGATTCTGACACTTTATTGTGAACCTTATCCTGAGGCTCAGCCAAGACCCAGAAGCAGACTACTAAGGGACGCTACCAGAGTGAAGGTTTGTTCTGAAATGTCTGTTGGGCAAACTCAGTTATCTACGCTTTAGAGGTAAAACACAAGTTCAAGGACTTGGACCACAGTTTCAGAGCAAGTTAAAACGAGGCAGAATGTCGGTAGCCTGCTCCTACCATTCACTCGATGCATTTTTTCTCTGACAAGCGTGCAATTTAAGGTTGTGTTCCATAATTTGTGTCACAATTACCCATTTATCTTAACAATGGCAAACAGCAGCAAAGACTGCTGTTTCTCTGCACATTTTCTTCTTTGCCATCTCTATTGAGCTCTTTTCCCATTCTTTGCAGTGTGTTAGATACTGCATGGGTGAAGATATATTAGTTCTAATAAGCCCTGGTTCTCAATTAAATGAAGTGGAAAGATATAATTAGGTGAAATCTGTGGGCAAGATTGTCTATTTGTCCAGGCTGAGCAGGGAGGGTGGTCACTTCTGCCCTTCGAAGCAGCATGATTGTCAGGAAGCAAATAGCAGCTCGGCACTTTCCCTTTGCTGGGATGCACTTTCTACATCTATTGATTACTTCAAGGCACTTGTATGAATAAATTCCTCTATTCTCCCAATAAGGTGAGGCAGGTTGGAGAACAATTTTTCTTTGTTGTCAAGTTACTGCTTTGCAACAGAATTTGCAGCAAAAGACTCCTGCTTGATATTTAGTCTTGCTTTCTCTGAAACTGAAAAGTTAAATAAATCTGCATTCTTTCAAACCTGCTAGCAGAGTTCTGACACTCATTTGAGTTATGGAATCACAGAAGCATTTGGTTGTTTGAAAACCAACAAAGGACTTCAGCCAGTCACCTGGAAATTAATAAATGCTTCTCTGTATTTCTCCATGACTCTCTTTGAGAATGGGTCTTATAATCACCCTCTCAGGGCAGACAGGCCCTCTGCCTTGCTCTTTGGATTTAAGGCGATGCCTCAGATAAAGGTTTTCACTATGCGGATGAATGAAGTGGAAATAGCATTTTACCCATCAGCTCTCTCGCTCGCTCACCCTCCAGTACTGATGGAGCAAGACATTCTGAAGGCACTGGGGAGATACAAAGGTGAGTTTAGATACTCAAGCAGTTGAGCATTCACTGGGGAAAGTAGACACACCTGTAAGGCACTTAACAGAACCCTGGTTGACTTTCTTCTTGGGGAGGAATTTGGGTCCTTTGAAAATACTGAGGAACAAAGTTCTAGAAACTGAGTGAAAAAGACTAAAGGGCTTTTCCGCTGCCCCTTTATTCTCTGTTTGAAACGATATTGAACAACTTTTGGGGTATCCACATTTGGTTTTAGCTCTCTGTGTGAGGCTTTCTTTCAGATTTCTGAACAGCTCTGGACTTGGAAGTTGGGGACAGGAGGGAAGAAGAGGCAGTGTCATACTCCCCCGGGGTGGAGACGTGAGGCCACGGGAACAGACCACCGTAACACCCCGTTTAGCCAGGCTCACTGGGAAGGAATCCCACTGTACAGGCAGACAACATGATTCTCAGCCACAGGTGACTCTCCGGGAGTTTTGCCAGCGCCTCCTGCCCCTTTCATCGCATCATGCCAACACGTTCTTCTGGGAAAGGTGCCTAACGTTTCTGCACGTGACTTTCTAAACAGACGATGGCCACAATTGCTGAACCCATTTGTTTTCCACAAGAGGAAAAAAAGCTCATAAATGTTTAGTGACTCTCAAGAAGTATGTTTAGGCCCTTTTTCCAGCCATAAAGGGGTTTCCTGAACTAATGTCTCGTGTAGCTTCTCTGTTCAAAGTGGGCTGCACTCCAGCCTCTGCTTGTGCACCACAAATCGGTAGCGATGTGTTTAGTGCTCAGGACAGGCACACAGACTAACATAGGCAGCATGCCTTGGGGGAAAAAACTTATCTCTGGTGACATCCTTTTAAATGTGTATACAACCCCAGTTGAAGGGTTTCTCTAAAGGCTCTTAAAGGGGGCAAAGTTTGCAAAGCATCTGAATGTAAATGCTTGGAGCACGTAGAATTCAAGAGCGCAGATCATTTTCACATGTTTTTCAAGCGCATCTAGGGATTCATAGTGCACGAAAAGCATGAGATCCAAGGTTTAAATACGTGGAACAATAAACAAAGCCATTTTTAGTTTTTAAAACTGAACAGTAAAGCTGTATATACATGTATAGTTAAAGATCACTATTTAAATACATAGATTTAATATTTTGCATGTGATAAGCCTCTGGCAAAGTAACCCAGAAAAATCAGAGTTTAAAACAATAGGAATTTCCATCAGTTAGTACAAGTTATTACTAAGCCATCGTGAGGTAATTAAAATGTCTGGAAATGTGTGCATTTTAGAAATATGATGTGTTTGTTTTAGGAAACAGGGCTTTTAATGGAGTAAGAACATTCACTAGCTCCTTATGCTGTGATCATGGTAGGAAGGTTTTCTTTTTGTCTAGAGAGAGTGAGTTGACACAAATCCCACAGACAACTGTGGCATAACCCCTTCTGCTGGTTATGCTGTGTGTGTCTTTGAAGCTTTATTCTCCTCTAGTTGTGAAGTAAGATTTCCTTTCTTGACCTCATATATCCTACTTGTAAAATTCAAAGTAAATTACTGTATAATTAACTGGCTGCGTGGGTCCTGGATGGGCCACGTGTCCTAAAGATGGAGGAGTTTTTTCTTCTATTTACTATTAACCACACAAAACGTGTTTCTGGATGTTAATATCTGTGATGAAACTCCAAGCAAGGCTGTGATGGTGTGTGTGTGTGTGTGTGCGCGCACACACACGTCTGTCTGTCCATCCAAGTACATATCCCATTTTGAATTTTTAGAATCTGCTAATTGCACTGGAGTGATCATTCTATCTGTAAGGCAACAAATACTGTTGCCTTCATTGTTTTTTTATAATATAACCTTCACCTAAAAGCATTATGTTTGTTTAGAGCAGCGATTTTTAACCTGTGTGTGGCAAGAACTTTTAAAACATGCAGTACCTGACTATTTAGTCAGGGGCACTGACCTCTTTTCCCTTCAACTGTTGAATAAAATAATGACAACACAACAGTAACTGTCCAGTGTGAATGAATCACAGTATACCAAGTTTTTTGTTAGCTTGGCAAAAAATACAATATTTTGAGGTGTTCTGCAGAATGTTCATAATTAGTTTGTGTGCCATGAGATGAAAAAGGTTGAAAATCTCTGGTTTAGAGTTTTAGGGAGGTCAGGACTTATGTACCTTACCTGGTAACCAGGCTGCAGTCCGTTCCATGGAGTGTGACCCATCAAGGAAGAAATGGCGACATTTTATCCTAGATTGGAGAAGTGACAGGGTCCAGCAGAAGTAATGCCTGCTTGAGTGTGGTTGGCAGGGTAATGATATGGGTGTAATAATTTATAGTTTTAATTTGAACATTTCACCTAGAATGTTGTGTGGTGTGCTTGAGTGTGATATTGTTATGTTACAGAATAACATGCTTATGATTTTGTAGTAAAAGATTTTACCATAAAAAAAGCATTATTTGTGCAGACCCTGATATGATACGGTAACTCCCTAGGAGGTTGTGAAGAAAGTGGATTAAATTTCTTGTTGAGAGTTTGTCTGTTTTGGAAATAGTCAGACATGCAGACTTTCCTTTTTTTTCCTCAGCTATAACCCTAGTCATATCCACTCCATAAGAGTACTGGTCAGATTTATTTCATTTGGAAAATTATAAGTTGTATACAAAGCCACTATAGTTTTTAAAGATACATATAAATAACTTTTCCTGACAAGTTAAAAAATGTAAGGCATATGTCAGAAGAGGTTTCTTCAATTATATAGCTTCAGTTTCCACAGTGCTGCCACTGGGTCGTTCCCCTGCTGTCATTTCACAGGTCACTTCTGTTGAGACTTGCCACCAAATCTTTTTAAGTGCCAGGAGTTTGGCTTTGGAGGTTTTCCTCAATCAGCCTTCAGCTACTACTGATATTACATTATTAAAGGAGGCAAAAAGAATTCAGCTAATAAAACATCCTTTAAATATATCCATCCAATGAATTAAGTTCAATGAGTTCATTTAATAGATTAAATTGAAATAAAAAGGTTAAATGAAATTTAAACAAATGGCAAATTATCTTACTGTCCTTTATTTGGACATGTAACAACTAAAGCAGTTTTTGACTGATGGCTAGTTACTGTCTCACTCTCCCTCTCTCAATTTTCTTTAAAGACTTGACCTTCCTTTCATGCCATAATTTGAATATATATAAGCCTAAAATGTTCACTTCCTACTAAACATTTATATTCATTGAACATAAACAGCACATTGGCCAGATATTTCAAGTGTTTTATGTCACAAGTTCACACAGAAACCATGTACTAATACTTTGTGCACGCGTGTGCGTGTCCGCACGTGTTGATTTAAAAAACAGCGAAAGTGAGCTTTTCAGGATTACCAATTCCACTTAAAGCTGGATAGGAAAATAGCTTTTCTACCCCATCTGGACCATTGGTAAAGCAGCATCAGCGTACACAGGAACAGCCTCACCTGTCACTGAACACCCCATGTCTTCACTGGTTATTCACTGCTGGTTCTCCTCTAGGCTCTGGTTCCAGGCAAACAGGTGTCAGACATAAGAGTGGAACACACAAGTGGAACACCTGGAAGAGACTCAGAACTTAGTGATGCTCTGTGGCCTTGGGTTAGCCATTCAATTCCTCCACTTTTTTCCTTGTGTTATCCTGTTAACCTTAGAGATTTACTGTGAGTAATAAATGAGATAGGATTTTGGTATAGATATTCAGAGGAACTCCTCCTGGTACCACCCCTCCAAAATCTGGATTAAATATTATTTAAATCTTTCTATTAATGTGTAGGAGAAATCAGTGATTGTTCTGGAGGCTTGAAACTATAAAAAACTTTAGCCACACCTGCCAGTGCAAGAGATAAGAAACAGCTTGTTTCTAAGCCGAGTGAAGAATCAAGACCAAAGACCTCCCCCCACCCCCTGCATACACACCCCTCAGAATCCAAGATCCCTCTTTTACTGAATTAGAGGGATGGGCAAACACACACATGGACAGAAATAAGGAGGTAGCTAAGATATGAGCATTAACGCTCAGTGAAATGGAAAAAAGAACAATTTCCCCTAAGAATTCCTAACCTTTGAAGATTTGAGACCTGAATCCATACAACCTGCAAGGGCTGAATAACTTTGCAAATAAGTCTCAGGTCCTGGACAGAAGTAAACGCAAATTTTCTTTGAAGAAATACACTTTAAGCTGGGGCCTCAAAGTCTCACAGATAGTTTCTAGAACCATGAACTCAAAATATATACACATGAGAAATAAAACTACCATGAACAGGAATCAACAAACTACTTAGTCTGACTTCAAAATACTGAAAATATTCAAATAATGAGATGCAGAACATTATGAATTAAAGGAGAAAGAAAAAATAAAATTCAAGTTAGATGTTAGTGACATAATATACTACAAATATGGAAAGTAAATAGATGTCTACATGGAAATCTATACCCTATAATAGCTATTGGGGGGGAAGATAAAATAAAAATATTTGAGATGAACACCTTTGGGAGCATTTAAAACCAAGGGACTCAGTAAAAGAACACTTGAAGAATGTTTTGCAGAGAGAAGGAAAGTAATATCAACATGTATGTTGAGAATGGGATAATTAGAATGTTCTAGATTCTTTAAAATATTCAGAAACATGGTAACTACATAGATTCACTTTTAAATGTAATTGTTATACATGCACATGTAAATTTCTAGAGTAGCTCCCCAAAATAATAAAGGTTGAGTAAAATTTCCAAACTAGAGGAAGAAAAAATTTGGTGAGGAAAACACCTCCAACCTGAAAGAAGGCTAGGAAAAAGGAGCAACACACACAGAGAAGTGGGACAAATACTACAGAATACGAGATTACAGATGAACGCAGTGTCAGTCACCGCAATCAGTGAAAACGGATTAGGGCTCCCGCTGAGAACAAAGAGTTTTAGGTTATTTTGTAATTAGCTATATACTGTCTACCAGTATGCATTAAAAATAAAATAAGGGCACTGAAAGCTAGTGAATAACAAGATGGGAAAATATATGCCAGGTGAATATTAACCAAGGAAAGCTGGTGCTAAAGCAATATCAAACAAAATAGACTTTAAGACAAAAGCATTATCTAAGATAAAGAGGGTCAAAGGTATACACTATTTTTAATTTACCAAAAAGTGATAATTCTGCAGTTGTATACACCTAAAACATGGCTATAAAATACAGACTAAAAGTGGGAAAAAATTACGAGGATAAATGTACCAGCACAGTGAGAGATTACATCACACCAATTTCAGTAATTGATTTAAGAGGTAAGCACAAAAAAAAGATCACTAAGGATAAGGAAGATTTGAAGAACAGAATTAAAAAGCTTGATCTAATGTGCATATATGGAATGCTGAGCTCACTATTAGAATATTCAAGCACATATGGATTATTTTTTAAATGCATTATCAACTGAACATACAGCAGCTCTCACCTAACTTCAAAAATCTGTACCATATATATCCTAATCTCTGACCTCAAGAAAATTAGGTAATAATTACCAAAAGGGGAATTTAAAAAATATATATATATATGCATTTGAAATTTAAACAATGCTTTTATTCATGTGTAAAAGAAACCTCACAGAAATTTAAAATACTTAAAACCAAATACAAATGAAAAACTATATATAAAAACTTCCAAGATGCAACTAAAGCATCTTTGTCTTAGGATAATATTTTATAGCTTTAGAAAAAAAGAAAGTCTGAACGTCCCAAAGGTGCTGTAACCAATGGGTGCAGAAATCAAGCAGGAGTTCCCATGAAACACTGCGCTGCAGTCCAGATGAACTCCAGCTCTGTGCACCAACATCAGTGAATTTCAGGAAAAAATAATTTGGAGCAATTGCAGAAGAACACAGAAGTGTAGTTCCACTCCTATGAAGTTCAAAAATAGACAAATCTGAACAACGTGTTATTCAGGAACATGTGCATGTGATTAAAATATGAAGAAACGGAATGGAGAGATTATCCCCACATTCAAGGTAGTGACTGCCTCTTGGAAGGAAGGCAGTTAACCAGTTGATGTTTCTCACTCTCTCCCTCCCTCCCTCTCTAAAAAAGCAATGAAAAAAATGTCCTCAGGTGAATATCTTAAAAATAAAAAAAACCCTGATGTTTCTCAACCTCTTATTTTATATATAGCTTTGATTTTTGGTTATCCTAGAACAATGCCTTGAATATTGTAGTTGCTCAGTAAAAATTTGTTGCATGAATGAATGACATGTTTAAAGTTTAAAATGCAGAGAGTAAAAACTAAAAGCTGTGAGGTCAGAAGGGAGTAAATGTTGATAAGGGCATTTCATGTAGGCGGAGAGTTACTCAGCAGACGACCAGAGAGCACTTCAGTGTGGGCGCCCAACGGCTGCTCTCGGGCACGTGGGCTTTGCCATCTCAGAGATGTGAGTAAAACTCACCTCTGCTGGTCACTGGATTGGTCATCGCCACCAAATTACAAAGCCTCTCTCTTACTTTTCTGGCTATTTTTAAGACCTGTGTCTTTGATCTTAAGCAGTTTTATTATGATATACGATAGGCTTCTATCCTGTTTGGGACTCATTATTTTCTGAGCATGAAGATTCTTGGCTTTCATGAATTTGGAGATTCTCAGCCATTATTTGTTTAAATATTGATTATTCTTTTCATCTAAAGTTGATTTTAGGCACAGATTGAACCTTCCCTTTCTCTTTCCCTGTCTCTTAAACTCTTTTTACATTTTCCCTGCCTTTATCTTTCCTCGGCTCCATCTTTGATTTCAGTGATTTTCTGTTCCCTCGCGTCTGTTTGACTTTCCCTTTGAGACTTTAATTTCAACTATCACTTTTCAATTCTAGGAGTTCTATTCTCTTAAATCTTTTTATTCACAGTGTTCTGTTATCATGTTTTAATTTATTTCATGATACGTGGACTTAACTACGGGAATCTTTTGTCTGTATTGGAGAGGTTTTCCTGAAGCGGTTTTGTTTGCTTTTGACAGAGGAATCAGGCGCACTGCCAGCCCAAGCCCCATGGACACTCCATTCTTAAGTGGAATTTCCCGTTCTATGTGGTGGCATAGATTTGAATCTACAGCTCTAGGGGCGAAATGTTCCCAGGGTAATGAATTCTCAAGAAAGACCAAGAAACCCGTTTCTTTGTTGCCTATCTGCGGAAGGGCAGATTTTTTTTTTTCCCAAATGTCCCTCTTACTGAAGCTGTGATTATTCAAATGTGTTTAAGAGTTACTATAAGGTTATTCTAAAAGTTTCAATTCGGTCTCCTATGAGCCCTGAATTTCCTCTGTGAGCCCCAAGGCTTCATTTGCTGGGCTTGCTGAGACGTTAGACCTCTGACCCTCAGGGTTTCTGGCTGATTTCATTTTCCAATTTGTATTCCCCTTCTGCGTATTTTGCTTTCTTGCAAACTCAACCGAGCAGCTGAGGCTGTTTGTGGTGGGAAGGTTGTCAGGATACCTGCATTTCCATGCTCCAAAAATGGATATTTCCTAATTTCCCAAAATGAGGTCCAAGCATATGACTTGCTGATATTCGACCATTTTTGACCTATACAATTTTATGTTTCATAATGTCATATCTCTTAAATATTTAAATACTGTCTAACCTTCAGGTTCATATCAGAATTAAATGAGATCATGTATGTAAAGTTTTTATCAGTTTGGACATATAGTAAACAATAAATGGTAACTTAATATTAAAAAAACTTGTCTACAAGTGCATGAAATATTATGGGAAAAATACATATCACAAATATACATGCTGTTACAGGATTTGCCTTGAAGGAGGGGAAATGAATTGATGGAAATGGGGAAGGGAAGAGACTTAGATCTTTTTGTAAACTATTTGGTGACTTTTGAATTTTGAACTATTTGCATGTATTTACTACTCAAAAATTATTTTCAAAACAATTAGATTATAAATCCATCAAACTGCCTACTGTACTATCGACATAAGGCAGAGCATGAGATTTGGGCATGGCTTTTGACTTCTATGTATTTCTGTGTTTGAGTTTTTGCTAATAATCATGTTCATATACTATGTTTATAATTTGAAAATTAAACCTAAAAATTACTTGGACATAATGCCCATAGAGGTATGATATTTTATTTTTATCTATTTGCATGAGGCAAGCAAGGTTGCCATTAGTTTAAAGATAATAAGTGGGCAAATCAGTCTGATTTGTTGTGAAGGGCAACCTAAAAATATTCAAGACAAGGTAACTTCAAAGAGACTTTAGAGACTGCAGAGGAATTTTATAGTTATAAATTACGTTCTGTGCTTTGCGTGCTTTAGTGGAGAGATTCAGACCCAGAGTAGAGGAAACTTGTCATGCGTGGTACAGAAATTAGTCATTGTTTTGTTGCGGTGGCGGTGGTTTCTCTTAAAACAAAGCAGCAAGTGCCTTTGAAAACAGGCTCACACCATGAATCCTCTGTTCGATGTGATACCAAAGACATTTACAATAGAGATGCTAATGGGCTTCTTAAGTTGTACCCTCAGTTGGGGAATTTCCCTAAGAAATATGAGGCCATTAAAAGACATTTTCACAGCAGCCCAAGCGCCCAACAGCCTTCTAAGGAGTCACCCGGTGCTGCAGGTGGAGAGCCCACTTGTGTCTCTGGAGTATTGGCATTTCCCTTAGTTTTTTGTTCCTGAGGCATTTGAAGCAATGCGGTGTTCTGTTGCCTTCCCCCCCCTCCATTTGGTTTACATCAAAGTTTCCTAACCTTCTCGAAGTTGACATTTCAGGCCTGATAATCTTTGCTGCGGGGGCTGTCCTGTGCCTCATAGGAAGTAGAGCAGTGTCCCTAGATAGCACGAGTCTTCCTGCTCCTCACATTTTTCCTCCAGACATTGCAAAAATGCCTCCTGCAGGTACAAAACTGCTCCTGAATCAGAAAGATTTGATTGATAGGCATCTTGCTAAATTCTTTGGTCTAAGCCTGTATTGGTGAGGAAAGTGTCAAGACTGGAAGAAATAGGATGTAGGGTCTTTTTGTGGTTTAATGAAAAAGAGGAAATTCCTCTCGTAGCTCAGCCTGGCTCTCTCCCTGGAGAAACCAAAGGGAAATGATGTTGGAAGCTCACGGGGAGGCTGAGAGAGGCTTCCACCCAGGGGCAGTGTCCAGGTTCTTGTCACTGTGCAAGAAAGAACTTGAGTGTGAGACACGAGGATTCAGTAAAGCACAGAGGTTTTATTACAATGAAAGTACACACTCAGATAAGGGAGTGTGGGCAGACTCAAGAAGTGAGTTGCCCGGAAGGGTCTTCGGGCTAGGCCTCTATTTTGAGCAAGTGGGGAGGAACTCATTAAGGGTGGATCTGGGTGGAGAGGAGGCGGAGCAGGTGAGGCACTGCCTTCCCAATGGGAGGGAGAGTTCTTGTCCTTATTTGGTCCTTTCCAGAACTATCCAGACATTGGTGTAAGATGGGTACTAGTCTATCTGCAATGCTAACGATACTATAATGACATTGTGACTGGCTGTAGGTCAACTTCAGGTCAGGGTTCCTGGTCCCGCTGAATAGAACTGGACATTCTTTTTCTCTGTGGTTTTCTTCGCAAGTTTGTTTCCTCTTGCAAGCCTGTTTCCACACAGAGGAGGTCAGTACCTCAATCTAGCTGTCCTGCCTCAAAACCAGTAGCTACATCCAAATGGTACTCGAAAGAAATTCCACTGGGGTTCTTTTCAGTGCAAGCCCATATAACCTGGAAAGCACAGAAAAAGGGCAACCAGGAAGCTCTTATGTCATATTCCTCATTTTGGCTCATTAGGAAAAATCACATTAACTCTATTTCCTCGGGTATACAGACTCTTCTGCAGATAACACAACTTAGGTTGGCTTGCACTTACTTCAGCCTGTGCACACTGGACAACTTAAATGTTCTGGGTTGAGGATTTCTAGTTAAAACGTTGCCATCAGCTCATGCCATATTTATTTCCAAATTACTTAAAACTTTTCACTTACTAATATTAACTCCATTAAAGTCTAACCTGGCAAGAAGAAATAGATTCAATTTGACAAAATATCTCTTTTAACAAAGCAGATTAGATATTCATATTAATCTATTTTTTCTCCCTTTCTCTATCTTCTTTAAAGAATAGTAAGCATTTTTTATGCAAAATCGAATTACCTGTAGGGATCCTTGCTCTGAGCATAGGAAATAAACTGCATTTTACAAAGCCCATTGTCAAAGACTCACGTTAAGAAGTGAATAATCTTAGTCAATCAGATGCAAGTTTTTACCATTTAAATTTTACTGAGTAGGCCCAATGGCATGCATTTTTTAAAATTAAAATAGTTTTAAATTATTGGGGTTATTTTAAAGTACATATAAAATGTAAAAATAAATAATTCTGAAAAACGAATTTACCTTAGGATGAATTTATAAAAAGCACTTTAACTTATTTTACAGTCTTCATAACATCTTATTTGAATATATAAAAATCCATCACATTATGAATATGCAAACTAAGACAGTCATTCGAGGCTAAGATGGTTTAATTTTTTCCATTAAATTAAAAAAAAAAAAAAAGACTTCCAGCCAAGATGGAGGTGTAGGTGGACACACTGCCTCCTCACACAACCAAAATTAAGGACAACAAATATTTAGAAACAAGAAAACAACCAGAACTGATAGAAAATTGAACTGTATGGAAGTCCAACAACCATTCATCCAGACCAATAATCCAGGTGAAAGGGAAGCAGCAGGAGGGACTGGAACCTGAGAGAGAGAGAAGAGCAAGCGCCATTGTTCCCTCTAGGACCCCACCCTCACATACGTCACTACCCAGCGACTGGGCTGCCCCACCCTGGGGAACACCTAAGGCTCCATCCCTCACTATGTAACAGCCACCACCAGACCAAAAGAAAAACCAAAAATGTCTCAAACAGGAGAACCAATCAAAGCCCCAGAGCCCAATTTATCTAAGCAACGAAGAGATAGCCAACCTATCAGGTGCACAGTTCAAAGCCCTGGTGATCAGGATGCTCACAGAATTGGTTGATTTTGGTCGCAAATTAGGTGAACAAATGAAGGCTACAATAAGTGAAATGAAGGAAAACGCACAGGGAACCAATAGAGATGGGAGAAAAACTGGGACTCAAATCAATGGAGTAGACCAGAAGGAAGAAAGAAACAACCAAACAGAAAACAAGGAAGTAACAAGAATTCAAAAAAAATGAGGAGAGGCTTAGGAACCTCCAGGACATCTTTAAACATCCCAACATCCGAATTATAGGGGTACCAGAAGGGGAAAAAGAACAGCAGCAAGTGGAAAACTTATTTGAACAAATAATAAAGAACTTCCCCAATCTGCAAAGGAAATAGACTTACAGAAAGTCCAGGAAGCTCAGAGAGTCCCAAAGAAGTTGGACCCAAGGAGGAACACACCAAGCCACATCATAATTACATTACCCAAGATTAAATGAAGGAGAGAATTCTAGAAGCTGCAAGGGATAAGGGGACAGTCACCTACAAAGGAGTTCCCATCAGCTGATTTCTCAAAAGAGACCTGACAAGCAAGAAGGGGCTGGAAAGAAGTATTCCAAGTCATGAAAGTCAAGGGCCTACATCCAAGATTGCTCTATCCAGCAAAGCTGTCATTTAGAATGTAAGGGAAGATAAAGTGCTTTTCAGATAAGGTCAAGTTAAAGGAGTTCTTCATCAGCAAGCCCTTATTATATGAAATGTTAAAGGGATTTACCTAAGAAAAAGAAGATAATAAATATGACAGTAAAAAGACAGCAAACTCACAGATATTAACAACACCTAAAACACAAGCAAACTAAGCAAACAAGTAGAACAGGAACAGAACCACAGAAATTGAGATCACATGGAGGGTTAGCAATAGGGGAGAGGGAGGAGGAGAGGGGGCGAAGGTACAGAGAATAAGTAGCATAGACAGTGGGTAGAAAATAGACAGGGGGAGGGCAAGAATAGTGTGGGAAAAGTAGAAGCTAAAGAACTTATGACACATGGACATGAACTAAAGGGGGGAATGTGGGTTGGAGGGGGTGTGCAGGGTGGAAGAGAATGATGGAGAAATGGGACAACTGTAATAGCATAATCAATAAAATATATTAAAAATATTAAAAAGAAACTTTTAGCCCTTCCATCTGTAAATGCATCAATCAATTCACTTCTGCCTCTCATGTTCATTAAAATTCTGCAAAACAGTCCTGAAATACTGTGTTATTTGTAAATTGTAGGGGGAAAATAAACCTTACCTTCTTTATTTGTAAAATACTAGTCCCAAAATTCTTTTTCAGGGTCAGCAATTGTGATATTAGATGGAATACACATAACCCGAACACACTGACAAGTTAAAAAGGATCTTGGGTTTCTGAAAAGAGTATGTTTGTCCTTGTTTCTTTCCAGAATCCTTTACCTGCTCTTTTCTCTCCAGGTATAATAGACCTACTCCCGAGAAGCAGCAGGAAAAGGATATGTCCTAAAGATCACACACCCCAAAAGTTAAGTACCCAAACTTTAGCACATGAATGGCAAAAATGAGAGTGTAAATATGAACCAATCCACAGAGAACTAAGAATAGTTCCATGAAAGTGCTTTCATATACTCTCCTGTGCTCCATCACTATAGAGGAGGCTCTGATGATTAGATAAAATTTTCTAGAATGTGATATGTTGGCAAAAATGGAGATAACTCTTAATACCGTTTGGTCTAGAAAAAGCCTAGAAGGATTGTGTCTAAACTGATAACAGGTTATTTATGGTGATGACTTGCATACACGTGGGAGGGCCACTGCCTGCCTCCCAACAGTGAGGCCAGGAGGCACCCCCTGAGGTCCCCCCCATCTCCTGGCAGGAGGCCTCCCGAGGTCCCCCCATCTGCTGGCAGGAGGCCTCAGGGAAACTGGTGTTTCTGCCATTCAAGCTGCCTAACGCATTCTCCGTGATCGGAAGTCTGCATGACCTCGTGGAAGTTTCTTGATCTCTCTAAATCTGTTCTACTCCTAAAAGGTCATATTAATCCAATGGTAGAATGCTAGTAACACGTGGTAATTGGATCGACAAGTTCCAGAGAGGCAGAGAACCCTGCCTGTTGATGACTCCTCTCATTCCAGTTCCCCTCCCTGTCATTCCCACCAGCTAGCCTTTGGGAATACAAGGGGAGTTAGAAATATACGGTGAACAGATGGTAAATTAAAAAAGTCCAAATCTGATTCATAAGACATACACTGTTGATGTGGATTATTGCTCTACTTAGTGCAGTTTGAGGCACTGTGCTTTTGACTGCCCTCCTTTTCTCCCTCTGTTATTATGATTGTAGGCTGTTTAGCAAAAGCCACGTATGACTTAGGTCCTGTGGGAAACTGACCCCTGATGATACGTTTCCAAAAGGAGTCCTGCTCCCTTCCACTGTGGAGGCTAGATCTGGAGGGTAAACGGAGTGCAGCAGCTCCCTGATACTGAGATTGCCTCTTTCTGCCCCTCCCTTCTGTAAGCTCTGGTGAGGAACTCACTTGCTAGTGGCAGTAACACGCACCTCTGCCATTTGTGCCCTTCAGTCAGGTAGCCCCGGAGGTGCTACATACGGGACAGGTGGGCCTGCCACCTGCTGTGGACCATCCTTGGGACCGCACTGGGCACTCCTGCCCACGCCCCTGTCCCTTGATGAAACTGCCACTTTGCTCATTTATTGTCATGTCTCAGCTTTAATCTCTTTTTCTCACTGGTTTCTAGTTTATAGCTGTCTCTTCTCCTTCAATCTGAACATGTTAACTTCCGTGCAACTAACTGGGAACTTTCCATGTTTATATATTGACTCGAACTAAGGGAACTTACAATCCATTTCCTCACAAAATGTCAGCCTTTTACATTCAGAGAGGATCACATTCATAGCAATTTTTCTATCCTTCTGTCACATCAATAAGATGAATGTTGATGGATTCTAGTATAGAGTTTTTAAGCAACCTGGAAAATTTCATTTTCTAAGAAAGGGTAGGCACAAGTGAGGGAATATGAAGTTTAGAGGTGCAGATGAAATTTCTGGATTAAACTGATAATGACTATATTCCAGCTGTAATGTTTAAAGTTTGAGTTCCAAGATTTTTCCATTAAGACTTGCTTTTAGCATAAATCAGGTTTCATGAATACGTAATGAATCTCAGTTACCCATTAGTTCTTTCATCAAATGCAACATCATTATATCAGAAGAAAACTTCTCTTGGGGCACCGAGAGAAGTCTGTTAAGCTAAGACTCTGAAGCTCAAGTAGGTTTTATTTCTAGTCACGTTTATTTCTAGGCAATGGAGAGGGGGATGCAGGGGGAAAGCCCCTGTCCCATATTGTCTATGACATGTAACTCATTGAAGTGGAGGAAGACTTTCTCGTGCTATTCAACTGTGAAGAACTACATTCAGGGAGCAGAAAACATTTTGGTTTTCAGAATAAATTAAAATACATTTCTATTTATTTTCACAGTGGAGAATAATAAATTGAAGATATGTAATAAATGACTTCATGGAAAAGAATGTACAGAGTGAGGCAAAAATAGGTTTACAGGTATTCAGTACATGAAATGCAGAGTTAATAAAGCTATTGTAATAATCATAACCTGCATGTCTGTTTCCAGACAAACAACCGTGACCCTACTTTTGCCCCACCCTGTATTATACTCATAATAAGGTATCCAGAGCTGGCCATGGCAGTGCCAGTTTCTAACAGGTGTGCTGGAATCCTGTAGCCAAATTCGCCCTGAGTAGACAAATAGATAAATCTAAATAAATCCCAAGTTTTGGCCAGGAAACGTCTAAAGGCTGCCTGCCAACTCATTATGTGAAAAGGGGCACGTGTTAGCCACAGACTCCCTGGCAAATGTCTTAGGGGAGAAAGAAGTAACTTGGAACCCAGGCCCTTGGAAAAGACCCTCATTTTGTGGTGGGATAGCGCACCCCCTGGCCCCTGCTCCACCATCCCACTCAGTAGAGTACGGGGAGGGGAAGGAGAAGAGTTGGAAAGGAAGGTGGCCTCAGCTTCCTGGTTTCCCCCACCCTGAAGGACCAGGGACTCTGGTCTAAGCTGGTCAGAAACAAAGCCAGTGATCACTCAAAACAATTGACCACCATTTTCAGATAGTAATAATTTTATCATTTGTATAGTTAAAAAATGTTATTGCCAGTGATAATCACATTTTTCAGCTGCCAAATGTTGAAACTTTTGCCTTACTTAGGGAAACTTAGGCCTGTGTAAAATGATCAAGAAGATTCATATTCCCTAAAGGAAATAAAACTTCCAAGTTTGGCATAGGAAATGTAGAGATATTTTTTCTCACCTCCCTAGGTCCCTCTTGTCTTTGTCAGGATGACTGAAAAATGTTCCTTTGACAAGAATCTGGTTATCTGGAAAGTCAAGATGGATAAGGTTCCAATAAGCACCTCAGGCAGATACGTATAAATAAGCAAAAGGAGCCTTGGCCGAGTGGCTCAGATAGTTGGAGCACCCTCTCATTCACCAATGGTTGTAGGTTCGATCCTTGGTCAGGGCACATACTTAGGTTGTGGTTTTAATCCCCAGCAGGGGCACCTACGGGAGGCTACTGATCGATGTTTCTCTCTATCTCCTCTTCCTCTCTCTCTAAAAATTAATAAACATACCTACAGGTGAGGATTTTTAAACAAAGACACTTTTTAGATTAAGTTATTAATAGATATGTATTTATTGCCATTTCATTGTTCATAGTTTTGATCTATTTCTTTTTTTTTTTTTTAAACATTTTATTTATTTATCTTTAGAGGGGAAGGGAATGAGAGAGGGAGAGAAATATCAATGTATGGTTGCCTCTCATGTACGTCCCTTTCGGGGAGCTGGCCTGCAACCCAGGCATGTGCCCTGATTGGGAATCGAACCTCGATCCTTTGGTTCACAGGCCCGCGCTCAATCCACTGAGCTATACTAGCCAGGGCTGATCTATTTCTTAAATAAGTTCCTTTAACATTTCGTATAATAATGGTTCGGTGATGATGAACTTCCTCAGATTTTTCTTGTCTGGGAAGCACTTTATCTGCCCTTTGATTCTAAATGATAGTTTTGCTAGGTAGAGCATCTTGGCCTGTAGGTCCCTGCTTTTGATGACTTTGAGTATTTCTTGTCAATCCCTTCTAGCCTGCAAAGTTTCTTTTGAGAAGTCAGCTGACAGTCTTGTGGGAACTCCCCTGTAGGTTACTGTTTTTTCTCTTGCTGTGCTTAAAATTCTCTCTTTATATTTTACCTTTGTCATTTTAATTATGATGTGTCTTGGAGTGGGCCTCTTTGCATCCATCTTGCTTGGGACTCTCTGTGCTTCCTGGACTAACGCATCTATTTCCTTAAGAACAAAGACAGAATCATAGATATGGAGAGCATTTTGCTGGTTGCCAGGTGGGAGGGGATTGTGGGGGAATAGGTGAAGAGGTGAGGGAATTAAGGAGTACAAATAGGCAGAGTTACAGAATAGCCATGGGGATGTAAAGTACAGTATAGGAAATGGAGTAGCCAAAGAACTTATATGCATGACCCATGGACATGAACAATGGTGTGGGGATTGCCTGGGGGAGTGGGGGGTGCTGGGTGGAGAGGGACACAGAAGGAAAAATTGGGACAACTGTAATAGCATAGTCAATAAAATATAATTTAAACAATAAATGAATAAATAAAGAACCACCAAAAGGAGATCAATCCGTCTGGTGTGATTTTCAGTTGGGTCCTCCCCTCCTTTCCCCCATGACTCTCATCATTTTATTATGGCTGCTATAATCCTATTTTACATTTTGATATTTTTAGGTAAATTTAAAAAATAAACTATTATATGTTATATGTGGTTGTTTTTCTTCTTACATAGCGGGTTTCACATTTGCTTTGAAATACATAGAAAGTATTCAATCTAGGGAAGAAAAATGGCCAAGTGAGTCCCAATTCAATGGGGAGATAAAGTCCAGAGAACCACTTCTGACAGCACAGGAACTTGGCTTTGGGTAAACCATGGCACACCTTGTCTCTGCATCTGTTCAGTAGGCTTTGGGGTTGTGTTCCAAGTACTTGGTTCTATAGCAATAGTCTTTTTTTTTTTTTTTCATTGCAGCAATGCTTAAGTAGCTATGCCCTTGAATACTAATGGTTTTGTCTCTGTAAATTCATTGTAAACTCTGTGGGCATTGTGATGAGGTGTGGTACTATGCATGGGAAAGCCCATATCCCAGATGGGAGAGTTAATCTGTCAAAGTTGGAGCTCCAGTTCTTGCTGCAGGCTCTCTCTGCATATCACGTTCTCCTCAGAAGAGCAGCTGAACCCAAAACTGCAGGGCAGTTTAGTACATTGTCAAGTTTACTTAATTTTAAAGATGTATGCATTTATTCTCACCACTGTTAGTGTAGGTAAATTGCTTATGTAACTAGATGAGTAATTTTTAACCTTTTTAAATAATATTGTTCTGAATATATCAAACCTTAAAAATGGATAAGGAGAAAAGCATAAACATAGAATTTTATCTAGTTTCTCAGAAATAAATAGTGTTTATACCACAGTGTTATGCCACAGAGGCAATTTATTTCCTGAAACATAACATAGACCATAAAATTATTCACAAAATAAGTCTAGGCTCTCATTTGTCAATCCTGTCAGACATTTAAAATATTTATCTCATTTGCAGAATGTATCCACTGGGAGGAAAAATTATACATTCCACTGCAATACTTGATATCATTTTTTTCCCTGCTGCCCAAATGAAAACAGTGTTTACTTTTCACCAGAACAAATACATTATGATCTCACTCCATTAAAGGCCAAACTTGAGAATTACACATCTGAGAGATGAAATTACATTTAATTTGTTTGAAACATACTTCTAGTGTGTGGGAATGAGCTGGCTGGGTAATGTTAATGTTTCTGCTGGTTTGTGAAATATGTAAGAAAAAATATTTAAAAAATTAAAGCTGCTCAACTATATACAGAGTACTTCAGTTTCACTTTATTTGAAGATATGTTTCTCAAAATTTTGACTCATTAAAAAAAATGAGTGTAAGTCTAAAGAAGACCCACACACTGAGCACGTTGCCAGGAATGGATGCCAAAGAGAAAGAAGGAGCTGTGAAGGAGAGAGGGGAACTAGATGTGTGAAAATAAACCCAAGAAGAAACCGTTAGAAACTTTGAGTGAGATGCTCTGAAAGATTTTATTTTCTTTTCTCTTTGGAGCTGTAGCATCTTTGTTGTCTGAAACTTCAGCCAAGTTTGGTTGGGTTAAAGTCTTTTCTTGATGGAAGGGCATGGATAAGACCTTCAGTGTAGCTGGCCAAGTCTGCTCTCCAAAGTCATGTTCTTGCTACCTATTTGCAGCCCAACTCAGCTGTTCCTATGGTCTCTGGTCATATTAGGAGAGCATAAATGGGAAAGATACAGAAAGGGACAGAAAGGTGAACCTAGGGGAAAATATTAAAACATCTAAGAGGTGAGCCTTCTGAAATGAAACATGCTACATTTGTTCATCAATCACTTCAGATATGTCACTCATATCCCCAATCAGAATTGCTCCCTCCTTTTTGCTCCCATAAGATTTTGTTCGTACCTCAAGTGGAGCATATATGATACTGTGTTACTGCTTGTTCGCTTGCCTGCCATTCATTCCCAGCAACTTAGGGTTCTTAAGGGGCCATTTCTGTGTACTTATTGTTCTCTTCAGCACCTGGGAAAGGGCCTGCAAACAGTAGCTGCATAATATATAATAGATGAATGAACAATCAAGTACAAAAATGTATTTGTATGCAGAGGTGGGACTCGTCACCTATTCCCCTTGTGTTCTCAGTATCCAGCACAATTCCTTACGAGCAGGGTCTGGCTATAAATCCAGTAGGTCAGAAAGAGCCAAGAGTCTGACAGCAAAATTGACCAGAGTTTGAACCCCACCTTTACCACATATAATCTATGGGAGATGGAGCAAATCACTTTAATTCTAGGTGCTTCTGTTTTCTCACCTGTAAAACGTAGTTAATGATAGATGAACCAGGTAACACATGCCATAAAGACATCAGCACAGTACCAAGCATGAAGAAGGCCTCATTGAGTATCAGCAAATCTGATAGTAAAGGTATGATATTGATATTAATCAATTCTTTACTCTGTATTTAGTTTGAATGTTTACTAAATTTTTAAGGCCCTAAAGTCCATGAGAAAAAGGCTAATCTGATAACAAAAAGCTTTGTACATTTGGTGTGTTTCCTATGAAACAGTTATATGAAATAGAATTACCCCAAAATTGAGAGGCTAGAATTGACACAAATAAACATCTATTGATTTCAATCATTAACTCCAGGTGTTTATTAAGCTTCTGCCTTTGTTCACATGGTCACTGTGTATTGCCTTCACCCTGACTCACCAAATCCTTTCTATAAGGCACTAAAACAATGAGCTGTTATATCACAATTTAAATTTACTTATCATTTCATATTGCAATGGCCTCCTCAGAGCCTCATTCACTGGAACTTTAGTTTTACAATATCCTGTGCCTGACAGAGAAAAGATATTTCTTGTTTTTCAGAAATGATATAACTACAGTTTGGCTTAAGTAATCTGGCCTAAGGCAGTAGATATTTTTGTAGGGAAATACCTGACTAGCAGTTGGATGATAATTAGCTGATGGAAAATCCTAGCCCAGGGTCTGTATCTACCTTAACTGGCTGGGTACACTTGGGTTCGTTTTTTAACTTCTCTGAGTTTTAATGTTATTTATAAAATGTGAATAATAGCCTCTGCTCCTCTTAAATCATATAACTTTTGTGAAGATCAAATGATATTATATGCCTGAAACATTTTTGGAAAATATAAAGGAAATATTAAATATTAAATCCTACATATAAATACCTCATATTTGTTGCTTCTCTCTTTAAAAGATTCTCCCCACATAACTTAAAAAAAAAAGTATAGAATACCACCAAATGAAAACAACATACAGAAACATAAAAGACCAGTGGAATCACAAAACTACCAAAAAAAAACCCCCCAAAAAATGGCTATTAGAAATCCCCATACATCAACAATCACTCTAAATGCAAATGGACTGAATTCACCAATAAAAAGGCACAGAGTAGCAAACTGGATCAAAAAATAAAATCCAACCACTTGCTGCCTCCAGTAAAATATGTAAGCTGTAAAGACAAAGATAGACTCAAAGCAAAAGGGTAGAAAATGATTCTCCAAGCAAACAGCATCCACAGAAAAGCAAGTATAGTCATACTTATATCTGACAAAATAAATGTCAAGAAAACAGAGGTAACAAGAGACAAATATGGATATTTTATAATGATAAAGGGGACACTACATCAGGAAGACATAACATTTCTCAATATATATGCACCCAATCAGAAAGCAGCAAAATATATAAAGCAACTACAAACAAAATTAAAAGGAGAAATTGACAAAAACATAGTCATGGTAGAGGACCTAAATACTCCCTTGACAGCTCTAGATAGATCAGCCAAACAAAATCAATAAAGAATATCAGCCTGAAATGGCACATTAGATCAAATGGACATAATCAACACACACAGGGCCTTTCATCCCAGAACATCTGATTACACATTCTTCTCCAGAGCACTTGGAACATTCTCGAGGATGGACTGTATGGTGGTTCACAAAACTAGCCTCAACAAATGTAAGATGATTAAAATCACACCAAGCATATTCTCTGACCACAGTGCTTTAAAATTAGAAATCAACTGCAAAAAGGAAGTAAAGAAACTCATAAATATGTGGAGATTAAACAACATACTACTGGAAAATAGCTGGGTCAAAGAAGAAATAAAAGGTGAGATTGAAAGATACATAGAGACAAATGGGAATGACAGTACAACATATCAAAACTTCTGGGATGCAGCCAAAGCAGTAATAAGAGGGAAGTTTATATCATTACAGTCCTATCTCAAGAACAAGAGAAATTCCTGAGTAAACAACCTAACATTACATCTTAAAGAACTAAAAGAAGAAGAATGACAGCAACCCAAAATCACTAGAAGAAAGGAAATAATAAAAATTATAGCAGAATTGAATGCAATAGGGAACAAAAGGACTATACAAAAAATTAATACAACAAAGAGTTGGTTCTTGAAAAAAATTAATAAAATGGAAAAAAAAACTAGCTAGACTCACTGAGGAAAAAGAAAAAAAGACTCATGTAAACAAAATCAGAAATGAGAGGGGAGAAGTTACCACAGACATCACAGATATACAAAGGATCATATGCTGCCAAATTCAATAACCTAAAAGAAATGGCTAAGTTCCTAGAAATATATAACCTTCCTAGGCTGAATCATGAAGAATTTGAAAATCTAAATAGACCAATCAACAGTGAGGAAATTGAAGCAACTATCAAAAACCTCCCAATAAATAAAAACCTGGGACCACATGGCTTCACTAGTGAATTCTACCAAACATTCAAATAAGATATAATACCTGTTCTCAAATTCTTTCAAAAAATTGAAGAGGAGGCAATACTTCCTAACATGTTTTATGAGGCCAACATAACCCTGATACAAAAACCTGGCAAGAATAACACAAAATAAAACTATAGAACAATGTCTCTGATGAATACAGATGCAGAAATCCTAAACAAAATACTAGCAAATTGAATAAAACAATACATTTTTTAAATAATATATAACAATCAAGTGAGCTTCATTCTAGGGGCACAAGAATGGTTCAACATATGCAAATCAATCAATGCAATATAGCACATTAACAAAACATAGGGCAAAAATCATATGACCTTATCAATAGATACAGAAAAGCCATCTGATAAGGTACAACATCCATTTATGATTAAAACAATTAATAAAATAGGTATAGAAGGAAGCTGCCTTGGCATAATAAAGGCCATATATGACAAACCCTCAGCCAGTATCATACTCAATGGGGAAAAACTGAAAGATTTTCTCTAAGATCAAGAAGAAAAGGATTTCCACTCTCACCACTCTTGTTCAACATAGTTCTGGAAATCCTAGCCAGAGCAATGGGGCAAAAGAAAGAAAAAGCTTCCAATTGGGAATTAAGAAGTTAAAGCATCACTTCTTGCAGATGGCATGGTTCTATATATAGAACATCCTAAAGACTCCACACACCCAAAAAAAGCTATTAAAAACAATTAAAAATGCAGTAGAGTAGCAAGACACAAAATCAGTGTTTAAAAATCCACTGCATTCCTATATGCTAACAGTGAAACTTTTAAAAAAGAAAAAAAAAATTTTGTGCAATTGCAACAAAAAGAATAAAATACCTAGGAAAAAACAGAAGATGTAAAGGACCTACATACTGAAAACCACAAAGCATTATTAAAAAAAGATCGAAAGTGACGTAATGAAGTGAAAAGGTATTCCATGTTCATGGATTGGAAGAATCAACACAGTTAAGATGTCCATATATCAAAATCTCCATCAAAGTCCCAATGTAATTTTTTAAAGAAGTAGAAAAAGGAATCATTGGATTTGTATGGAGCCACAAAAACACCAAAATAACCAAAGCAATCCTAAGAAAAAAGAATGAAGACGAAGATATCATCATACTACCTAACTCAAATTGTACTACAGAGCAACTGTAATCAAAACAGCATGGTATTGGCAGAAAAACAGACACACAGACCAATGAATTGAGAGCCCAGAAATAAAACCACATGTATATGGGCGAGTAATTTTTGACAAAGGGACCAAAAATACACCATGGAGAAAAGCATCTTCAGTAAATGGTGCTTAGAAAATTGGAAAGCCACATCAAAAGAGTGAAAATAGAGTTTGTCCCCATGTACAAAAATTAATTCAAAATGCATCAAAGACCTACATATAAGCTCTGGAACAATAAATTAAATAGAAGAAAACATAGGTACTAAACTCATGGACCTTGGTCTTAGAGAAGATTTTATGAATTTGATCCAAAAGGTAAGGGAAATAAAGATAAAAATAAATAAGACCATATCAAACTACAAAGCTTCTACACAACAAAAGAAACCGCTAACAAAACCAAAAGGAACTAACTGATGGGAGATAATATTTGCAAACAACAGCTCCAACAAGGAGTTAATATCCAAAATATGTAAAGAACTTCTACAACTCAACACCAAACAAACAAAAAGTCCAGTTAGAAAAATGGGCAAAGGACCTGAACAGACACTTCTCACAAAAAGACATGCAAATGGCCAACAGATATATGAAAAGATGCTTAACTTTATCAGCTGTTGGGAAAATGCAAATCAAAGTACAATGAGATACCACTTCACACCTGTTAGAATGGCTATTCTCAACAAGACAGGTAATAACAAGTGTTGGAGGAGTTGTGGAGAAAAAGGAACTCTTACTCACTGCTGGTGGGAGAGTCAACTGGTACACCCAATATGGAAAACAGTGTGGAGGTTCCTCACAAAATTAAGAATAGAGTTACCATATGACCCAGCAATCCCTCTTCTGAGTATCTACCTGAAGAACTTGGTAACATTTATCTGTAAAGATATATGCACTCTATGTTCAGTGCCACATTATTCACAGTGGCCGAGACACAGAAACAACCAAAGTGTCCATCAATAGAGGACTGGATAAAGAAGATGTGGTATGGCTATACTGTGGAATAATACTCAGCCATAAGAAAAATCAAAATGACATTTGCAACAACATGGATGGACCTTGAGAATATGCTAAGAGAGATAAGGCAGTCAGAAAAAGCTAAGAACTCTATGATTTCACTCATATGTGGGAATAAAACAAATTAAATAAATAATTTTAAATAAATACATTTTTCTTTTATTTATTTAAATAAATTATTTATTTAAATAAATTAAATTAATAAATTAAATAAATTTTTAAATAAAAAAACAGAGAACAGCATGGGGTGGGGGTAGTGAAGGGTAAAGTGGGCCAAATATATGGTGATGGAAGATGACTTGACTTTGGGTAGTGGACACACAATACCATATACAGATCGAGTATCATAGAAATGTACACTAGACGCCTATATGATCTTATTAACTAATGTCACCCTAATACTTATAAGAAAAAAAGAGTGTCTCTTTTGAAACATTGCCGGGACATAAACAAATGTTGCTGCCATTTGCTTTGGAGGAATGTTTTCTCAATGGGATCAAAGATGAACCAGTTTTCTAAGTGATCTAGCATGATTATATTGACTTAACAAATGAGAAAACTGGAAGGTACAAGTGCTCTAATTTGTCCTGATTTGACACAGCAGGCTAGTGCCTTCTGTGTCAAGAAACCAAGGCTAATTGCTTTTCTATTTACTGCACCAACCACAGAATTCAGAGGCCTTTGTACTTGTGTGTGAAGACATAAACCCCAAAGTAATAGGCTGGCACAAATAGTCCACCTGTGTTTCCAGAACTAAATCTCCTGAATATTCAAGTTGTACAGGGCCCGGCAGAAATAAGGCTTGAGTGTGGTTGGTAGGGTTGGTGAATGTCTTGCATGAGATGGACAGCAATTTGAACATTTCACCTAAAATGTCATATGGTGTGCTTGAATGTGATATTGTTGTTATAGAATTACATGCTCATGATTTTGTCATAAGAAATATTTTGTAATAAAAATGGGGTGTTATTTGTGCCAGACCCTGTATAGGATTTAGCAAAGGGGAAAATACAGGGTGGGGCAAAAGTAGGTTTATAGTTGCTCCTATGGAAGATAATACTGTAATTAATAAATAATACAAGAAAAACTCTGCTTTGGATATTTACAACTGTAACCCTACCTGTGCTCCACCCTGTATAGAGAATTTACATTTACTATAGGCAGCATCAAGGATTTGGATCTTTCGTAACCACTTCCCTGAAGGAAGAATCTCTCTAGAAAGCTTGTGTGGCAATGCACAAGGATCTGGTGGGACCTTGTCAGCACTTCCCTTTTCCTACTGCAGATGATGTCTGAGCTGCAATTGAGACTGTGGCTGTAGTAGGTCTGGCAAGGCCCTTCATTTTCTGACACAGCCAAACAAAAGCAGCAGCAGCTGAGAAAACACGGGAAGCAACGCCAGCAGCTGCCCTGCAGCAGTGGTCATTAACCAGTGTCGCACAGCCTGGACAGAGCATCTTGGTGGGCCACCCGCCGGCAGGCCCATGAGCGTTGCTCGTGTAAATGGAGATGTGATTTTTCTCTTTGAACACCAGCAGGGACAGGCAATTAATTTATGGACTGATTAATGCTGTCTTTCAGCGCTGTTGTCAAAGAGCATCAGTCAGTCATGTTGAATGAGATAGTCTGCCTTCATTAAAGTCATTAGAATCATTAATAAGTAAATATGTGGTTGGATTTCACAGAATGTGCGCCTCATAATAAAGAATAAGCTAAACATTTATCAGAAGCATTTAGAAACAAAATGAGAAAAATGGAATTAATTCAAGAAATAATTTCCCCCTTGAGTCAAAAAATCACTAGTCTTCAAGAAGGGCTTATAAGACGAACTTTCGATATATACAGAGAAAGTGTTAGGATTTTCCTATTTTAATCTAGAAATGTAAGATAGAAATTACCCAGAAATGTCAATGCACTCACTGATGCCTGTGCTCTTACTCTGGCTGCAAGCTGATGGCCATTTGTCACGCTGTGTACTGAGGTTTTCTGCAGGGTCACAGGGGGACAGTGCCCTTGGGCATTCATTGACTTTATATTCAACAAATATTCGCTGAACGTCCCCTCTGTGCCAGACCCCACTTAGGTTCATTGGAGGGTGCCCCGACACTCCTACTGCCATAGAAAATACGTTCTAATGGGGCAGTGAGTTCAGCTAAGTGGATATAGGCATTCTCTCATTTAGTTTTAATTGATTTAACTAATTCTATTTAAGCACACGCAGAACATTATCCAAGCTAGATCACAATGTTAAGTCTTAACAAATTTAAGAAGATGGGATGAAACTAAATATCAGTAACAGTAAGAAAATGGGAAAATTCACAAATACATGGAAACTGAGCAACACACTCTTGAACAACCATTATACCAAAGAGGAAATCAAAACAAAATTTTAAAAAAAAATCTTGAGACAAATGCAAATGAATATTATGGGATACAGCAAAAATAAGTTTATAGTGATTTTTTTAAAGTTTATACTCAGGTAAAAGAAAGTGGTTACCAGTGGTGGCAGAATTTCCCCCACTTAGGAAGGGTTGTCCATGACTTTGGGAGCCTTACAAACCCCTCAGTGTGCAAGCAGGGATGAAATGAAGCAAAGAATTTACTCCTGGTGCCGGCAGCTGTCTCCTGGTATGATGAGGGGAGAGGTGCATGAGGAAAAACACCTGCTGGGAGGGATGGAGGCCAGGGGACTGGACTTGGACCATTCGCTAGGAGGGAAGGCCCAAGGCTTTAATGAGTTCATAGATGAGGACGCAGCAATTCCATAAAATACAAGCAAAATATTGTGCATGTGCATACTTTCTCAGGGGCCCAGACTATCAGAGGGCTAATCCTATAAAAAGGGTTAAGGGGGCCTTATCTTTGAGAAGTTTTGTGTCCAATAGTGTCCTGTAAGGTTTTCCTGTCTTGTCCTTGGTACTTTCACTGTAGATTTATCAGCTACTTTCGGCCTTTTGGATCCAGATAACCAGTGCCCCTGGTTTGCCCCTTAAGTTTGTGGGTTTGTTTCTATTCTGGGCTGTTGGCTTGATGGATTTGACCATAGCATTTTATAGTCATGTGTCATTTAATGACAGGGGTATGCCTGAGAAGTGTGTTGTTGGGTGATTTTGTCATGTGAACATCATAGAGTGCACTGACACAAGCCTGCAAGGTACAGCCCACTGCACACCCAGGCTCAGTGGTATAGTCTATTCCCCTAGGCTACAAGCTCGGACAGCATGCTGCTGTAGTAAATACTGTAGCTAGTTATAATACTGTGGTAAGTATATGTGTATCTAAACAGAAAAGATACAGGATACGTATGGTACAAAGGATAACAAATGGTACAACGTATAGGGCACTTACATTGTACCAGATCGGAGCTCCCAGATCTGGAAGTTGCTCTGGGTGCCCCAGGGAGTGAGTGGTAAATGACTGTGAAGGTCTAGGACACAGGTGGCAAACACAAGGCCTGTGGGCCAAATCTGGCCCTCCACCTTGTTTTATCCAGCCTGGCACCTTGTTTTATCCAGCCTGGCACCTTGTACCTGGCGGCAGTGCCGAGCTCCTTGCTCCTAGTTGAGGAGTAGTTACATTTATACAGTCCTAACATTACATTTGGCCCTTTGAAGGCAACCTCGAGGCTGATGTGGCCCCCATGAAAATGAGTTTGACACCCCTGTTCTAGGATATGACTGCCCCCCTAGTGCAGACTATATAAGCATTGTATACTTAGGCCGCACTCAATACATTAAAAAATGTTTTTTCTTCAATAATAAATTTAACCTTAGCTTCTATAACTTTTTTCCTTTATAAACTTTTTAACATTTTTAACCCTTTAACTCTTTTGTAATAACACTTAGCTTAAAATACAAACACATTGTACAGCTGTACAAAAATAGTTCCTCCTCTTACTGTTTTTCTATAAGAACTTTTCTATTTAAAACTTTTTCTTTTACTTTTTAAACTTTTCAGTTACACAAACACACACACACACACACACACACACACACACACACACGAGAGCCAAGGCCTACACAGGGTCAGGACCATCACTGTCACTGTCTCCCACCTGCACACCTGCCCCTCCGGAAGGTCCGGACAGGCAGCAGCAGCTGTCATCTCCTGTGACAGCAATGCCTTCTTCTGGAACAGCTCCTGAAGGACCTGCCTGGGGCTCTTCTTGAAGGGGTGTCACTCTCTTCAGACTATATTACTACAGTTAAAACATCACAAGGTGATAAGAATCTTTCAGCTCAATCATAACCGTCTGGGATGATGGTTGTATATGCGGTCCACCGAGCATCATTATGCAGTGCATGATTGTATTTTCACTGTTTCATCTATTTTGTAGAATTTTACCTTGGTTTACTTCCCCCTTTTGTCTAAGATATCCCATGATGTTTCACTTTAAAAAAGGAAGAAAAGTGAACACAAGTGAACACTGTCTTAAGCATAGTCCCGCTATGAATAAAGAACGAATTTTTGTTCTTCAATTTACTCACCGAGGCTCCCACAGTATAGCAAACACAACTGCTCAGTTAGGGGCAGGCACTGAGGCAAAATCAGATTTCCAGGAAAGCCTCGCTTTAAACTGCCTTTGGGCTCTGGTGTGCATGCTAAAATGAAAACACAGACGCGCACACACAAGCAAGACACTCATGTCATACCATCGTAAGAACAAATTATAAACGTGAACATTAAACTGGCTCCTCCCCTCCTCTAACACTGGCTTCAGCCATAGCATAACCGTCTCTTTCTTCCTGGAGATGGCTAATAGTTATTAACCACACTGCACTGACTACAAGTCAGTCACGAAGCCGTCGTTCATTGGGCATCTTGACATCTCCTTTCTTGAACAGCAAACATTTGGCGTTTACTGTGCAGACATGAATGAAGCATAATTCTTGCTATCGAGATGATCACAATGTATTACGACGATGTGCCAGCCTGTGCTTGGAGCCCTCTGCCTGGCACTGATTAAGCAGGAGAGTAAATTGTGTCTAATTGTATGTGCAACTCCATCCCGGGTCTCATGACCTCCTGGCTGCTGCTTCACTCATGCTTACATTCATTATTCACAAGTGGTCTTATCACTGGTGTCTTCATTTCAAGGTCCCCACCTCAGACAAGTTTCATAGAGTGGCCTGATACTAATTTTTATATTTCTGAAAGCCATTTCTTAGATATTTAAACCCTGAACTCTTTTCTGTTGTAACATTTAGTTCTGTTTTTGTATTTGGAAAGGTATTTCCTAGCATGCTACCAACTTTTTTTGGAGGGGGGCATAATATATATATATCTCCATGTTTATAATTATGTTGAATTGGTTTGTACATATAACATTGATTTTAAGTGGCAGTTTTTGTTTATGAATTGTATACTTTGTTACCTTTGATATTCACACTGGTTGGGTGTTGTTAATGCGGGCTAAATATGGTGAATGAATGGGTATGTGCTTGCCTTATTCTCTTACTCAGAAGTATTTCATCTGTGTATTTAACTACAGGTGCAGACTTTCTCCAAACAAAATGCTTTCTATGTTTTAATCATTTATTTGATATAGGTCTATTTAAAGGAAATACAAACGATGGAATAAAGATTTATAACAGATAAAATCGAGGTTAATTCTTCATTTTCATGAAAATTGATAATCGCACTTTATTAGGCAGCAGTTTCTCTTATTCATTGTGTTATGTGTAACTTAAAAATATATGTTAAAACTTGCCCTGGCTGGTGTGGCTCAGTGGATTGAGTGCCAGCCTGTGAACCAAAGGGTTGTCAGTTCGATTCCCAGTCAGAGCACATGCCTGGTTGCGGGCCAGGTCCCCAGTGGAGGGTGCTCAAGAGGCAACCACACGTTGATGTTTCTTTCTCTTTCTCTTGCCCTCTCTAAAAATTAAATAAATAAAATCTTTAAAAAATGAATACAGTAAAAAACTCCACAGTTAAAATAACAAACTTTAATCCAACAAAACACAACACAGGAAGGGAAACAAAAAGAAGACTGTGTAGTATATGAAGATTAAGTTTGGGTTCATGTGACAGAAAACTGAAATAATAGTTAGTTAAATATTTAAGAAAATACACTAAAGAACAACAGAATACCCACAGAGGTAGGCAGTCTGGAACAGACAGGGATGCTCCCAGCCTCTCATGAACCCAGGCTGCTTCTGTCTCTCCCACAACACTCCAGCCCAGTGACTTCTTTCTTTCAGGCCTCTTCACGACAACAGCAGGTGGCTTCTGGAGCTCAAACAGCCTGTGTATGTTGTAGACCAAATGAAGAGGAAACAAAAGAATGAAAAAGTGCACTTTTCAGTCAGTCCAACTTCCTATCAGCAGTTTCCCCAAGGAAAGGAAATAGAGGGAAATGTCACACACACGCATGCACACACAACCCTGAACTAGTCTAAACCACTACCTGGGCCCCGAAGAGAATAAACAACTTCTTTTTCCCTGATCCTTGTTCCCTAACTTCTAGGTTTTTGGGAAACAAAGATGTCAAGTAGGCCAGGCCTGAAGACAGAAATGCAACTACCAATGTAGAGTTCATGCCAACCTGACTCAAGTGTGGGGGTGGGGGACAAGTCAATGATGCCTGGATGCTCACTGGAACCTGCAGACCTGAGACACGTGTCACCTCTTTTAGCTTCATAGTGTCCCTTTCCCTCCTGGTGGTGGTTTTTGTGTGCGATACACACCCCTATCCAACTGCACCCTAGGACACCCATCAAGGCAAACCTGCCTGGAGTCTGCAGCCTGGAGTCTCCGCGGACTGTCCATACATTTCTATGTGGTTTATGTCATTAGAGCGTCAGTACCATAAACTAGGGGTCCTACAGCTGGAGTGGTGGAGAATGCACTATGCGGATAGCTTCTTTTAACCAGGAGTTTTCATTCTATTTGGTCAAATCTGTTTCTTGCTTTACTCTGTCTGAACATTTGTAGTTTTTCAAAAGTACCAACCAGTCCTTGGTTGTGTCCTTCTTTTGACTAGTCTCTTTAAAGGCCTTGTTGATCTTATGAATACTAACTAAACTTGATGCTGTGCCCCCTCCCAACACAGAATACTCCTATAATTCCCCTCCATTTCTCCCTCTGGTAAACATGTCACACCTAACATATATCTATGTAAATACAAAGAGAAATATCTGGAAAGATGTACATCCAACTCTTAAGAGTTGTTACCTCTGAAGAGAAAAGTTAGGTTGGGAAATGGAGCACAGTGGTGAGGAACTTTCACTTTTTTGTCAATATGCAGGCTTCTGAATTGTCTTAATGCAGTCCAATGGAAACATCTTTTGTGTTATATGTTTAAAAGGAAGAAAATTTAAAATTTAAAAAATACTTCATTACCCCTCAGTGCTTTTGAGTTAGGCTTTGGGTTTTGTTGTTGTTGGCTGTTCTATTTTCCTTTTTTATTTCTTTGTTTAGGTAGCTGGAGAGTTAATTCCCTTCAAGTCAGAGAGAAGGAGACAGAGAGACAGGGAGAATAAGAAGCCCAGTCTTATTTCGGTTATGTATTTAAAGCTAATATCTGGGGTTCAGAATATGAGGTCTGTAGAGTTAAAAACAAAACAAAACAAAACAAAACAAAACAAAACAAAAAACCCTCACCCTACCTGATTTATGGAGCAAAAAAATAAATAAATTTAAGCTAACACAAGCTACAGCAGTCATCGTAATACCACCTCAAAGCCTGAAAGAAATTGTGGAAATTACTCTGAGATGAGAATTCCCCAACCTGTGGGGAAAATACGATTTGTGACCAGGTGTTTCAGGCAGACAGCTAGGTGCGTCTAGTGTTAATGTGACTTCAAATGGGAAAAGGTCAAGAAACATCCACACAGAGGTGTAGATGAGAAGTTGGCTTCCAAGCCAGCCTGCCTTGGCACGCCTTTCTTTATACAGTGCTTCCTGAATGGGAGATAAGCTGGTGTTCATTCTCTACACCTTTGGTCTCCTTTTCACCTAAGAAAGGACCCCAGATAATCCCATCAGCAGGCCAGAAGGCCCTTTGATGGTGTCACCCAGTATGTCCTTCTGCCTCCTCTTTCCTAGCTGCAGGCACTTCTGCTCTGGGTCTGTGCTTTCCACCCTCTCTGGATCTGGTGTAGTTCTCCCACTGAGCTCTCCTGGCTCCCCAGGCTGGTCACAAGCCAGAGGAGAGGTGATTACTGGAGGAAAAGCCAGCGTGGGATCCACAGTCCCTCCCAGGGGCAGCGCTTCCATGGCACTGGGAGTTTATTGATTCTTTTATTGTGCCCTTAATGGGTGATTGAGGATCTTTTATTGAATAAGATAATTACTAAATTAATATTTTAGATCCTTAGCAATTAGATTTTAATTTGGAGCTGCAGTATGGTAAAGACTATGCACACACATACATGTATCTTTATTTTGGTGATTCTTTTATTGTGTCCTTAACAGGAGATGGAGGATCTTTATGCGGGGAGACGAGCAGGGAGAAAGTGGGAGAACAATTAGCATTCTCATGGCAGAGGCCACTTGGATGGTTTTAGAGGCAACCAGAAGCAACATTGCAAACAGGAAATGTGTTCTTTCCTGTTACGTGTTTGTTCTGTGCTTTAGGTTCCGTTGGGTTACCTTCATCTATAGGGAAAATGCTGTCCGCTGTTTTAAACTACAAGAAGATTCATTTATGTTAACAAGAAATCCGGAGATAAGATGGCCCTTCCATAGTTGGCTAGTTCAGAGGTTCCATGCTGTCATCAGGAATATGTCTGTCCTTGGAAGTAGCTCCCTCCATGGTCCTAAGATGCTACCACAGTTCCAAACTTTACATCTGAGACAACTCCAGTGTGTGAAAGGGCATTTTGTCCCTTATGTCTCTTCTACAAAGCAATAAAATCCTTCCCAGAGTGCCCCGCCTCCTGCAGTGGTAGACTTCTCTCCTGTCTCATCAGCCAGATCCTGTCTCCTTGCCTGTGTAACTCAGTCTCTAATGGGGGGTGGGCGGTGGAGATTACTAGAATCATCAGATCTATCAGGAGTTAGCCTGAGCTGGGGAGAGGGTCACCTTCCCTGTGGTAGAAGCACCTAAACAAAATTGGGACTCATGGCAAAAGAAAAAAGAGGGTAATGGATATTGCAGAGACAAATTTCTGCTTACAGTGACTGATAGTATAGAAATCATAATATCAGACTTCAGGCCAAGGTGGAGGCATAGGTGGACACACTGTGCCTCCTCTCACAACCAAAATTAAGGACAACAAAGATTTAGAAACAAGAAAACAACCAGAACTCAGAAAATCAAACTGTTTGGAAGTCCAACAACGATTCATCCAGACCGGTAAGAGGGGTGGAGTCGTGGCAGGAAAAAGTGGAGGTGCAGACCGGGTATGCAGGTACAGTGGCTAGCAGACCCCAGGTGCACAGGTGGTGGCTAGCAGACCACGGGCACGGGGTGGCAACTGTGCAGACACAGTGAGGCCTGTGCAAGGTGGCTGGCTGACCAGGTGGTCCCACATTGGTGCGCAGATAATCTAGGCGAAGGGGAAGCAGCAGAAGGGACTGGAATCCGAGAGTGAGCACAGAAAGCACCATTTTTTCCTCTCAGACCCCAACCCCACATACAGCATCACTACCCAGCGACTGGGCTGCCCCGCCCTGGGGAACACCTAAGGCTCCACCCATCCCTACATAACAGGTGTGACTAGACCAAAAAAAAAAAAAAAATGGCTCAAACCAGAGAACAAATCAAAACCCCAGAGCCAATTTATCTAAGCAACGAAGAGACTGCCAACCTATCAGATGCACAATTCAAAGCCCTGGTGATCAGGATGCTCACAGAATTGGTTGATTTTGCTCATAAATTAGATGAACAAATGAAAGCTACAATAAGTGAAATGAAGAAAAACGCACAGGGAACCAATAGAGATGGGAGGAAAACTGGGACTCACATCAATGGAGTGGACCAGAAAGAAGAAAGAAACAACCAAACAGAAAAGAATGAAGAAACAAGAATTCAAAAAAATAAGGAGAGGCTTAGGAACCTCCAGGACATCTTTAAATGTCCCAATATCTGAATTATAGCGGTACCAGAAGGGGAAGAAGAAGAGCAACAAGTGGAAAACTTATATGAATAAATAATAAAGGAGAACTTCCCCAATCTGGCCAAGGAAATAGACTTCCAGGAAGTCCAGGAAGCTCAGAGTCCCAAAGAAGTTGGACCCAAGGATGAACACACCAAGGCACATCATAATTACATTACCCAAGACTAAAATGAAGGAGAGAATTCTGGAAGCAGCAAGGGATAAAGACAGAGTCACCTACAAAGGAGTTCCCATCAGACTGTCAGCTGATTTCTCAAAAGAGACCTTGCAGGCAAGAAGGGGCTGGAAAGAGGTATTCCAAGTCATGAAAATCAAGGACCTCCATCCAAGATTGCTCTATCCAGCAAAGCTGTCACTTAGAATGGAAGGGAAGATAAAGTGCTTTTCAGATAAGGTCAAATTAAAGGAGTTCATCATCAGCAAGCCCTTATTATATGAAATGTTAAAGGGACTTATCTAAGAAAAAGAAGATAAGAAATATGAACAGTAAAAAGACAGCAAACTCACAGGTATTAACAACCACACCTAAAACAAAAGCCCACTAAGCAAACCACTACAACAGGAGCAGAAACACAGAAATGGAGATCACATGGAGGGTTAGCAATAGGGGAGATGGAGGAGGAAAGAGGGGGGACAAGGTACAGAGAACAAGTAGCACAAATGGTGGGTGCAAAATAGACAGGGGGAGGGCAAGAGTAGTGTGGGAAATGTAGAAGCTAAAGAACTTATAACACATGGACATGAACTAAAGGGGGGGGAATGTGGGTGGGAGGGGGTGTGCAGGGTGGAGGGGAATGAAGGGGGGAAAATGGGACAACTATAACAGCATAATCAATAAAATATATTTAAAAAATCATAATATCAGTAACAGTAGTGTTTATTAAACATGTTACAGGGTTGTCCAACCTGTGGCCTGTGGGCCACAGGTGGCTTAGGATGGTATGAATGTGACCCAACAAAAAATCATAAATTTACTTAAAACATTGAGATTTTTTGTGATTACGGGTCACAATGTATTTAATGTGTAGCCCAGAGATGCCAAAAGATTGGACATCCCTGATTGTACTACTTTCTGGGTAGAGAGCTACCTTAGTGCTTTCTATAGATCATCTTAAGAACAAAATTTTAGATAGCTGTTAATATCAGCTCCAATTTATAGATGAGGAAATAAGCTCAGATAATGTAGGAAGAGCTGAAAATGGGCAGAATCTGTGATCTTAACTACTTCACGTTGCACACTGCTTCACAGGTTCTGAAAGAATCTCTTGTCCTTTTAATTCTTTGCTCATTTGCTTTAAGGATGCTTGCTGCTCTGAATTTATCATGGTAAAGCCTGGAGAAACTGCATGTTATTTTCTCCGGGCAACACGGCCGATGTAAGAGCCTGGGTGTGCTAAGTTTCCCTGCAGCAGACAAGACAGCGAAGACCCTTTTCTATCGAGTTCTCTTTGCAGTCCCCAGCGCTATTTCCTCTACAGCTTTTCCAGTCCACTGTCATTCCCCCACCTCTTGAAACTCCAGAGAAAAGAGCCGGAAATAGCAGCCTCTGTGTTCTAATTCTGACCCCCATGGTGCTTCCCTTTCATCACCAGCTCCCTATTACGAGCTGCTTTGTCACTTAAGTGTCACAGCAAATCATATCCTTTCACAACAAGGACTGGTCTGGCAAAACCTGGGGTCTCAACAGGGGACACAGCCTGTGACTTCATTGGCATCCCTGCGCTGGCAGAAGCTCCTTCTAGGCCCCTGCGTGGGACAGTGTTGCGGAAGTCAGAATTGACTTCTCCAGGAAAATGCGTATCTTATTAGATGTGGCATTTGGTTGTCTGCGCCTTGCTCCAGACTACTGATACTTAGCAATGAACTGTAAAAATAGAACTTCACAAGCACAAATTTATTTCTTATTTGAAGCTATAAGTTTTTTAAAAAATAATTTTTTAGTTTGTATTTGTTGCACAATCTTTACACATATTCAAACTTCTGAGAAGGGAGGGTTAAACCTTGCAGGTGAGCCATCTAGTCTCAAACCTGATAAACAGGGGTGAAGTGTTGTGTTGAATTTGGATATATCTGAGCAAGCTTCCCAGTCAGTGATGAATCACCTGAATGTAAAGTGTTTAATTATGATTTCTTTGGACTTTAAAACATTACACTTGCATGTGTGTGTGTTTTCATGGAGGGCAAGACCAAATACTGAGGTGTTTTCTTCTAAGTATGCTATTCAATGAGGAGATTGGAAAGGGTCATTTTAAAGTTACATGAAGTCTTCTGCCCCAATAGGAGCAAAAGCTTAAATTATTTCTAAGGAAGTTTCTCTCTTATTGGATAATGGGAATAGTTGGTCTGGTCCAAAATGCTTTGTTTGTCAGTAAGAAAGCAATTAAAGAGACTACCCCAAAGTCATGCTGGTAATTAGTATCAGAAGCAAAGCAGGACCCTACCTTTCTGCTTCTCAGACCCGAGTGCTTTGCCTTCACCCACGTTGCCACTCCATTACCTCTGGCTCAGAGGGGCCCTGTACTTGGAGGTTCATACTCTACAGTCATCATACTGAAATTCTTAATATTTTTTTTATCTCTGAATTTCTCAATGGAATAATAGCTAAACAAGTTCAGGTTGGTTTTCTGACCCTTGCAACTGAAAGATTGACATATCTTATAGACCTCTAAAGTCTATGAAATATTCACACAGAAAAAAACAAAGATGCTTGTTTGGTACACCAGTTATCAAGTACTTCAGTCACATGTCAGAAATGAACTTGAAGACAGTGGTTCCTGTGAGGTTTATAGGCATCAAATTTCAAATCTCAGGATTGCTTCTCTTCACTTTCCAGCACATTGGCATGTAAGCTGCTTCATCTTTAATACATGGGAATTTATAGATTGCAGTCTTTGAGAGACACAAAGCACCAGATACCAAAACTTCATAACTTAGGTGGAACAAAAACAATTGAAGT